>JBBPBR010000003.1:37614053-37684036 GCA_037974775.1 Cicer pinnatifidum
GGGGGGGTTGAATTGTGTATTCAATTTAAAAATGTTTTACTAAATAAAGGTGAAAAATAATAATGAATGAAAATTAGAGGTAGAGGCTGTAAATAGAGGGAAGGGAAATGGCACTATGATTTATCCTAGTTCACTACCAACCCGATAGCTACATCCAGTCCCTTCAACTAGAAGGATTTAATCAAATAATTCAAAACAAATTACAACCACTTAACTTCACAAGTTAAGTATTCTCAACATCCAACTTGAAAACTACTAGTCGTTGACGATATATAGCAACTATTGGGCTAGGTTACACATGTCTTTAGTTTTTGTTTTTTGATGTACTCTCAGTTGAGGATGTTCATAATCTGCTCACAGACTTAGCACAACTAGAATGATATAACAATTGAGTGCTAAGTAAAATCTAAGTAATTGATGATTGATTGATATTTAGCTCGTATACTTTTCGTTGATCTATTTTTCTTCAATTGATGAGCATATTTTAAATATGTCAATTCTTGCTTTCATATCACTTCCATTTTTTCTTGATCGTTGTTGATCGTTCCTGCAGTTCAATTCTTTTTTAAGCTTCACAATTTTAGTCTTCTCAACATCCAAGTTAAATACCACAAGTCTTTGAGGTATACAACCAATATTGGTCAGGTTACACAAGTGTTTTGTTTTGTTTATGGAGTTCTATCAATCAGAGAAAATGAAATTTTAGCTCAAAGACTATAATAAAGATAATGATACAATTTAGTGCTAAATAATTACTAAGTGATTTGTTATTACAGTTATTATGTTCAACTCTGTTGTCTTATTGCATATGGTTGTGTTGAGTTCCTCAAGTGGTGAAAACCATTTATAGATGTCAATTATTTGAGCTTTCCAAATTGCTTCTTCTTCTTCTTCCAACGTTCTGATCAAATGTTCAAATAATTAATTATGTTTTCTTCAATTTTCGAATCTAACTGTTGCATTCAAATTCTAATGAACGTTACAGTGATGGTTTAGATCCATTATCGTGAATTTTAACTGGATCATTTCTATTTGAAGACATTCAATTTAGTAAAATTTAAGAATGTAACCGACTGGGCCCTTTAATCCATTCAAGTATAGATAAAAGTAACCGATTGAACATTTGAATCCTTAATGTCAGAATCAAGGCAGTGAGCCTTCAACATATTCTATTTCTGAGTCGTGTGTTGAACATTTGTCTTCAAAGTCATTGACTTTTTCCTGAGTCGTTGACTTTTTTCATGTTGCATTGATTTTTTCATGTTGAGTTGACTTTTTCATTAGAGGCATTGACTTTTTTCGTAGTTAAATAAAATTATTCATCGTCGAATAATTTTAATCGGGTCTTTAAAAAGATATTTTTGGCATTTAACTCACAAAATACCATAAAAATGGCTAAAAAGCCTCAGAAATTCAGCACAAAATTCCCCAAAAAGAGTTTAAAAAGAAAACAAAAAGTTTAGAGTATTTTATTAACTCAAAAATTTTGGTGCTTTAATAGTCGAGTGTGTGTATGGGAAATTTTGACGATATTTGTTTTATTTAGTTTTAAGTAAATAATATAGATTATTTGGTTTTAAAACTTTGGTGTGTGAGGAAGATTTAATTTTAGGAATTTTGTTGTGTGTGGATTAGTTTTATTGTGAGCAAATTGTTATAAATATTCATGTTTATGTAATTAGCTCCTTGAGTCTCGAAAAGAAATCGAGACCGTTGGCACCGAGTTAGCGGTGGGGAGAACTCTGACATATTAATATTGTTGTGGTGATTTATGGTTGGAATTTTTGGAGATTAATATAGGTGATTTATGTTGAATTTGGGGACAATTAAATTTAATTTGATTATGTGTTCATGATATATATTATGAATGTTTGATGTGTGTTTGAGATGTGAATTGTGGTGATTTACGGTTGGTGTGATTTATGTGTTCATAATGATTATTATGAATTTTTGGGAGATGTGATTTACGTGGGTTTATGGAAAATGAATTTGGTGGGTTATGTGTAAAAATATGGAGCTTCGAAAATGGGTAATTCATGAGTAAATTTGGTGTAAAATTGTGGAGATTGAATTTGATGTGTTTGAGTATGCTCTGTGGTGAATTTGAAAAATCATTAGTGTTAAATGAGTATTAAAAAAGGGGAATCTTTTAATAGCTACATTTACTTAATGATTGTGGTGAAAATAGTAAGAGTATGTTCATGCATTTCATAGTACATGGTGACCGCGATGGGGCCATGGTGATAGTGGTGACCGTGATGGGCCACGGGATGATGCCATGTGAATTGTTGGTTCATCTTATCCTTGCGGGGATTTTCACGTCGTGCTGATCTGTGAGAGATTGCACTCTAGAATGTGCTGATCTGTGAGCGATTGCACTCTAGAAAATTGTGCTGGTCTGTGAGCGACTGCACTCTTATATGTCGTGCTGGTCTGTGAGAGACTGCACGCTAGTAAATCGTGCTGATCCGTGAGAGATTGCACCTCGGTTATTAGTACTGGTCTGTGAGAGGCTGTACAATTATGATTTACGCCCCTCAAGGAGGGTTTTGGTTTGGAATTCCAGAATCATGCATTTTGGCATATACGCATTTTGGTTTGAAGTGTTGATTGATTCAGAGCCATTTTAGAATTAAAAATCTGCATTTTCTCAATTGTATTCGGCTACAACAATGCAGTTTGTCAAAACTTCATTTTTCAACGTTGTTTATGCATTTTTGGACATATGAAAACCCTTTCGAGGAGTATGCTAAGACGAAAGGTTCTTTCGAGCATTTGAAAATATAAGAATTTGCTATGTGATATTTTTTAATTTCGGTTGGTGACCTTTACAATTATTGTGGAAATCTGGGCTTTGCCCTCAGACGAGGACCAGCATCGTCCTACCGGTTAGTACTTTGGAGACGGGCATGTAGTTAGACATACCTAACCGAAGTTGTGTCAAGAGGATCTTGCGGGGCGCGTGGAGATCACTCGGGTTGTATAGTGTTTGTAGCATGATCAGATTAGACGGTTGTATAGGGGCTATAGGTCTTTCTTTAGTGGACGTATTTACTCTATATTGGAAGATTGTACCTATACTAATATTGTCAGCTTGACTTTTATTTTGATGGGTCCATGTACCACTTTTTGATGTGACGTGGGGGGAGTTAAAATTCTTGGGGCAGTGCTTTTGTACAGGTCTGCCGAGAATACCCTAGGGGTATGAGCTATGATCGATAAGCCTCATAGCTCCGGTGTATTTTGATGTTTGAATACTTTGAATTTTTATTTCAAAAAATTATTCCGCTGCTTGTAAATATTTGTTGACTTTGTCCTTATATTACGACTAAAATATTTATCCAAAAGTAATTCTTTGTTTTATTTCTTTATTTTTTTTAAAAAAAAAATACACTCGCGCTGTTAAAAATCGGGGTGTTACAGCATGCACTTTAGACAATACTTTGTACATACAACCCACCAATCCTAGTGGACTCTGAACCTTATGGATTTAGACAAACAAGTGCAATTAGAACCTTTCACCAACCTTCATTTCGCATGGAATTCACACAAAAATTTCATGAAATCCAATTTGATATCATTCTTGAATTCTTTGAGAAAACCAAAATTTTCCCCATCTAGTTCAAAACTTTTAAAACTATCACATTTTCAAACCGCCTGTTTAACTTATGTCTCTCTAAACTGGTTCGCCAACATCATTTCGTTGCCATAACTAAATGAATTGAACTGTAAATTAACAACCCCAGGTCTTTCAACACAAAATAACTTATATTGATTAGAGAAATGAGAGAACACTTGAATTGGGACACCATTTACCTAGATGCTTGCAATTAAATTATGCCTTTTCCTACTTGCCAAAAGCTCGTAAAGAAATTTGGAGTTTGCATCACCCTTTTTTAACCACAAACATCATGATTTTTTTTTTATTTCATACTACAACTCACCCTCAATAAGGAATACAATAGAAATGAAACATCTCTCCTTTCCAATATATCGGCCTCCCTAGTCCAAGGATTCAGAATAACCCTTCCAATCCAATAAATTCAATCTTTTTATAGCTTCGTTGTCCCGTTCCTCAATGGTTCTGTTAGAACAGAGATGAATTGAAAAACAATTATTTATCTTGTTTTGATGATAATAAAAGCTTTTTTGTTAAACAATTTAATGCACTAATGTATAATTAAGAATGTTGTTCCAAGATCAAATGTATGTGTAGGATATTATGCTATATACTTTGAGGATCAGAATAATACAAAGGAATATCAAAACTCCACTTTTATACTCTACATTTCTAAGACTTATAATACGCACATCTGATAAGTATAGTTTTGAAATTTATCAAAATACTAAGTCTATCATATGAATACTTACGATTACATTATTTCATAAGTTAACTACTTTCTACTTCTTATACTTTTGTGAAAGGTCTACTTTTATACATTTTTTGAAGGGACTTCTTCTTATACTTAGATCTTTACAAGTTTTGATTTTAATGCAAAAAAACGACAATTGATTTCTTCTAAGTAATATTTTAATTTCCAATATTGTCAAATTATATAAAAGTTATTGTTGTAATAACATCTTAATTGATTTAAATATATATATATATTAACATATCTAATTTACTCTATATTATTAAACTTAAAAGAAAAATGTAAATATGATTTCAAAAAATTAATATAAATTAGAATGAAAAATATCACATTTTATTTAATTACTCTTTAGAAATATGTCAAAACATTTTTTTTCCATATAAGTAAATATATGTTCGTTATATGTTTTTAATATTAGTTCTAATCCGATAACCAAAAATACATAAATTTATGGTTTTTTTTATCTGTATTTAATTTATATGTTTGATAGTCAACTTTAGACGTTATATGATTATATGTTTGATGTTTCATATTATAATTTTTTTCAAGTATAAGTATCTTTTTAAATATAATAAATATTTAGCCTTTAAAATGAAAAAGTAGTAGACTACTTAATATTTATCGTGTAATAATATATAATTAAATCTATAAAGGGATTAAATTGTCTTTAGTCGATGTTAACCAAAGAACATTGTTGGAACCATGTTGACATTTATTTATAATTTTGATATATATTAACAAAAGTATTTAATGAGAACAATAAATTTAGATTAATGGTTTCACTAAATATTTTAAAATTGGAACAAGAAAATCAAAGGAAGGTACCAAAAGAAGTGACCAGAGGAAAGTCTCTAGACGAAGTGATAAGAGGAAGTGACCAGAGGTTGAGATCAAAGGAACACAAAGTATACGTGTCTACCTCTGAACATATGTCTCTACAAATAAGGTGCCTCTGAAGAATACAAAGATTGCATCTGATGTTTGGGTATGAAGTCTTGGCATGGTTTGATGTACGGGTCTAAAGTATGGGTCTTATGTTTGACTCTAAAAATTAAGTTTGATAACTGGGTCTGAAGAATGCCTTTGAAGAATGACTCTGAAACTAAGTCTAAAGACTGTCTCTAAAGACTATTTTAAAAGTGAATTTGAAACATGTCTTTGATGTGCACAAACTCAGCATGCTTCTAAAGAGCTTATATCAAGCACTACTAGAAATTTCGTCTATAGTGACCAAAAAATAATCACTGTTGTTAATAGCGATCGAATTAGCGACCTTTTAAATTATGTTAGTAAATTTCTAATTGCTAGTTATTGCGACCAAAACACCGACCAAATTTAGTGACCGTTTTGGTGACCGAATTTTGTTACCGATTTTGTGACAGGATTTTATGGCCAATATTGTGACCGATTTTTGAGACTGAGTTAGTGACTAAAATTTGATATTGATTTAGCAACCGCTTTGAATTAATTTTCTATGTCATTAGCAACCAATTTAGAGACAAAATTTGTGACATAAATTTTTATTTTTATTAAATATTTGGTCACCAAAAAGTAAATCATAAATGTACCACCTATCACGGGTCAGTACAGTTTACCGAGGTGCCACCTATCACAGGTCAGCACAATTTAGCAAATGAAATGCATGAGCATAACTAACTCCATTCACAACAATCGTTAAGTAAATGCAGATATTAAAAGATTCCCAATTTTTAATACTCATTTACTTAACCGATTTTCACACCAAAACATTAAGCAAACAGACATATTAAGAGATTCCCCATTCTTAATATACTTTTGACTTAAACGATTTCCACAACAAAACATTCAGTAAACAAGACATTAAGAGATTCCCCATTCTTAATACTCATTTACTGAAACGTTTTTCAAAAACAAACATTAAGTAAACAAGACATTAAGAGATTCCCCATTCTTAATTCTCATTTAACTTAAATGATTTTCCAAAACAAACATCAAGTAACCAAGCCATTAAGAGATTCCCCATTCTTAACGCCCAGTTAACTTAAACGATTTTCAAAACAACATGAAGTAACCAAGACATTAAGAGATTCCCCATTCTTAACGCCCAGTTAACTTAAACGAATTTCAAAACAACCTTAAGTAACCAAGACATTAAGAGATTCCCCATTCTTAATATCCAGTTAACTTAAACGATTTTCCCAAACCCACATTAAGTAACCAAGACATTAAGAGATTCCCCATTCTTAATACTCGTTTAACTTAATGGTTTCCAAATTCGACACAAAACAACCTCCAACTTACATTCACATTCAATCCATAATTCACACCAAAACACATCAATCAACAAACGTCAAGTATGAACACGCCAATTACGATGAGCACAAATCAACACAATCCACCACTCAAACACACAAGTTTCATTTACTCAAAATCATACATAAATGAGTTTAAATTCATTTTCCACGATACATTCATCAATATAACCAAAACCTAACTCTAAGATTTTACCCATAAAGCCTTAGATACCCTTTTTCCCAAATCAATACTCCAACCCTAACAAAATTCGTTTCCACACAACCACAGATAAGGCCCTAAATGCAAACTAAAAGTTTGGAAGGAGCCCTTACCTTCACGTTAGCTTTAACGTGCGATTACGGTACCGTGAGTAAATCCAGTAAATTTTCTGCTCGTAACGCCGCTTCCAAAGTTGGTCCACTAGCACCGTAGCACGGAGGTGAGAAACCTTCCCTTCTATCACTTCTTGAAAGGAGGCTTAGATCTAGATGAAACGGTGAGGTTTGTGTTTGAATCCCTAATACCGTTTTTCTTCGTTTTTGAAACAACGAGGAAGTATGAAGTTGAGGAAACCTAGCTCTCTTATCCACTAGTCCTTGGGTTTCTATTCTTGAAGTCAAAGAACGAAAAAGGAAGCAAAACCAACGAATGAAGAAAAAGGGAGAAGGTGGGTTCGCGCGGGCAGAGGAAGAAGATGAAGTTTTTCTGTTTTCTTTCTTTTGCCTTTCTTTCCTTTCCTTTTCTTTTCTTTCTTTTTCCTTCTTTTCTATTTTCTCTTCTTTTCCCCTCCACACAAACATATATATATATATTAATTATAATTAACAAATATCTCAAAATATCTAGATATTTGTTAAATTACCATTTCACCCATAACGCATTAAATTCTTCGTAAAAGATTCATTGCAGTTAATTTAATGTATTCATCGACGAGTAATTCTAATTGGGTATAACAATATCTTTTTGGTTATATAAACTCCAAAATATTAATAACTTGGCTAAAAAGCCTCCGAGTTCAATACCCAAAATACACTAAATAAAGTACACTTTAAAATTGTGGGTCTTACATTACTACCCCCCTAAAATTAGTTTCGTCCTCGAAACTATGCGTCGATAAATAACTCTGGGTGTTGTTCTCTCATCTTGCTCTCCAGTTCCCAAGTCGCATCTCCAATAATTGGGTTCCAAATCACCTTGACCAACGAAACATCCTTGGTCCTCAATCGCTTAATCTTCCTGTCATCAATTCTCATAGGTGGTACTTTGAATGACAAGTTATCCTTTAGCTGGATTGTGTCTGGTTCGATCACATGAGATGGATCTGCAAGATATTTCCTCAACTGTGACACATGAAACACGTCGTGAATATTGGACAGTATCGGAGGCAATGCAATCCGATAAGCAACAGGCCCAATTCGTGCAAAAATCTGGTATGGTCCAATGAATTTCGGAGTCAACTTCTTCGATTTCAATGCTCTACCAACTCCGGTAGTAGGTTTGACTCTTAGGAATACATGGTCACCCTGTTCGAATTCTAAAAGTCTGTGACGCTTGTCCGCGTAACTCTTCTGACGATCTTGCGAAGTCTTTAGTTTCTCCTTGATCTTTTTTACCTTAACTGTAGTCTGTTGCACCATCTCTGGTCCGACAATCATATTTTCACCGTCCTTATACCAACACAAGGGCGTTTGACACTTGCGCCCATATAAAGCCTCATATGGTGCCATTCCAATACTTGCGTTGAAACTATTGTTGTAGGTGAACTCAATCAACGGAAGTACATCATCCCAACTTCCTCTTTCATCTAGTACACAAGCTCTCAATAGATCTTCCAGGGACTGATTCGTCCTTTTAGTCTGTCCGAACTCAATCGTAGTTTCGTTCCCAACGCTTCGTGCAATGCTCCCCAAAAACGTGATTTGAACTTCGGATCACGGTCTGATACAATACTTGATGGTACTCCGTGTAATCTCACAGTCTCAGCAATGTAGATCTCTGTTAGCTGATCTACATTATAGGTGGTCTTTACTGGCAAAAAGTGTGCGAATTTAGTCAATTGATCCACTATCACCCATATAGAATCATTCTTTCTTCTTGTTTTAGGCAATCCAGTTATGAAATCCATGGAAATGATGTCCCACTTCCATTCAGGTATATCTAAAGGTTGCAACATCCCAGCAGGTCGCTGATGTTCCACCTTCGCTTTCTGACAAGTTAGACAAGTTGATACATACTCTGCTACATGTTTCTTCATTCCTGGCCACCAGTAATTCTTTCTCAAATCCAGATACATCTTTGTTGCTCCAGGATGAATACTCAACTTACTCTTATGCGCCTCTTCTAAAATCGCTTTCCTCATATTTGTAATTTCTGGTACACAAATCCTACCATTGCATCGCAAAATATTATCTGATCCAATCTTGAACTCTGTTGTCTTCCCCTGCACTATTAGGTTCCTCTTCTCTTGAATTAAGACGTCATCTTGAAAATTTGCAATGTCCTCAATTAGTCCACTCGAAATCTTAATCATTCTGAATTTCAAAATTCTCGGTGCAAACTCTACGTTAAAGTGCAGGTCTCTAAAAGCTTCCCACAACTCTTGTTGTTTAGCCATAATTGTAGAAGACACCGATACACTTCTTCTGCTCAACGCATCAACCATTACATTGGCCTTCCCAGGGTGGTACTGCAGTGTGAAATCAAAATCCTTGAGAGTCTCCATCCATCGTCTCTGGCGCATGTTCAACTCCTTCTGATCAAACAAGTATTTCAAACTTTTATGGTCACTGAACACAGTGAACGTGCACCCATATAAGTAGTGCCTCCAGATCTTCAATGCAAAAACAACCGCAGCAAGCTCCAAATCATGAGTAGGATAGTTTCTCTCATGAATCTTCAATTCCCTGGAGGCATAAGCTACAGCTTTCTTGTGTTGCATCAGAACACATCCCAACCCTTGGTGAGATGCATCACAATAAACTTCATAGGGTTCATTTGATTGCGGTAACACCAACACTGGTGAGGTCGTCAATTTTGTCTTCAATAACTGAAAATTTTCCTCACACTTCTCCGTCCATGCGAACGGTTTATCCTTTCTGGTAAGTTGTGTCAATGGGGTCACAATCTTAGCAAAACCTTCAATAAATCTCCTGTAGTATCCTGCCAGTCCTACAAAACTTCGTATGTCAGTGACAGTCTGAGGCTGTTTCCAAGCAAGAACTGCCTCAATCTTAGCCGGATCTACAGCGATTCCTTCCTTGGTTATCACATGTCCCAAGAAATTCACTTTTTCTAGCCAAAATTCACACTTCGACAGATTGGCATACAATCGTTTCTCGCATAAAATCTCAAGAACTTGACGTAAATGTTCTCCATGCTCTTCTTCAGTTCTCGAATAAATTAATATATCATCAATGAACACCACAACAAACTTATCAAGGAATGGGCTAAAGATTCTGTTCATGTAGTCCATGAAAATTGCTGGTGCATTGGTAACCCCAAACGGCATAACGAGATACTCATAATGTTCGTAACGGGTTCGGAAAGCAGTTTTCTGAATATCTCTTTCCCTTACTCGAATCTGATGGTAACCCGACTTCAAGTCAATCTTCGAAAATATCGCGACCCCGCTCAATTGATCCATTAAATCATCAATGCGTGGTAAAGGATAACGATTCTTAATAGTTGCCTTATTAAGCTGTCTATAATTCACACATAAACGCGAGCTTTCATCCTTCTTCTTAACTAGTAAAACTGGAGCCCCCCATGGCGATACACATGGTCTAATAAATTTCTTCTCCAACAAATCTCCAATTTGGCTTTTGAGCTCATTTAATTCCAATGGCGACATTCGATACGACGCAATTGAAATTGGTCCCGTTCCTGGGTGCAAATCAATGAAAAATTCCACTTCTCTTACCGGGGGTAATCCTGGAATTTCCGTTGGAAATACGTCCCGGTACTCATTGACAAGCATCACCTCTTCTATGTTCACATTTATCTTTGCCTCCACATTGGCCAGAGACAAAAACTCATGAGTCCCTTCACTTCGCGACACTCGGAGTTTGTTAGCGGCTAAATACTTAACAACTCCTGGTTCAGAGAAAAGAACCAATTTACGAGCACAATCTAAGATCACATAATGGTAAGACATCCAATCCATACCGAGAATGACCTCGAGTGATTGTAGAGGTAAACAGATCAAATTAACCAAGAAATCCCTATTGGCATTGGCTCTCGGAACGTCATTCCTCCTTGGCGGCATGGTTTTCCTATAAAACCATCATCAAGTAGAGTCTTAACACTACTTCACTAATTCCAAAAATAACTTCCGACCACAACAGCACATAATAATTATTCTGAACTTGACAACTCAAACCACCTAAACCGACACATGATCAGACAACAACTCCTAACCTACAATCTAGAACTAAAGGTTCCACAGCCACCAAAGAAAACCAAACCAAAGCTCTGATACCACAATGTAACACCCCGATTTTCAAAGCGAGGGTGTATATTTTTTTTTTCAAAAGAAATTAAAATAAAATAGAGAAATAAATGAGGTAATACATTTGGATAAATAATTAAGTCATTATAATTTACAAGCAGCGGAAAAAGTTCTCAAAATATGAATTCAAAATATTTACATATCAAAAGTGGTACAGTCTTCCAATTTAAAAATAAAGGCAACCCAAAAGAAAGACATATGTTCCCTCTGTCAACCTAGTCTGATCATTCGACAAAACAACTAAACACCCTGAGTGATCTCCACGCGCCCCGTGAGATCCTCCTAACATAGCTCCAAATCAAGCATTCCCATCTACATTCCCATCCGTAGGGTACGAACTGGTAGGATCATCATGGCTCTCATCTGAGGGCAAAGCCCAGATTTCCACAATAGTTGTAAAAGGTCACCAACCGAAATTAACAGTTAACACGTAACATTTAAGTTTTTAAATGCACAAAATACCCTTTCCACGAAGCATGCACCTTAAAAGGATTTTCCATATGCTAAAAGTTCATATAATGCTTACCAAATGTAAATGAAATCAAAATAAAGTTCTCAATCCATCAAGTAATACATAACTGACCAAAACATTGATAAATCAATTGAGCAATCGATTATCTAACTCAAAATAAGAATTTCTACTGAGTCAATCGATTTCCAAATCGATTTTGTCAGTTTTGCTGAGTTCCTGGATGGCCAAATCGATTTCCAAATCGATTTCTTTAATGGTTTTGAAAAACAGCTTTACAAAATCGATTGGCAAATCGATTTTGTCAAATTAGAGAAGTCCCTGTAACTCATCAAATCGATTGGGAAATCGATTTCCCTGCATATTCTTCCAAAAATACATAAACTAACTCAATCATATTCAAACACCACTCCAAACCATAACACTTAGCAATACCCATACAATCACCACGACATTATGAGTTTCGAAATCATTTTACAATCTAACATACTATCACACAATTCCAAAACATAACTCTTAGTAAAATCAACACAATCACAAATTTGAATCAAACACACTTACACATAATTTCAAAACATCACACTTAGCAATATCAACACAATCATAATTTGAATCAACCACGACTCGTGTGCGAAGCACCCTAATGCAATGTGTATATGCCAAAATGCATGGACTCGGAATTCCAAACCAAAACCCTCCTCGAAGGGCCGTAAATCGTAATTGTACCGCCTATCGCGGGCCGAAGTACCAATTACCGAGGTGCCACCTATCACGGGTCATCACGATTTACTTCAAAGCGTAAATCGTAAACGTACCACCTATCACGGGTCAGTACTGTTTACCGAGGTGCCACCTATCACGGGTCAGCACGATTTACCAAAAGAAAAAGCCTAAGTCGTAAGGGTACCGCCTATCGCAGGCCAAAGTACTACTAACCGAGGTGCCACCTATCACAGGTCATCACAACTTACCAAAAAGTAAATCGTAAACGTACCACCTATCACGGGTCAATACAGTTTATCGAGGTGCCACCTATCATGGGTAAGCACAATTTACCAAATGAAATGCATGAGCATAACTAACTCCATTCACAACAATCGTTAAGTAAATGCAGATATTAAAAGATTCCCCATTTTTAATACTCATTTACTTAACAGATTTTCACACCAAAACATTAAGCAAAAAGACATATTAAGAGACTCCCCATTCTTAATATACTTTTGACTTAAACGATTTCCACAACAAAACATTCAGTAAACAAGACACTAAGAGATTCCCTATTCTTAATAATCATTTACTGAAACGATTTTCAAAAACAAACATTAAGTAAACAAGACATTAAGAGATTCCCCATTCTTAATTCTCATTTAACTTAAACGATTTTCCAAAACAAACATCAAGTAACCAAGACATTAAGAGATTCCCCATTCTTAACGCCCAGTTAACTTAAACGATTTTCAAAACAACATTAAGTAACCAAGACATTAAGAGATTCCCCATTCTTAACGCCCAGTTAACTTAAACGATTTTCAAAACAACCTTAAGTAACCAAGACATTAAGAGATTCCCCATTCTTAATATCCAGTTAACTTAAACGATTTTCCCAAACCCACATTAAGTAACCAAGACATTAAGAGATTCCTCATTCTTAATACTCGTTTAACTTAATGATTTTCAAATTCCACACAAAACAACCTCAAACATACATTCACATTCAATCCATAATTCACACCAAAACACATCAATCAACAAACGTCAAGTATGAACACGCCAATTACGATGAGCACAAATCAACACAATCCACCACTCAAACACACAAGTTTCATTTACTCAAAATCATACATAAATGAGTTTAAATTCATTTTCCACGAAACATTCATCAATATAACCAAAACCTAACTCTAAGATTTTACCCATAAAGCCTTAGATACCCTTTTTCCCAAATCAATACTACAACCCTAACAAAATTCGTTTCTACACAACCCCAGATAAGGCCCTAAATGCAAACTAAAAGTTTGGAAGGAGCCCTTACCTTCACGTTAGCTTTAACGTGCGATTACGGTACCGTGAGTAAATCCGGTAAATTTTCCGCTCGTAACGCCGCTTCCAAAGTTGGTCCACTAGCACCGTAGCACGGAGGTGAGCAACCTTCCCTTCTATCACTTCTTGAAAGGAGGCTTAGATCTAGATGAAACGGGGTGGTTTGTGTTTGAATCCCTAATACCGTTTTTCTTCGTTTTCGAAACAACGAGGAAGTATGAAGCTGAGAAAACCTAGCTCTCTTATCCACTAGTCCTTGGATTTCTATTCTTGAAGTCAAAGAACGAAAAAGGAAGCAAAACCAACGAATGAAGAAAAAGGGAGAAGGTGGGTTCGCGCGGGCAGAGGAAGAAGATGAAGTTTTTCTGTTTTCTTTCTTTTGCCTTTCTTTCCTTTCCTTTTCTTTTCTTTCTTTTTCCTTCTTTTCTATTTTCGCTTCTTTTCCCTCAACACACACACACACACACACACACACAAATATATATATATATATATATATATATATATATATATATATATATATATATATATATATATATATATATATATATATATGTGTGTGTGTGTTTATTTATATATTAATTATAATTAACAAATATCTCAAAATATCTAGATATTTGTTAAATTACCATTTCACCCGTAACATATTAAATTCTTCGTAAAAGATTCATCGCAGTTAATTTAATGTATTCATCGACGAGTAATTTTAATTGGGCATCAAAATATCTTTTTGGTCATATAAATTCCAAAATATTAATAACTTGGCTAAAATGCCCAAAATACACTAAAATACATAAAGTACACTTTAAAATTGTGGTTCTTACAATTACAAACATCATTATCACCAATCTCCTTATCAAAATCACCAACATCATGATCACCAATCTCAGCATCATTATCACCAATTCCATCTTCATGAATTTGATCTCTAGTATATGACATGAGTTTAAAGTTCAAGCTATTCATCAATTATTTTATCAAAGTGGTTGTTGCACTTAACTTCGCTATTTGTATTATCCAATTCCTATCGAAATTGATCTCTTTCATTTCTCCTTTCATCAAATTCATGTATTTGTTGACCTCTTTCATTTCTCATTACTTCAAATTCATATCTTTAAACACACTCTGTTGATGAAGAATATGACTCACGATAATATGGTCTCGCTAATAATATATTAGATTACATTATGAGATCATATACTCGTCCTCTTTTTATTCCTGCAACCTCACACCACATATCTAATTCATTTGGTGGGGGACTTTCTTGTGAAGTTGTTTCTTGGGTCAATTCTTCCAACCTACGTTTAAATTTTTTCTGTCAACATAAATATAAAGCTAATTAATATTTTTAAAACACTTTATTTTGATCTTACATAAACATAAAAAAAATAATATACACTTTATAGTCGAAAGCTCTTACATGAACATATTCCGATATTTTATCAACCCAAATTTTATTCTTGCCACGTTTATGTGTGTGGAAAAACAAATCTAAATGACTAGGAGGGATGCCATTTAAATTCGTCTAACAACATAAAAAGACTCAACATTAAAAACATATAAACATAATATTAATTTGCACAATAGAAATGAGATTTACAAAACAAAATTACAAGAATTAATTTGCAAAACAAAATTGAAATTTACACAACGAAATTTAACACAAGTATAAATTAACATTTGAGTAATTAACCATTATACATCCTAAGCACATGTATAAACCTGTATTTTCATAGATAGTATGAAGTTTAACATGTTCCAGAATTACACTTGTAGTCGCGGTTGCAATTATGCCACAAATCTTTATACTACAGACAAATATGGTTGATGTGGTTGCTATTGTGGTTGAGATTGTGTTGCATATACCTCTAAATTTGTAATATTACAACCGTAGTTGTGACTATAGACCATAATTTAGAACCATGACTACGATAAACCAGGTCTTGGAATATATTTTTGCACAAGAAATTGTTGATAAATTATGACTTTTATTAAGACACAGAAAAGGATAATAATCTTGCAAAAAGAGGAATTTCAACTTATCTACACTAATTTTGTTTTTGGCTTTCAAAATGTTCAACGGGCATTTTCTAATAACTCAGTAAAACTATCGTCAGGTTAACGTAAATTTCAAAAAAACTTATCGCCACACTAGAAAAGATAATGAAGTAATGATTGAATTGGGGCAAACTTCTTACAAGATGGATCATAAATAAAAGAAAATTAAGAGTGCTAACTTCACTGCTTAGTTACCTTGACACACCAAAATGTTAAATCAAACATTGTTGTATCTATATGAAAAACAAAACAACGATGCATTTACACGACAAAATCATTAAAAAAAAAAATAGGAATGAAAAATAAAATCTATGTAGGAATCACATTTTTTGACCGACACAAAATGTTCAAGCTGTACTTTACTTTTTTTTTTCAATACAATTAAGGTGTGCTTCCCACTATAATCTACACTAGTGCACTAAATCAGGAAGAAAAAAAGTTAGTAAGACTTTCAATTAACCATATTGATATTGTTAGCATTTAACAGTTTTTGGACTGATATATTGGAATCCGAAATATTAGGACTTAAGTTCACAATTAAAAAAATTTAATACAAAATACTAATCTGACTCATAATTTTGTATAACTTTGTACTATATTGAACACTTTTATATATTCAATGTATTATATAACTATTGTTAATTAGCTATTTGGTCTAGAAATTTCTTAATAATTAGTAAAACATAAACCCCGCAAATACTAACACATATATTATACATACGAAATTCCTCAATATGTCGTATACCAACAATTAAAAGGAATAGCAAACCAACAAATATAAAATTAACGCAAATGTGTCTCTTCTCTTATATAAGTATCTCTTTCTTGCTATTTTACCTTATATAGTTATGTGCCAAACAAATTAAACTAAAAGATAATCAAAGGGTTTGAGGAGAATTTGAAGAGCCAGTGAGCCCTACAGGACAATATTTTAATAGATCTTCATTGTGTCTATACATTCTTGGTGTCATAGATTTTGACCATAAGTGATAAAAAATTAACTTTTGCGCTAGGTTATAAATTCACACTAAGTATTAGATTAAACTTTCTTTAAGACAAAAACATTTAAATATAAATCACTTCACTTCAAATGAACTTTAATAAAATCCATAGCACAAAATCAAGCACACTAATCCAACCAACCCCTCCTCAATATAAATTAATTCCTTCAAACTATTATATTTTGGTAAGGGAAGAAAATAATAGAGTTGCAACAAATCTTTGAATGAAAATGTCAAACCCTGAAAAGTGTTGGATTAAAACCCTGCAAAAGAAAAAGGAATAACATAAATTGATTACTGCTTAGGCTCTAAATTTAGTTAGCGATCAATTTAGTGACAAAATAATATTTAGCTTTAAGATTCAAAATTTCAGTCTCTACTTCGATCGCTACTATGAAAAGAGAATTTTCAATGAGTGATAGTTAGCGAATGAATTTTTTGTCTCTAAATTTCAGTTGCTATTTTAGTCTCTAAATTTCGTTAGCAACCGATTTAGTGATGAAAATATATATAGTTTCTAAGTTCAAAATTTCGATATCTATTTTGGTCGCAGGTGTGACTGAAGATATTCATTCCCTAAATCGGTCACTATAAGCGAAATTTCTAGTAGTGAAGGTATAATTAACTCTGAAGAGATTGTTCAAATCATAATTTCAATAATTACAATGTGCTGATCAAAATGGGGCCACACACTCCAAATTTTCTATATATTTATTTGCCATTAAAAAACACAATTGATAAGGCATTATTATTTAGGTTGTTTAACATCTAATTTAGAATTGATTAAACATGTTTGAAACCATATTCATGCCCGCCAATTTACTAGCATATGAAATGCTGCTTTCATTTCAATTTCGATTATGGAATACTTCAATTAACTCGGAGTCAATATATTTATCAAATTCTCCCTCTTGTACGTTTATTTTTAAAAAACAAAATCTGGTTATATATTTTCTCAAATTTGTGTTTAAAGACCAAGAAAATCCGTTAAGAAAGAATATACTTTTAGAAAAATCAAAAACAATAATTTAGCATTTTAAAAATATTTTGAAATTTTGTATCTATTTTAAAAAATAAATTATAAAAGAAAGTGGTATGAGAAATTTTATTATAATAAACCAACCTTAATACAACAATTCTATATTTTTCCATATTTTTTCATTTTTGTATAATAATATCTTAATTTACTTATTTTCATATATTCTAAAGATTTTTCAACTTAAATGTGGTAGTCATGTATATGAAGTTATATTGTGTCTCATGGAAAAGTCATGGGTAACGTTAGCCACGGAAAAGTCATGAGTTAGTTTATTAACATAATTATAATGAGTAAACATAACTCAAGGCATTTCCGTGGGTAATATTTTACCTACGAGTCAATTATCTACCAACGTGTGTTTGTGGATAATTCTTGATTACTCGTGGAGTTTTCATGGGTAAAGTCAAAATGTTTCGTAGGTAATAATAAGTTTTCTTGTAGTGTAATCAACTCTTAAGAGATTGTTCAAATCCTAATTTCGAAGCTCAAAATCCGTTGATCAAAATGGTGAAACACACTCCAAATGTTGCCTCTAATATGCAGCATCTAATGTTGCATTGACTTTGAAATTCGTCTAACAACATAAAAAGACTCAACATTAAAACCTTGTAAACATAATATTAATTTACACAATAGAAATGAGATTTACAAAAAAAAGTTACAAGAATTAATTTGGAAAAAAGAAAATTGAAATTTACACAATAAAGTTTAACATAATTATATTGTGTAAAAATTAAACAACAACACAAACATTGAACTATACCGACATTGTTTCTAATTTAATTAGTGCATGTATTTGATTACAATTACATATAATCTTATATAAAAGTTAAACTATAGAAAAAGATAGGAAACTTAACCAAATTAACTATATATTGGGATGTGGTGATAGAGCCATAGGTGTGGAGAGACCCTCCAAAACCTCCACAGTCAGATGTCCAGTTTGTTTTTGCTTGTATGCTCTTCTTTTTGAATTCTTGAGTTCTCCAATGATCACATAAGGATTGCAAATGACACAAAGTCATTTAACCCTTTTAGAAATGCATCAATATACCCTTTTCAACTATCACTACAAGAAAAGAAGGATTTTGTGAGGGCCAAAAGTCCTCACAAAGGGCAAATAGCAGCCACAAAGAAGGATTTTGTGAGGGCCTTAGGCAGCCACAAATAAGCAGGTCACAAACTTTTGTGAGGGCTTTTGCAGCCACAATGTTTGAAAAATACGTTGGCATTTGTGAGAGCCTTTGCAGCCACAAAATGCTGCCTTAGTGGGGGCCTTTACAATATCATTATAAATTAAATTTAATATATAATAAAATAATCTTAATATAATTATAAATTTAAAATAAAATATTTAAATTACAATCATAATTAAAGAGTACTTTAAATTACAAATAAATTAAAATTAAAATTAAATTAAAATTAAAATTAAATTAAAATTAAATATTAAAGTTAAATATTAAAATTAAAATAAATATTATATATAAAAATATAATATTAATAATAATTAAAGTAATTACCACAAAATCAAATAAAACATACATTCCAAAATTAACAAATAATGTCTTACAAACCCAAAATTTATAAATAATGTCTTACAAACCCAAAATTAAACACACAATAATTAACTAGGACAACATAATTAATATGTGTTCATACAACCCAAAAATAAATTACGAAATTCTTCAAATGACATCAATCCTCATAATAATTCCTCTGATCAGCTCCACTCCCACCATCATTATTTCCTGCATTAATGTTACCCGACGAAAGAAGTCCCTCAAAAGTATTATTAATTTGTGTTGGAGGAGACATCATGGTTTGAAATTGAATTTCATCTTCAATGGCACCACCACTAGTCGAAGGAGGAGCCCTAGCTGGTTGAGGTTGATTTAAATCTGGTCTGATCAACCCAGCTGTTGGCATAGTTGGTCGGTATGCAGTTTGATGATCTGGTTGAGGTTGAGGAAGTTGATGTGAAGATGACGGAGCATACTGATAATTATGAAAATATTGTTGTCGCTGAAACATTTGCTGTTGTTGTTGCTGGAAGGTAGAGTTCGAAGGATCCTGGTGTTGTTGTTGGAAAGTTGGAGGCGGTTGCTGCTGCTGGGAGTATTGAGAGTAATTTTGTTGCTGCTGGAAAAATGGTTGTTGATGCAAGTATTGAGGCTGAGCCGAGAACTGTTGATGAAACACAGGAGGAAATGAAAATCGTTGTTGTTGAAATTGTTGTTGCAGTTGAAACTGCTGGTGCTGCTCTTGAAACTTCTGTTTCCATTCCTCATTCAATTTATCAATTGCGGCTTGTATCAGCTGTTGTGTCCTTTCTTCTTGCTCACTTGCCCATTGCTCCTTTAACTGGTCAAGATTATCTATCGACGGACGATGAGATCGATCCATACTAGCATAAGAAGAAGACGTCTCAGTTTGAATATAGCCGGTTGGACCTTTCACAAAGGTTGATGATAAACTATCGGCACCCAGCACACGCCCTTTGTACTTGCCACCACTGATGTTCATAAAACTTGCGGTCTCATATTATTTCTGCTACACTGGACCAGCTCGCATAGCAGGAGGAAGAGTAGCTTGATGATCATTCCATTCTTTCATGACTTGTTGAAGTTGTTCCTATATTAAAAATAAAAAAATTAAAATAGTTAATAATTAATATATAATAATTACCTGAATCATTTTTGATAATTCATCAGTATACTCGTTTGTTTTAGGATTAACATGAGGATAGCGATGTATCTCAGCCTGAGTGACCTCCCTTCCAAGTTGCTTTTCCTAAAATATTAAATTAATGTCAAGTTTATAAGTTGGTGAAATGTGATGATTAATTGAATATAAATTAATAGATATATATTATAAATAATAATTAATTACCATATAATATTTAATTTCTCCAGCAGACATGGAACCTTCCTTATGAGTACTGGTACCCCTCTCAGATGCTCTATTAATCTTTGCTTTTTCTCTCTTCTGTTTGTAAGCATATGTGTTCCGCTTCCTCCACAAAGCAGTCCAAACATTTTCACCAATCCAATTAGGCCGTTTTTCCTCGCCCTTATTACGTGCGTAAGCCAACATAGATGAGAGACGCTTTGAAAAGCGATGATCAAATGAAGCCAAAACTGCGGCATCATGCTCTCTTTTCCAAGTACATTTAGTCTGTTGTTTGTTAAAATTTAAAAAATATTAAAAAATATAATTCAATTAAGCAAGCAAATGTATATATAATTAGTACTTAAATAAATTAATGTAATCACTTACTTTGAAACAATGTAAAAATTGATCAACTTCGCTAAATTGAGGTGTCTTATCCTCTTTTATGTCACCCCAAGACAACCATGGCTTTTTGTATTTCTCTTGTATGACTTCAGCAATTGCCTTTGCAGATGATTTAAAAGGAAGATATCTTCAAAGTTTACATGCAAATTAAATATAAAAATTAATTAATAAAATAATGTAACATACAATAATGAAATATTTAATAATCATAATTAATTTAATCAACCATAGTTTACATACCCATCTCCTTCTGGAATGATGACAATGCGGTTGTAGCAATCAACACATCCAAGTTCCATTATTTCGTCTATGGTATAAGGCTCTACTGGGACCTCCGGATATAGAGGAATAGCTCCACCACTAGTACTAATGGTCGCCATCGGCATGAGAGATGGGTCATTAACAACACGTGGTTTAGCAACTTTTTTCTTACCACGTGATGTTTTGGATATTCCTCGTATTGCCACCGTTCCTGCTCCTCCTGATCCATCCGAACCTCTTGATCCTCTTACTCTCGACACTGAAGCCATGTCTATATATATATATATATATATATATATATATCCATATCCATATATATATATAATATAATATATGTGTGTATGTACAATTAACATAAGATTAATTAATAATGAAATATACATAAATAAATTATAATACTCACATAAATAAAGAAATATATAATATATATATATAAGGTGTCGTTCATTTCACATTACAATATATAATATTATACATACACACACACACACACACACACATATATATATA
Organism: Cicer pinnatifidum; assembly: GCA_037974775.1. Classification (NCBI taxonomy): domain Eukaryota; kingdom Viridiplantae; phylum Streptophyta; class Magnoliopsida; order Fabales; family Fabaceae; genus Cicer; species Cicer pinnatifidum. The sequence goes on from JBBPBR010000003.1 coordinate 37,635,880, forward strand.
TATATATATATATATATATATATATATATATATATATATATATATATACATATATAATGTGTAATTAATTAATTGTCTTTGTCTTGGTCATCATCATCATCGTCGTCGTCATTTGATGAGTGAATTAAGTCATTGCCTTCATCATTCTCTAATTCATCTATTTCGTGTTCATCAACTTCTTCTCCAATGTGTGACTCATGACAAAGTTGACTAATAGTCTCATCTCCAATCACATGATCCAAATTTGACATTTCATCCATTTGAAATGCAACTTCTTCATTTTGACCTGCTTCAACTTCTTCTATTCCACTCGTTGGTCTTGTTTTGATTGCAGCACACCAACCTTGTTTGCTTCTGAAAGTTGATGGATAAGGAACATAATACACTTGTCTTACATTATGGGCCAGGGCAAATGGATCAAACCGTGGATATTTTTTGCTCATACGAATGTCTACCGTATTGGATATCAAATTTATTTTAGTTCCTCTGCTAGATGGATCAAACCACTTACAGTAAAACAACACCACTTTTTTAGCATAATCTAGATGGATCAAACCGTGTAGTCAATTTCGTAAATATGCTCAATTATGCCATAGAAATCTTCTACTACACCACTATCAAAGACACTTTTCATACAAACTCCACTATTAATTGTTTCTTTTCCTTCAGTCCAAGATTCAGTGTGAAATTTGTATCCATTGACGTAATAGGTATGCCATTCTTTGAAACTTCTACTCGGGCCCATAGATAAGTTCCTTAAGTGGATGTTGATAGGAGTTTGTTCTTCGAGATGCGCTTGTTGTTGAAACCATAATGGGAAATTTGAATGTCCCGTAGTTAAAAATGCCCTGATCGATGATCATATATATGGTGAATATCAATTTAATCATATAATTAAATATAATTAATAAGAAGAGGAATTTGAAACATACTCAATGTATGGTTTAACTTCAGTGCAGTTAATCTAAACGTGAACATGTGTTGCATTAAATACTTTGTCGCTTGGCCAGAAAATCAGAAAATCAGAAAATCCCTACCAGCATGATGACCAGACAAGCAAAAAACAGATAAAGCATGTGGATAACGTATAACACTATCAGTAGCGTTTCTTCCGTTAACTGGTGACAACGTTTCGTTGTTGAAATAATGAGAACAAAAGTGTGTTATTTCACGGTGTAGGTAAGATGAACAAATTGAGCCGTCAACTCTAGCTTTGTTTTTCACCGACCGTTTTGAATAACCCATGAACCTATAATATACAAAGAGATGTACAATAAGCTCCATGTATATATAAGTTGAAGTATATTGAAAATCAAGTATATGTATATATATATATATCATCTTTCAAATGGATACATCCATCTATACTGAACTGGACCACCAAGCCTAGCTTCACTTGCAAGATGCACTGAGAGATGCTCCATGGAATCAAAAAACCCAGGAGGAAATACTTTCTCCAACTTACATAGAATGATCGGAATGTCATTTTCCATCTTGATCAGATCTTTATCAATGAGTGTTGAAGAACACAAATTCTTGAAATATTGACTCACTTCAATAAGTGGGTTCAATACATGTGTCGGTAAAGCACTAAAGGCAATAGGAAGTAAACACTCTAAAAATATATGACAATCATGACTTTTCATCCCATGCATCCTCCCATTTTCCATATCAGCACATCTTACCAAATTAGAACAATAAATGTCAGGCGTCTTTAGCTCTTTGATCCAACGATAAACAGATTTGGCTTCATCAGTAGATAAAGTGTAATTCGCACGAGGTTTTAGGGTCTTGTCGTTTTGTTCCACCAACAACAAATCTGGTCGTTTGCAATATATACATATGTCTTTTCTAGCTTTGTCATTATCTTTTGTTTTCCCTTTCACATTCTTCACAGTATTAAATATGTTGTCAAAGAAATTTTTCTCAATATGCATAACATCGAGATTATATCTCAAAAGATTATCTTTCCAATACGGTAGATCCCAAAAAATACATCTTTTTGTTCAATTGTGTCGTTGTTCGTAACCTTGTGGTTTACAAGCCACACCATTAACAACATGTACCTTTGGCATATCTTGTACTTTATTCCAAACTTGTTCTGATGTCAATTTAAGCAGGGGTCCTAGACTTTCTGCATAGCACTTCATAAATGCAGCTTTGTTCCTTCTAAATGCATGATCGCAGGTAAAAACCTACGATGCGAGTCAAACCACGATGCCTTCCCGCCAAATTTTAAAGTAAATGCTTTGTATCTTCCATACAAATTGGACAAGCTAATTTACCATGGGTGCCCCATCCTGACAACATCCCATAAGCGGGAAAATCATTAATGGTCCACATCAATGCAGCTCTCATCATAAAATTTTCTCTCCGAGCAATATCATATGTCAAGACACCATTTCGCAACCTCTTCAAATCGTCAATCAATACCATTTGTAGGATTAGAAGGACCTGGTATCACAGCAGCTAAGAACATATAAGGTTTAGACATACACATATCAGGAGGAAGATTGTAAGGAGTAACAATAACCGGCCAACAAGTATAAGAAGTAGATGATGCTTGTATGTAAGGCGTAAATCTATCTGAGGATAATCCAAGTCTTACATTGCGTGGATCAGACGCAAAATCAGGATGCATTTGATAAAAGTGTTTCCATGCCTGACCATCAGACGGATGTCGCAACTCGCCTGAATTTCTTCTATTCTCATAATGCCACGTCATTTTTCATGCAGTTTGTATTGATGCAAACAATCTCTGCAATCTTGATACAATAGGTAGGTAAAACATTTCTTTCCTTGGAATTGATTTCCCCCTACTTACCCTAGAGTTATTCCTTTGGTGATACCTTGATTGTTGACAAAACTTGCATTCAACTAAGTTAGCATCATTCATATCAAATTCATTGTCATAATACAACATGCAACCTTTAACACAACAATCAATCCTCTTGACACCTAATCCTAACTTTGACACTAACAGTTTCGCATCGTAATAACTTTGCGGTAAACCATCTCTAACAGGTGTTGCGTCTAGCATCATTTTAGTCATCAAATCCAAAGCTAAATCAGGAACATGAAATTGAGACTTTAGACCTAATAGTCTAATACACATTGATAACTTTGAGTTTGAAGAACCTTCAAACAATGGTTTATTTGTCTCTTTCAAAAGACCATAAAATCTTTGAGCTTCTTCATTGGGAAGTCCATCGGTATCATCATATTGATCTTCATTGAATGACAAATTAACCCCAACAGCATCCGAGATCATATCATTCATCGCCTCAAAGTATTGATAGTTATAATAATCTATACCTAACATGTTAGTACTACTTGAAGGACCTATGTTATACTTGAAGGACCTATGTTAGTACTACATGTTAGGCATAAATCCATCTGCATACAAATGCACTCTTATTTCATCTTCACTTTTAAACCGTCTACATCGACATAAACAACATGGACATCTCATTCCCCCTTCATCTTCGTCAATTTTTTGCACTCTCGCAAAATTGAGAAAGTCTTCAACCTTGTTAGCAAAATGTTGTTTAAGACTCTTTCTTCCAGGAAAATTCCTATCGTACATCCAACTACGGTCTAAATCCATATATATATATATATATATATATATATATATATATATATATATATATATATATATATATATATATATATATATATATATATGTGTGTGTGTGTGTGTGTGTGTGTGTGTGTGTGTGTATATCGATGTTTTATATATTAATTGCTTTATTTTTCAAAAGCATTATATATAAATTTTGACATACAATTTATATGTCAATTAGGGGAGCATGCATTTGCAAACAATATAATAAATTATTATCAAGACTATATCATTATATAAACCTATATAAAATTTTAAATGATGTTTTTTTAATAATCAAGACTAACAAAAAATATCAACACTAATAATCAATAAACTATATTAATATGTATCAAGACTTATTTATAACAAAAAATAATAATATCATCAATTTTAATAATGTTTTTTTTTTTAAAATAATTATATTAAAATCAATATATTTTAACCGTGTTTGAAACTTTTATTTATCATATATTATGTAAACAACATCATTCCTATTTTTTAAAAAATAAATCTATAATAACACACACACACACACACACAGATATATATATATTACTAATCTATATTTTACTAATCTAATTTTAAAATATATAAAATACTAACTTGATGTCGAGTAGCGTCTGACTTGAAGCTTTCACTGACGTACGATGCTTACAAGTCTTCGAAATAATTAACAACCACTGTCAAAAAAAAATTTCAATAATATTAATTACTTAAATCAAATCAAAAAATAAAATTAAAAAACTACATATATAATATAATATATACTTACCAAAATTAAATCAAGCTTAATGAAATATTTTGTGTAGAAAGAAGGTGGAGAGAATAGTTAGAAGGAGGTTTTAGAGAGAACTTAGAAGTGAAAAAATGAAAGAGGAGTGGAGAAATATATATAGGGTATGCTTGATCCTTTGTGGCGGCCAAAGCAGCCACAATGACCAACGGATATTAGGCATTTGTGGCGGCCTGGGCGGCCAGAACGTGCCAACGTACGGTACAATTGTAGTTTGTGGCGGCCTTTGCCGCCACAAAAGGTAACGATCTAATCCTTTGTGACGGCCTGGGCGGCTTGAAAGTCCAACGTCATTGTGCTTCCTTTGTGGCGGCCTTTGCATCCATAAATGCCAACGTTCACTTGCTTTTGTGGCGGCCTATGCAGCCACAAATGGACATGTCACTTCAGTCATTTTGTGACGGCTTTGCCCCTCACAAAATTTATTTTTTGTGACTCTAAAAGCCCTCACAAATCTCTTAAAAATTTAACTGGATTTTGTGGCTGCCTAAGCCCTCACAAAATCACAACGTTTTGATTTTGTGAGGGCTTAGGCAGCCACAAAATCCAGTTAAATGTTTAAGAATTTGTGAGGGCTTTTTCAGCCACAAATAAAGACCAATTTCAATTTTGGTATTTGTGAGGGATTTTCGGTCACTAATTTGTGAGGGTTTTATTCGGCCACAAAATATTTATAAAGTGGGCCACAAATATGTGTTTTTCTTGTAGTGTATGATTTAGCCTATTATACCTTTAACTACGACATTGGCAGATATCCATATTCTGTAATATCATTAACCAAAAGTGATACATTATAATTAACAATTTTTAAAATTACTCATTTACTAAGAAGAAAAATAAAAATAAAAAACCATTTGATTAATTAACCATCATACATCCTAAGCACATGTATACACCTGTATTTTCATAGATAATATGTAGTTTAACATGTTCCAAAATTACACTTGTGGTCGCAGTTGAGATTGTGCCACAAATCTTTATAATACACACAAATGTGGACGATGTGGTTGAGATGGTATTGCGTAGACCTCTAAAGTTGTTATATCGCTGCCGTAGTTGTGATTGTAGACAATAATTTAGAACCATGACTATGATAAACTAGGTCTTGGAATAAAGTTTTGCACAAGAAACTATTGATAAATTATGATTGTTATTAAGACAAAAAAAAAGGATAATAATCTTGCAAAAAGAGGAAAAGTTGATAAATTGGACTGTTATTAAGAATGATAAATTTGCAAAAAGAGGAATTTCAACTTATCTACACTAATTTTGTTTTTGGCTTTCAATAAGTTCAAAGAACCTTTTCTAATAACTCACTAAAACTATCATCAAGTTAACGTAAAATTCAAAAGAACTCACCGACACACTAGAAAAGATAATGAAATTGTGACTGAATTGGGACAAACTCCTTACGAGATGGATAAAAAATAAAACAAAACTAAGAGAGCTAACTTCACTGCTCAGTTACCTCGATACACAAAAATATTAAATCAAACATTGTCGAACCTAAACGAACAACAAATAACGATGCATTCAGATGACACAATAATAAAAAATAAAGGAAAGAAAAATAAAATCTATGTAGGAATCACATTTTTTTACGGACACAAAGTGTTCAAGTTGTACTTCATATTTTCATATTTTTTTTTCCAATACAATAGAGGTGTGCTTCTCACTATAGTCTACACTAGTGCACTAAATGAGAGAAAAAAAAAGTTAGTAACATTTGGCTCAATTAACCATATTAATATTGTTAGGATTTAACAATTTTTGTAATTATATATTGGAATCTGAAATATTAGGACTTAAGTTCACAATTAAAAAAATCTAATACAAAATACTAATTTATTATATAAAAGACTCTCATAACTTTGTATAATTTTGTACTACATTGAACTCTTTTACATATTCAATGTATTGTATAACTCTTGTTAATTAGCTATTTTGTCTAGTAGTTTCTTAATAACTAGCACGATAGAAACACCGCAAATGCCAACACATATATTATACATACGGAATTTCTCAATATGTCGTATACCAACAATTAAAATGAATAGCAAACAAACAAATATAAAATTAACACAAGTGTGTCTCTTCTCTTATATAAGTCTCTCTTTCTTGCTATTTTACATTTTATAGTTATGTACCTAACCAATTAAATTAAAAGATAATGAAAGGGTTTGAGGAAGAATTCGAAGAGCTAGTGAACTCTACATGACAATATTTTAATAGCTCTTCATTGTGTCTATACATTCTTGGTGTCATAGATTTCAACCATAAGTAATAAAAGAATTAACTTTTGCACTAGGTTATAAATTCACACTAAGTTTTACGTTAAACTTTCTCTAAGACAAAAACATTTAAATACAAATTACTTCACTTCAAATCAATTTTAATCAAATTCATAACACAAAATCAAGCACATTAAGCCAACCAGCCCCTCCTCAATATAAATTAATTCCTTCAAACTATTATTTTTGGTAGGGGAAGAAAATAATAGAGTTTCAACAATCTTTGTATGAAAATGTCAAAACCTGAAAAGTGTTGGATATTCCTAGTTTAAAACCATGCACACACAAAAAATCAATAAGAAGATAAATTAATTAATGTTCAGTTACCTCAACACACCAATTTCCTCAAGATACATATCCGAGACACTACAATATTAACTATAAATCTGCCACTGATTTTAATACCAGAGGTTAACAAACATTTGGTTTAAACTCTTTATGTAAAAATAAAATATAAATACCCAAAATTTAACAATCCTCACTAGAGTAATTACTTTTATGGTAACAAAGTCTGTTATACCAAACTTGTGCTGAGTAAGCTAAGCTATTACTAAAGCTATTATGTATGTAGTTCAAGTGCTAAAAAGTTTTCAAATTGCCGGAGTATAAATGTATCTCTGACTTGTATTGTAAAAATAGCTAATTTATTCAGTCTTATAGCGATATAATTGTCTTGAAATCTGTAAACCTTCTAGGATAACCAAACAAAAGGAAAAAAAGAAATATGTGTTGCAAGAAAAATAATAGAGACCCAATGTTATTTGTGCTTAAGCTAGACATACTATCATTCAAATACACATCTATCATAACAAAAAGTTTGAAAGTTTTCTTCTGGTTTAATTCAACACATGATCGCATCATCTCAGATATCCAAATCAAGGAAAATAACCATGCCCTAGGAATTGTATATCTTTGCTAAACTTAATTATCTTGCATGAATTAGAGAAATAAAATTTGAAGAGTCTTCAAAAGCACCTTTGGATGAAACTAATTCACAAAAGTATCATAATTCATTTTGACTTGGGTCAAATGTGATTATAGTAAAAATTCGTGTTTGGTTATTTAATGATAAAATTAATTTTCCTTCACAACTCTACTCTGACCATAAGTGATAAAAAAAAATTAACTTTTGCATTATGTTATAAATTCACATTAAGTTTTACATTAAACTTGCTTTAAGACAAAAACATTTAACCAAAAATCCCTTCATTTCAAATCAATTTTAATGAAATCCATAGCACAAAATCAAGTTCCTCAAACTACATTTATCAAATGCTTAACCAAGCACACTAAGCTAACCAACCTCCCTCCTCAATATAAATTAATTCCTTCAAACTATTATTTTTTGGTAAGGGAAGAAAATAATAGAGTTTCAACAAATCTTTGGATGAAAATGTCAAAACATGAAAAGTGTTGGATAGTCCTAGTTTAAAATCCTGCAAAATAAAAAATAAATAAGAAGATAAATTGATTACTGGTGATCAGTTAGCGACTGAAATTTTGTTCCCTAAAATTTAGTTGTTATTTCAGTATCTAAATTAGCGACAAATTTAATGACAAAATAATATTTAGCTTCAAGATTCAAAATTCCAATCTTTATTTCAATAGCTAGTATGAAAAACGAATTTTCTATGAGTGATAGTTAGCGAATGAATTTTTTGTCGCTAAATTTCCGTTGCTATTTTAGTCTCTAAATTTCGTAAGCAACCGATTTAGTGATGAAAATATATTTAGTTTCTAAGTTTAAAATTATGGTATCTATTTTGGTCGCTGGTGTAACTGAAAATATTCAATCTCTAAATTTGTCACTATAGGCGAAATTTCTAGTAGTGAAGGTATAATTAACTCTGAAAAGAGTGTTCAAATCATAAATTCAATACTTACAATCTGTTGATCAAAATGGTGCCACATACTCCAAATTTTCTATATATTTATTTTCCATTAAAAAATACAATTGATAAGGCATTATTACTTAGGTTGTTTAACATCTAATTTAGAATTGATTAAACATGTTTGAAACCATATTCATTCCCGCCAATTTACTACCATACGGAATGTTGCTTTCATTTCAGTTTCGATTATGGAATACTTCAATTAACTCGGAGTCAATATATTACTCAAATTCTACCTCTTGTACGTTTATTTTTTAAAAATATTTTTAGTTATTTATTTTCTCAAATTTGTGTTTAAAGACCAAAATGATACGTTAAGAATGTATTTTCAGAAACATTAAAAACAATATTTTAGCATTTTAAAAATATTTTAAAATTCTGTATCTATTTAAAAAATATATATTATAAAAGAAAGTGGTATGAGAAAAGAATCAAAATGCCTTCATTAAAAGACCCATAACTTCAAAATGCCTTCATATATATTCTTAAGATACTTGTTTTCATATATATTCTTTAAGATTTTTCAACTTAAATGTGGTAGTCATATATATAAAGTTATATTGTGTTTTATGATATTTTAGTTTGTTGTAGTTTTAGTTTTTATAAGTTGGATGAGGCGTGTATTTGATCTTTTAATTTTGTTTTCTATTTTGACATTATTCATGAAAATGTCATATGTTACGTTTACTTATGACATTTATGTGGGTAATATTTTTTATTTTGTAGTTTGACATTACTCACGGAAAAGTCATGGGTAATGTTAGCATAGAAAAACCATGAGTTAGTTTACTCACATAATTATAATGAGTAAACATAACTCAAGACATTTTCGTAGGTAATATTTTACCTACGAGCTAATTATCTACCAACCTGTGTTCGTGGATAATTCTTGATTACTCGTGGAGTTTTCGTGGGTAAAGTCAAAATTTGTCGTAGGTAATAACAAATTTTCTTGTAGTGTTATCAACTTTGAAGACATTGTTCAAATCATAATTTCAAAGCTCATAATCCACTGAACAAAATGGTGCAACACATTCCAAATGTGGCCTATAATATGCAGCCTCTAATGTTGCATTGACTTTGAAGTTTCAACAAGGTGATTTGCCAAATGTTAATAATTCTATGTTATGCAATTCTGCCTCTAACTATAATTATTTTAAGTCGTGCAATGCATCTGATGGAAAGTCAACGTCTGAAATTGAAAGAATGTAGTATGAAAAGAAGTCTTAGCCGAAAAAAAAACTTGTGGAGATCCAAGAACAAAATGAATCCACTCCAACACAAATCAAGCAGGAGTATGAAAGAAGATTCATGTTTTTGAATATAATGTAAAATAAGATTTCATTTACATTTATAATTTAAAAAAATATTTGACCAAGCTAACAAGAAGATTTGATCAAGATTTATCTACAAGAAAATATGAATTCTTTACAAGAAGATTTGATCAAGATTTATCACAAGAAGATATGAACTATTTACAAGAAGATACGATCAATAATTATTTACAAGAAAAAACACTCAAAAGAAGATACATTTATTATTTGCAAGGATATGATTTAGAGTTTGCAAGGAAAAAGGATAAATCCTAACCTATTCTATAAGTCACAGGCACAAAATTTTATAATTCATTAGAGTTCATAAGGTTAAGATATCGAGAAACACTTATTGAAAATAAATATTTTCTAAGTATTTTCTAGTGTGAGAGTCATTGTTACCATCAGCTTGTTAAAAGCATCCCAATTTCTTCCAAACTCTTGTAACCCAACACGATAATGGCTTTCGTGTTCCTTAAGCAATTTGTAGATTATAGGTTGTGATGAGAAAACTTGACTTATAAAGTCAAAGTGTTGTTTTGATAAGACTGGTTTGTAGGCTCAAGTGTTGTTTTTGAATGAGGGGACTAGATGTAGCTACAAAGTTGGTGGTGAACAAGAAGAAATTCTTGTTTCACTTTAATTCCACAATTCTTGTTTTACTTCTGTCTTTGATCACTTAATTTGATTGCTACTACTTGTATTCTAAACAAGTCGCCAAACCTGAATCAATTTTAAATAAATTAGCAAAAAGAATCAAATTTAATAATTCAACTCCCCTTCTCATATTTGCACCTTGAAACACAACTTTTAAAGTTTACTTGTCCATCCATGACACATGCTTTCTATTTTATGCATGAAATGGAAACTCAAAAGTCAATCTAAAAATGGATAGTCGAATGTGTATATTGTGTTTTTCTCCTTGTCCTTTTCGAATTTTCTTACGACGACTTGGAGTACACTTTGTACTGTTTAATTTTGTTAATAACTTTTTGCCATTAAAAAACACAATTGATAAGTTGTTATTACTTAGGTTGTTAAACATCTACTATAGAATTGATTGAACATATCGTATTTTAAAAAATTATAAAAGAAATTGGTACGAGAAATATTCGATTTATCTTCTCTAAAATTTATTAGTTGATGTGTTGGTGACAGTAGCAAAAATAGTTGATAAATCAGCCTTAATACAACAATTCTATAGTTTTCCATTTTTTGTGCTATCGTGATCAAATCAATATCCTTAGCAAGTTTAAATTCAATTTTAATCATCAATAAGAAAAAAATACACATAACTTCAAAATGCCTTCTTTCTATGATTAAAACCAACATAATAATAAAACAATTAAAGAACTAAATGTACATTACATGAACATATTTATAAAAATAAAAATAAAAACAGAATAAATCAAATAATTAACAAACAAACAAATAAAAGATTAGTAGTAATCAATCAAAGAGCAGATGTAAAAGGAACATTGGTCGAAGGTAACCATGAGTTTCCAGCGACAAAATTTCCAACGGTGAACTTTGAAGCTTCAGAAGCTCTAGTTATGACATGATAACCTTGCCACTTAACTCGATTTCTTGTAGAAGAACCAAGACCTGTGTTCATGTACTCTCCATAATATAAAGTACTTAATGCAAAATTACCACTCCATTCTAACCAACCAGCTGGATGGATTAAACTATCAAGAGAAGTCTTCATAAAAACTGTCCTTGAATATTGCTTCCATGGCCTTCCAAGATAAGTCTTAACAGAATTTTGAACAGGTTTCAAATCAGAAGCAGCTGTAACCCTAGAATTGTGAATAGAAATGCCAGTGTTTTGGTTTGGATCAGTTCTACCTTGTGCGGTGATTGTGTTAACTTTGTTTGGGGGGTTTCTTGCAAATATATTACAATTTTGGAACACTGCAGCAGCGTTACCAAATATGAAGTCAACTGTGCCATAAATGTTACATTCCTTATAGAATTGTCTATCTGAATGCACATATAGTGTGTCTTGATAACCTTCAAAGCTACATCTGTAAAACACAGATAAGTCCGATCCAGAACGCAATGCAACTGCTTGATGGTTGTTTGCACCAGCAGTGTTCCTAAATGTGATATCTTGTGCAATAAATCCATCACCAACAACAGCTGCAAAAACACATAATATTAGTTAGGTTACAAATTTTTGAAGCTAAATATTCTATTAATGTTAAAAGTAAAAGCTAAGAGCAGGATTTTTATTTTCCATTCACTATTGAAGTTTTTTGAATTGTTGCTGAAAATTAAAGGTAGCATGAAATGAAGAAATTGATATTTAATTTTTCTAGCAGTGATTACTTACCAACGGTCGCTGATCGGAAGGTTGTAGTTCCCCCTCCGACGCTTTTGCTACCGGTGATTATAGTCTTCCCAATACCATCTCCTACCAACATAATATTATTTGCCTTGATCTCAACTTGTTCATTGTACACACCAGTCTTCACATGTATCACATACCTTCCCTTATTATTCTTTGGGGCAGCGTTCACAGCTGCACCAACTGTTGTATATTTTCCGGAACCATCTTTCGATACGACTACATTAGCTCGAGAGGACGGAGAGGATGTTTGCAATAGCTTTCTATCTCCTTGCTTGACCCATTTTGGGAATCCATTTTTGTAGCCTGGTTCTTGATATTGAACTTTGTTTAGAGCCAAAGTGTTACTTAACAACTTAGTAACATTGTTGGACATTAGAGGAAGAACATAATCTTGAACACCAAGTTCATAAAATCCAGCTTTGCATGTCTCAAGGTTTGTGAGAGCAGTGCTTAGCCATGTTTGAGCATCAACTTGAGAACACTTTGTGTTAGTGTCTAGGGTTTTGTTGAGCTTAAGGATGGTTTGTTCATATAACTCAACACAGTCAGCCCAAGCTGATTTTTCACGTGGGTTATTACATTTTGAGCCTAATGAAAGAGTGTTTGCGTGGCCTTTGAGTGCTCTTTCTTGAGCAAGTTCCAATGAAAGCTTGAAGAAATCAGCTTTTTGTTCGATGAGTTTGTGTTGATAATTCGGGTTATTGCTCAAGAAATACTCACAAGGTTCAGGGTTAGGAGTTTGGTTACACCAAAGTTTAACTTCATTCATGGAATAACATGAAACAAAAGAGACAAATAGAAAAGGAACCAAAAGTATTAAAAGTATACGAAAAGCTATCATGGTTAACTAATGATTACGTTAATATGACTTTAAGAATTGTTAATTTGGACAATCTTAAATAGCTATAAGATAGAAGAGAAGTTGAAAAATTGATATAGTGAAATTGAATTGGATTGTGTTTCATGGGATCATTTGATGCCTTTAAATAGAGAGGAAAAAAGGGTAGGAAGGGGTATTGTTGGAATTATGAAAAAGTAGCCATCGGGAGGCAAAGTTCAACATCTTCTACTTTTCATATTTTTCCATTGCTTTTTGGTTTTGTTTCTCCGTACAAATTCTACTTATAGTAATAATTAATTGAATATGTATACGCTTTGGTTTTATTTTTAGTACAATATATTTTCTTTTTTGGGTACAATATGTATACGCTTTTTAACTATCAACGTCTAAGTTGTTATATTGTGATTGTTATGCATGTCCTTTGACTTTCAATCTGCGTAAATTATTTGACTTGACAAGTAGTAGTAATATTATAGACGCCAAGGCCCAATGACAAAACGCGTTAATATAATATTCTTATTATGTGAGTTTTGTGGAGGCTGGCTAATTGTATTGGATTTGGTTGTCAGCGAGATCTGGCACAAAGGTTGAAATTCTTCAATTGGCGACTGAATAATTTTCCGAATAGTTTACGTGTTACCTTTAAATGATTTAATTTTATGTTTGAGTTCCACATTTTTGAAAGTCTGGTAGATGTTATTCTTTATTTTATATTAATTTTTAAAATAATTTAATTTAATTTATATTAAGATAAAATCATATCTTAGAGAATTTAAATTTATATAACATATAAATTAGGACATTTATTTGAACTCTATTTTTAAAAATAAATAAAAAGTTGAATGTAAACCACTGTGTTTAAATTACAGAAAATCTCACTAACTTATTGATCTATTACAAAATACATCATTTAATATTTTAATAGTATTAATTTATTTGTATCTAATTAAATTGATCCAATTAATTAGGGATGACTATGGATATCTACATAGACGGATCCAGAACTATGTTAGACACAGACACAAAAAGTTTAATCCTTCATAATAAAATTTTAAATTAAAGAATAATTATAGTTTTTATGACAGAGAATAATAGTTACAGTGTATTTAGTCCATATAAAATCTCCATCATTTAATTTTAATTTATGAATAATACGAATTGAAATCATGGGAGGGAGGGGCACGGACTCATGCTTGCCACCCTCCCAATCTGTCTGTGATGATAACTAATCATAAGAAACAAATTAATATCCAAAGACTCTTAGAAAATCATCTGATCTAATCAATCGTTTTGTAAGATAAAGCTAAAGAAAAATATGGGTTGATAATATTCAAATTTAGAACATTATTTGATCATATCATCTAATAAGACAACACTGAAGAACAATGTGTATCGGGCTATATAAACACATCTTGAAATTAGATGTGCATAGTATGCGAAGAAAACATCGTTCAATTTGACTAACATCTAATGCAAAAGCATATTTAATATAATAGAAGGACGAATGTGAAATCATTAAATATTTTATATTATATATAAGGTATAGCTATATTTAAACTTATTTAAATATTGACAAAACTATTGATTTGGATTTGATTAAATATACAGCCTCTCATTAAAGTCAAAATTCTGACTAAAGTCAACACTTTATTATGTAGTCTATGTTCTTACAAACTTTGCTCAATATTTAAGACTTATTGAAGGTGCAAACACGAGAAGAAGGGTTGAATTTGTGTTTGATAAAGTTGATAACTTTTTGCTAATTTGATAAAAGTTGGTTGGTTTTTATGAATTAATTATATAAGAAGCAATCAGATTCAGAAGCAGCAAAAAATAAAAGCATAAATAATTTGACACGTATATTTATTCGGGTTCACCACTAACTTGGCTACATCTAGTCCCGTCATTCAGAAGGTTTTAATCTACTAATTCAAATACTCTGAGTTACAAAGTACCTGACCCTCCAAGCCAATCTTTCCAAACAACCTCACAACCCCAAACTTTTGAGGAACTAACCACTTTGATCGTACAAGTCAAGTCTTCTTCTAACAACTTGACAACACTGAACTAGAAATGTCAATTTACAAGGAAGGGGATTTGAATTGTAAATTAACCCTTTTAAAATTTCCTATTAAAACTTAAAGATTTTAACTCAAGATTGATCTTGGTTTTGAAAACAGAAAACGAAGAACATTCTTGGTTATGAAAGCAAAAAACAAAGAACGTTCTTGGTTAGTAATAAACACACAATTTTAAGTTATCTATCTAATTTAATGATCAAAATACTGTAAATAAATATAAATAAGAAGAGAAATCACGCTGATATTTTCCTAATTCATCCAATCAGGGCTACGTTCAGCCCTCATAGTTTATGAGATTTTTCACTAAGTGTTCAAATGGAGAACGTTATTGGTTTTTACACCACTAGTTCAGATCAACCTTGATCTATTACAAAACTTTACCTTTCTGCCCAGAAAGGATTTCAACAATCTAGCTGATAACCTTTGAGACGATTTTTACAGTTTACCTTTTACACGTAAAAGTATTTTCTACAAGCTACTCGAACTATCTTTGATACAATAGTCTTAAGTTTACACAACAATGATTTAAAGTGTTTTATCAGAATATAAGAAAGCTCAACACTTGTTTAATTTTGATTATTTTGATAGTGAAATACAACAGAATGATTATAGGAATCAAATGAGAAAAAGCAGAATTGATTTTATGTAAGTATATGAGAGACTTTCAAGTACGATTGTATGTGAGTGATGATTTGCTTTGCACTTGAAACTCTGATTTTTCCTTAAGCTTGAAGTTTCTTTTATTGGCTTCAATGAGGCTTATGACAACTTACATGACTGTTGAAAAGGGTCCAACTGCCATGTGTCAGTTAAAGGATAAGATCAGATTTGAAACAAGAAATAAGATTTGAAACAAGAATGTTCTTAACTAATCATTATTCGTTTTATGAAGAAGTTGATTTGTAGCCTTCAAATTATCCATCATTGACAGTATTTCATGGTCTTTTATCACTTGTGCATATATCTCATATCTACAGTTGAAGCATACACTTCAAGAACTTTCTTCGTTCTTGCCAATCAAACTGAAGAATGATCAGTCTTAACTATCGAGAATGAACTTGCTTGATTTATCATGCAACATAGCTTTTATCCCTTGCATTTTGGATTTACTATTTACTGAGATGAATCTTATATATTCCTTGGAAAATATTGATAACAAAATTGCTAACTCCAGGTGCAATTATTTTTTCAACAAACGACATCATTTTGTTCTTGTAGTTTTAAAACTGTGCAGAATGATGGACATACATGATTCAGGCATATGATTCAAGCAAGCAAAATATACAGAAGTTCAATTTAAAAATGACTTCTTAGTACATATTAGATTTCATAAAATCTAAAATAATCCCCCTTTTGTCAATGAAAAAGAATAGGAGAAAAACGACAACTAAAACCTATATTGAAAGAGATGGGGAAGATCCTTTAGATGAAGAAGATCGAGACGATTCTGGCACAACAAGAATACATGGTTTTTGTGAGGGCCAAAAGCCCTCACAAAGAGGAAAAAACAGCCACAAAGTAGGCATTTGTGGCGGCCTTAGGCAACCACAAATAAGGTGGTCACAAACCTTTGTGGCAGCCAAAACGGCCACAAAGTGTGAAAAATTCGTTGTCTTTTGTGAGGGCAAAGGCTGTCACAAACGGTTGCTTTTGTGAGGGCATAGGGCGCCACAAATGTCTCATTTTGTGAGGGCTTAGGCCGCCACAATGGTTAAAGCTGATTTTTGAAATTAAGCTTTTGTGGGGGGATAGGCCGCCACAAAGGATGTTCCAGCTAACTAAAGATAAATAACACTAAAATCAATGAAAAATATCCCTAAACTTAATTTATTGCTTTGTCCCAAAGCGACAATGAATTTCAAATTTGGTACAGTTAAAACCAAACTTAAACTCAACTTCTCAAATCAAATCAAACTCAATTTTCAAAGTTCCAGCTATTACAAAACACTCATCATGCTCCATGGGTTCTTACAAAAAACAACACAATTTGTACACTTTAGCATTCATTCATCAAGTTCAACTCTCTCTTCACCCAATCTCACCAAAATATTTCTCGAGTGTTTAGCAAGGGTTATGAATTTATCACCCAAATCCTAGAACATGAATCACGCTACCATAGGCTTGAAAAAATTCTAGTTAACAATCAAAATGCGAAAACACACATACACTTTTGGAGGACTTTCAGGTTGTAATGGGGATTAGGTAAGGGTAGGACATTTTAGGATAATAAGCTTTACTACTTGGAGTTAGGCATACATTTTCAAATTATTCTACCACTTTTTATTTTATTTTTTTTTTCATTTTATTATTTTATTATTTTTTTTCTTTTATTTTTTCTTTTTCTTCTTTTTCTTTTTGTGAGTATTACCACCCCAAACTTAAGAGGTTGCTATCCCATGAGCAACCCCAAACTTAGAAATTTATCAAGACGAGACATAACTTTTCCTACCTAACTCCAAGTAAGGTGATTGAATTAAAGTCAGGTCTTTTGCTTGTAACGTGGCTAGTAACCAAAAGAAAGGGTAAGGCTCAAAGGGGCTTGCAAGGGATAAAATTATTCTAAGGTAGTTAAAAAGGCTCAAACGACCAAATAAAATCGCCTTAGTGTATACATAAATTACAAGTGATTCAAGTTAGAATTAGTGCAAGTTCTGAAGGGATAACACATGTCTAGATAATCACACAACAAATAATGAAAGTGTTTAGACCCAAAAGCTCCCAACTAGGATAATAAGAGAGAACATGAACTATCAAAATAATGTCAAACATGTCACTGAAAAGTTAATTATTATTTTTTTTTTTTGAAAAATTGATGGCAAGTTAGACTTCTACAACCACAGAATAATCAACAATGTATGCATTAGTGAAGCTCGTCGAATTGAGCAATGACATAAGCAAAGAAATAAAATTTAAATTTCAAAAGTCCAAATAGAAATAAAGCGAAAAAAATAAAAGAGATAAAGAAAAAAAATAAAAACAAAGAAAAAACTTTTCTTAGTTGGGTGATTCATTCAGGGAATTTGCTTAGGTCCTCCGCTCCTGTAGTCCCCAGTACACTGGTGAGGTGAAAATAAATCAGAATAAAACATGCCTCTTGATGTCTGTTGAGATGAAGCGAAGGCTCGATAGAGATTGTTCATCCCCAGTTCGATTCAAGCTTGTCCTTCTCGCTGATCAATCATCAATTGTTCCATCATAGTTTTCAGCCGGCCAAACATATCCTTTGTGGAGAGTTATAGTCGAATACAACTGCTAAGTTTTACAGGTTTTTCAGTTTTAAAAAGGCTTTGATTCAGTTAACACTTACGATACAAAGTTCATCAATAACACTTCAAACATTCATAATATCAATTATGAACACATAATTCACATCAAATTAATCTCCACAAATTCACATCTCAATCACACATCAAACATTCATAACATTAATTATGAACACATAATTACATCAAAACTTAATCAACACAAATTCACACCTCAAAGCAATTACGTCACAATAGCAAACAACAACCGAGTATGTATATACAATCATCATAGTATAACAAACACGACTCGCGTGCCAAACACCCTAATGCAATGCATATATGCCAATCCGCATGATTCCGAAATTTCTAACAAAAACCCTCCTCGAAGGGGCGTAAATCATAATTGTACCGCCTATCACAGGCCTTAGTACTAATTACTGAGGTGCAGTCTCTCACAGGCTAGCATGATTTAGTAGAGTGTAGCCTATCACAGGCCTTACACATCAGTTAAGTCCTCGTAAGGATAAGATGGAGCAACTATCACATGGAACCACCCCGTGACTCATAACGGTCACCACTTAACTTTGTGGCCCATCACGGTCGCCACTTAACACCGTGACTCATCGCGGTCATCACTAACATTGTGGTCCATCACGATCACCATAAGCTATGAAATGCATGAGCATACTTTGATTCTTTTCACCACAATCATTAAGTAAATACAACTATTAAAAGATTCTCCATTTTTAATACTCATTTAGCACTAACATTTTTTCAAACTTATCACAGAGTATGCTCAAAACAAAATTCATAACGCGCATATTATCAATTATGAATACATAATTACATCAAAACTTAATCACCACAACAACATTAATATATCAGAGTTCTCCCCACCGCTAACTCGGTGTCAACGGTCTCGATTCTTTATCGAGACTCAATGAGCTAACTACATAAACATAAATATTTATAACAATTTGTTTACAACTAAAATTTATCCTACCACAATAAATTCCCAAAATTATATCTTTTTCACACACCAAACTTTTAAAACTAAATAAAAAAATATTGTCCAAATCACACATACACACATTGGACTATTAAAGCACCAAAATTTTGAGTTAATAAAATACTCTAAATTTTTTCTTTTTAAACTCATTCCAAGAGTAATTAAAAGAGTAACATTTTAATCTCTAACCATTTTAATTTCAATATAACTTTTTGTTCAAACTCTTTAACTTAGATAAAATTTGAACTTCTTCACAACTTTAACAGCTCTAAATTTTTTTTTGTAAAATTTCAACTTCAGTTCAAACTCATTTATTTGAAAATAACTAATTACGTAACTCAACCACATCAAAAATCAATTTTTTTAACCATTACTAACAAAATCAACAACAACAACAACAACCACAACACAACAACAAGGATTTGTTAAGAACTCAATAATTTCATTAAATACATATATTCACGTCGAAATTAATTATCACACAATCACACATTAATCATAAATCAGTCACACATATAGAGTCTTTATATGCAAACTAAAAATTTGGAAGGAGATCTTACCTTTGTTATCGCTTTTTCAACTGTTTTCGCTACCGCGATCAAATACGGTGAAAACTCTCGCTCACGTCGACACCTCAAAAGTTAACTCACAAGCACCATAGTGTGGAGATGAGTAACTTTCCCTCCTGACACTTCTCAAATGGAAGCTTAGATCTAGTATATAAATGAGGGTTTTGTGTTTCCGTTTTTTGAAACCCACCAACACTATACTTTCGAAACAGAGGAAGAAGAAGAAGAAGAAATTCACGAGAGGCAGACTTTTTGTTTCCTTTGCTTTTTCGTTCTCTCGTGCGAATATATATATATATATATATATATATATATATATATATATATATATATATTATAATTACAACCAATCTAACAAATATTTAAATACTATTACACACATCACCTCACTCACATCTCAATCTATTTGGATAAAAATAACTACTCTCGTCACAACTTAATTGACCGATAAAATTTGCAGCAACAAGTGACATTTTTTTTAAAAATATGTCCAGTATTAAATTTTTCATAACGTAATTAAATTATTCACAAATAATTTTAATCAGATCTCAAAGTATATATATATATATATATATATATATATTAAACATATTACAAACTCTAGCAAAATATATTTTTGGTACGTAATTCACAAAATGAATTAAAATTAGGCTAAATTAATGCCTAAACAATTTAATACAAAATATCCCAAAATTGCATAAGTTAGAGTTTAAAATTAAGGGTCTTACAGGTTCATTCATATAATTTTACTAGCTTGGAAAGTTTTTCATACACACTCAAAATACACATGAGAACCAAAACTCCTACAATGGAGAATTTTGTGCTATGATAAAGCATAAATTAAGAAGCATTAGCTCTTGAGATTTGACACTAAATTTTGAATAATATTTACTCAGAACTTTTTGCTAATTATTTTTTTTCATATTTTTTGCCACAAAAATTGAATAAGGAAACAATAAAAAGATGAAAGCTCGAGACCAAAGTGAAATAAGTACTTCCAAGTTTGAGCTACTTGAAGCAAGATCAAGCAAAATTACTAAGGAGATTCAAAATCAAGCGTGAGAAGATAATGAGAGGTATTTTAATAATGAAGATATAATGGAATTAAAGAACCCATTAACAAGCAAAACAAGCCATCAACTACTAAAATAGTTAGTTTCAAGGTTACACGGTTAGACAAACAAATTCCAGAGTCATGCAACCTTCAATTAAGAGTGCACCTCAAGCACAATATGAGTTATTGAACCGTGAAGCAATTGGTCAAACAAATACAACTACAAATCGAGTTATTGAATTTTGTACAATTAAAAAAAGAAGTTTCGCATTGTCAAGAAAGTCTTAAATGAATCATTAATGTTTTGGATGTGTATTACTACTTGTGTTACAATATTTTGATAATTAAGTTGTTCTTCCTTATTATCATATATTTTAATTAAGACTTGATTATGTTTAATTCTTGTATGTTTTATTCAATGACTTATTTAATTTTCAATAATTTAAAAAAATGTTTGGAAAATGGTGGTTTAAAACGTGGCCTATACATATAGGCAATATTTGAAAAAGTGTGCTAAATGTGCTAGCAACAGTTTTCTTGAATTCATGGGCAAAAGAAAAAACACTGTGGTTTTAGAGAATAGGTAACACCTACTTAGACCACACTTTGTCAACCATTGCTAAACTATTGCCTAAACATTAGGCCACAATTTTTTTGGTTTACACCATATTTTTTTGTTGTTGTCTACACTCAAAAATGTTGTAGTGCTTTTGGTGGGGATTAATGTTCACAATTCGTGACTTGAGAAAGGAGCGGATTTGCTAAACTGTAAAGTGGGTTAGATTCAACTCATTTATTTAAGAATGTCTATTGGAGATAATCCTCAGAAGTTAGCTTTTTGGAAGTCGATGGTAGACATAAAATTTGTGATCGCTTGTCAAGTTGAAATAAGCGGAATCTATCCACAGGAGGTTGCCTTTTTCTCATTAATGCATTTTTCTCTAATTTTTCTATCTACTTCCATTCTTTCTAATGTGCTACCTCATGTATCATTTCTAAAATTGATTCTTTATTTAAATCATTTCTCTGGGAGGGAGTTAGGACATGAGTAAAATTTATTGGGTTAAATGAGACAAAGTTTGTCTAAGTAAGGATATGTGGTCTTGGGGTTCATAACATTAAAGATTTTAGACTTAATTGCAGTTTTAGTCTCCCTATTTTTATCAAATCATGAAATCGTTCCTCCTATTTTAAAATTTGACATTTTTTTGTTCCTCGTTATGATTTTTTAATTTAGAAATGACAATGTTAAATACTCTAAATAGCGTGATATATGATATGATGATCTAGACTGATTAATATCCCTACAATTGCAATAAAACCATATGAAAACATAACCTTCAACGTAAGAAAATTTTCATTTTTTTAATTTATTTAATTGCTTATGGTAATTAATGCATATAGATAGTTCTATATCATGAAATTGTATGTCAAATTATTTAAGATATGTCAAATCATTATTTTTTTAGTACAAATATATGTGGTATGGACCAAAACTGTAAACTTTTAAAATAGAGAGATCAATTCCGTGAATTGGTTCAAATATATGATATGTTTCTTTGTAGATTAATAATCATGATAGATGGCGTTGCACCTTTGGGAGTGATGGTACATATATTGTTAAGGATACTTACGATTTCCAATAAAGTTTAACATCTAATGAAGGCTCTGAGTCTCATTTTGTGGTGTGGAATAAGTTGGTTTCGTCAAAGGTGTTAGCGTTCGTTTGAAGACTCCTCAGCAACCGCTTAATAACGAAGGATAATTTGCATCATAGAGGCTTTAATTTTGGATTGTGAAGAGGTCGAATATGTCCAAAATTTGTTTTTGTGTCCCAATGTAAGAAAGGTGTGGATTTGTGTGTTGAGGTGGTTAGACATTGTTAGTATTTTTAGTATTAATGCGAAAATACATGCTCACTAATTTGTTGGCTTATTGTACACTCGTATGAATTCATTTGAAGCATGGTACTATTTGGATGAATGGTGTTTGGTCAATATGAAAATTCCATAATTCGATAATATTTAATGAGAATAGTTTAGATATGTCATCTTTACTGAAGAAAGTCAAACCAGCGTCTTAAAAGTGGCTCAAATCATGCAACATGAGTTTCGCTTATGATTTTAAGCCTTTATACTCTAATCCTTTAATTTGTATGGGATTTTATGATGTGTAATTTTGTGTTGCTCTTTTGTTTGATGAGAATAGGTTAAACAATAATATTTTGTTATAAGCTGTTTAAAGTGGATGTTGAAATATTTTGTATCTCCTAATTTTTAGCTCATCTTGTTCTATGAATTAATATTTTTTTAAATATTTTGTTTATCCGTTCCAAAAAATAAAATAATAATAATAATATAATAATAAAAGGAAAAGAGAAAAAAAAAAAAAAAAACACGGAAGGAAGGAAGAAGAAATGGTTAACGTGTTTTTTTTTTCGACAAAAAATGGTTAAAAGTTTTTGGTTCGTTTCTTTCATACAGGAATAGGAATAGGGTTTTGGACTTCGGTTGGAGCTAGTCACTGTTACTAACTTACAACAAAGCTTTAACTTTACTGAACCTCAGAAGCCAACTTCATCTTCACTCTTCCACCTTCCAATTCCAATAAGGTTTCACAAATTCTCAGATCTCTCTTTCATTATTACATTTCAAATGCCTCATTTTCTTCAATTAACGTTCTTCCTCTTCTCCAACATGTACTCTCTCTCTTTTTCTATTTCAATTTAGGGTTTCCAATTTCTGGGTCTATTTTGTGATATTAGATTCAAATCATTATACTTTTCTGTTGAATTTTGCTTGAGAGTTAGGGTTAATTGTCACCTCTTATATTATTTCGTGTTTTTCCCCCAAATTTCTTAGGCTGGATTTATTCTCTTGCTGAAAACGCAGTCTTTTTCTGTAGAAACCTCATTCCCACCGTTTCATTTGTGTACTAAATTAAATGTCTGAAGTAATTCTGTTTTGCATATTTTTGTGAGATTTTAATATTTGTTTTTTGAAGATATGTAGTAATGGGATTTGTTGATTAATCAAATTTTTCTAACATAAGCTTTTCCTGGCTTAGGATTGTAAACTAGATTTTTATTTTTGAAGCCTTGCTATTTTTGAATTCAAAGTAATCGCTGTATTACATTCAATTTTGTTTTATTCTTCGCAGCTTCAGTTTTATTTTCATTCATATATTTATATAGTAGTAACATGACTGAAATAATGAAATGTTGAAACACTGGATCCAAGATTCAACCTCGAGGACTTGCTTGATGTTACATCTAAGACTTCTGGATATAGAATTAAATCGATGTGTTTTGGGCCAGTTCATAGTAAATTCTAAGTGAGTAGATGTAAGGAAAGGACAAGTGTGACTCGAATAGGTTATTAGTTCTCGCTTGCTGATTAGTAAATATACTGTTCATGTTGTAGGCAATTGATTCTGTGAACTCGTCTTCTGGATCAAATTACCATGCAAGACCCTTGTGCTTGTGGTATGATTTTATTGAAATCAGAGAACTTGTATTTTGTCATGTATATTATAGTCCCTTTGTTAGCTTTTTTGATGTTCTAGATGTTCAAACCGTAAGATTAAGAGAAATTAGAATCTTTGTATTTCGGACATGCTATACGTGGAGTTAGGATTGGACGGTTGTAGACTTGTGATTATAGAATGTTCTACGTCTAAGAAACTTGGGAAGAGAGACATGGATATTCTTTCTTTCTAATAAAGAAAGTTTCTTGAAGAAAACTATAACTTACCAATATTGTATCAGACACAGTAGAAAATGGCTTCTATTACTAAGTTTTAGCTCATTACCGCCAGATTGGTATTTGCTTACATGTTATTTATTTGCACGATTAGTTATATTGTATTTGTTGTAATAATTTTCTTTAGTGATTATCTCTATTTTTGTGTTGTACATTTTTATCATATTTTCTCTCTTCTCCAAATTAGAGCACCCCTATTTTCCTTGTATTATAAATTTATATATTTTAGGTCGTGGATCATGTTTGAATGAGTTTTTTTTCTTGAGAAAGTCCCAAAAACAATACTTAAACTCCACCAAGCATGAAACACCATGTGAAATGATACAAGTATTTATTGCTAGAAATAAAAGTACGTAATGGCACATTGCTTTTAGCAGGTGACGTTCTTAATAGGTTGAATGTGTTTCACTCATGCATCCACTCCCTGCATGCTTTTACACACATTCTCAATGATTTCTCTTGCACTTAACACCTTGATTGAACTTTTCTGAAATCTTTCAGGTTCTGTGTTAATTTTGATTCTGTTGACGGAAAGCTTGTTCATCTACCCCGCAATTGGCGTTAGCTATGCTACCCACTGGAGCAAAAGAGACCCAATTACGTGAGAGCAACAGTCAGAAGGTCCACCCCCAACCAATGGAAGAAGCCATGAACCAGAATCCAGAAGCTGTGGAAACCCTAGTTTCTAAAATTTTCACAAATATCTCTTCTCTGAAGTCTGCTTATATCCAATTGCAAGCTGCTCATACTCCCTATGATCCTGATAAAATCCACACTGCTGATAAACTTGTTATTAGTGAGCTGAAAAATCTATCTGAACTCAAGCATTTCTACAGGGAAAACAACCCAAAGCCCGTTTGCGTTTCTCCCCAAGACTCGCGTTTAGCTGCAGAAATTCAAGAACAACAGAGCCTCCTGAAAACCTACGAGGTCATGGTTAAGAAATTTCAGTCTGAAATTCAGAATAAAGATTCAGAGATCCATCAACTGCAACAGCAGATTGAGGAGGCTAGTCAGAAGCGAGCAAAACTAGAGAAAAATCTGAAGCTTAGAGGTTTGTCAAGTAAAGAATCCGAAGATGGAAATGGATTTTTCCCTGTTGATCTAACTCCAGATCTCTTTACCACTTCCGTGGAAGCAGCTGCGAAAGCAATTCATGATTTTTCAAAACCTTTGATCAACATGATGAAAGCGGCTGGGTGGGACCTTGATGCTGCTGCTAACTCAATTGAACCCAATGTTGTTTATGCGAAGAGAGCTCATAAGAAATATGCATTCGAGTCTTACATATGCCAAAGAATGTTTGGTTGCTTCGAGAACGAAAGCTTCTCTGTCAAATCAGACAATATTATAGTTGACAAAGAGAGCTTCTTCCACCAATTTCTTGCTTTAAGGGAGATGGATCCTTTGGACATGCTAGGGCAAAATCCAGATTCAATTTTTGGAAAATTTTGCAGGAGCAAATACGTGGTCGTTGTTCATCCAAAAATGGAAGCATCATTCTTCGGAAATTTAGATCAGCGAAATTATGTGATGGGTGGAGGGCATCCAAGGACTCCCTTTTACCAGGCTTTTCTGAAACTGGCCAAGTCGATTTGGCTTCTACACAAATTGGCTTATTCTTTTGAGCCAAATGTCAAGGTATTTCAGGTTAAAGGAGGGAGCGAATTCTCCGATGTTTACATGGAAAGTGTGGTCAAGAATCTGATAATGGATGACAGTGATGAAAAGCCAAAAGTTGGATTGATGGTTATGCCTGGATTTTCGATTGGGGGAAGTGTGATTCAGAGTAAAGTTTACCTCTCTGGTGTGAAGGTAGCTGAATGATTCCTGTAAACAGACAGGCTTTTTGGCAAAATGCCTATTCGGTTGTATGTGTTTGTTTCAGCTATCATTTTCTTATCTTGTAAGATAATGTCGTGTTTGTAATTTTAAGATCCCTTTTAGTGCTTGTAAGGTTACATGGTCCCTTTATCTGTTTGTAAGTTCAAGTCCAAGTCTCTTGTTGTAACTCTAATTCTAGTATTTGTGGGAGGGAGATTTGAAGGTATATAAAAGTTTTCCCTTTACTCATGAATTTCATTGCTTTCGGGAGTAAAAGATTCCTGGGTACATTGTTACAGCAGAGTGCACTATACCAATCTATGAGTAGTACATTACCACTTCAAAATGAAAAAAATTTCAGCGCAGATTTAGATTGCTTATAGTCAGCATTTTCTCACAGTTTGGACATTGGTTGCAGTGGGAAATTTGGAATGAGATTAGCTGATTTTGATTTTTTTTAACCTAAAATGTTGGACTTGAAATTTGAATTGTCTGTTCTCGATCTAATGATCATTGACGTGTTGAATGTGTGGATTGTTCACTGCAGACAATCCAAATCCCACAAGTTTATGCATTCATTCAAAGTTTGTTGGTTTATTACACAATATTTGTGTGCCAAATGATCTCAGGAGATGGGGAATTGTGAGTTATAAAATTATGATTTGTAAAAAAGTGTTTTAGAAACTAGACTTGGTGAGAATTTGTTAAGCTAATTTAATGAGTCCAAGAAAAAAGAAAGAGAATGATTACACTCTTTT
The DNA here is from genome assembly GCA_037974775.1 of Cicer pinnatifidum. Classification (NCBI taxonomy): domain Eukaryota; kingdom Viridiplantae; phylum Streptophyta; class Magnoliopsida; order Fabales; family Fabaceae; genus Cicer; species Cicer pinnatifidum. Next base: position 37,663,271 of record JBBPBR010000003.1, read on the forward strand.
GATGAAGTAGTTTGAATGATATAATTTATTTATGAATGATTAGTTTTTACAAATTGTGCTCTAAAAAAAAATCTTTACCTAATTGATAGTAACAAATGTTGTCTTGTGTATAGCAACTATTTTGCCAAAAATACTTTTAGAACCAGGTTGGTTTGAAGAACTATGACCCTTACTAATTTGATGATAACAAAATGAATTTGTGGGAATAATTTAAAGCACTAACATTCTGATTAAGTGTGCAGTTTCCAAATAAAGTGAATTTTGTAGAATCTTATGTTGTATCCTCTAATGATTGGAGTGAGATAAAGGAACACCAAGCCTCCTCTTTGAGTCAGTATTTTAAGCCTGGTAATCACGCTTTGAAACGCGTATCTGATGACTCGGTAGTACAATCAATGATATAAGCACATGTTCGTCTATCTCTGATGAATGCAACAAGCATTAGATTGTTTGCCTATGATAATATTGACAAGCAAATCATTGTCCGCCTCTGATAATCGCATCAAGTATTTGATCATCTGACTTTGATTTATAATGTATGCTTGATGAAAGTTAACATTATGATGAAAGTTAATGCTCTAAAGAAGACAACTTTTGCACATCCTCTAAAGAACATCCTGAATTTGTTACTTGTTTGAAAGGTCTATGAGACATGCTCTGATCATCGTGTCCTCTACTTCCTCTGTCTCCATACCAAGATATGTTGAATCAATTACAAGGAGTCGTTTTGGAAAGTTTTCTATGGCAAGTCATTCTCAAAATATTTGATACGAAACTTCATGATATATGCTGATTTTTTGCAATCAGGACAATGGCCAGAGACTCTGAACAATCTCTATAAAAGGATGTGCATTCCTCACTTGAAACATACAATAAGAAACACACTGTTATAAGCATATACAGTCACATATGCACTCTTGCTCTTAATCATTCATTGTACCTAAGAGTTGAGAATAGTTTCTAAGAGTACAACTTTGTAAACACACTTTTGTGAGATCTTTTTCAGAAAACCTAAACCTATTTGATGGACTTGTGATCACTTAACCGTATTTGAGTAAAGATCTGTTATTATGCCTAACTGTGGTGACGAAGTTATAGGTGGAAACATTATCATGTCTCCCCTGTTTGATGGGGAAAGATTTGAGTACTGAAAAGACAAACTCAGAAGCTTCTATATCTCTCACGATCCTGAACCGTGGGACATAGTCAAAGATGGCTATGAGGCTCCAAAAGATGACGTTGGTGTTGAAATATCCAGAAAAGGATCTCGACGCTGAACAAAAGAAACAATACAAAGTACATCATAAAGCCAGAATCTTCATGATGAATGCTATCACTTCAAAGAGTTTGAAAAATGCAACATCAAAGAAACAACAAAAAGTATCTTTGATGCTCTAGTTGTCAAGTGAGATTGAAATAAACAGGTACAAGAAACCGAATCAAATCTACTCGTCAAGAAGTATGAACTCTCTAGATGTAAGAAGATGAAGAAATTGAGACAATGTTTTATAGGTTCCAAACTCTAGTTTCTAGATTGAAGGTTCTCCCAAAAGAGTTACACTACCTCTAACCATGTAAAGAAGATTCTCATGAGTCTTCATAGAAAGTGGAGACCAAAGGTAACCACTATTCAAGATGCTAAGGATCTAAACAAACTACCTTTAGAAGAGCTAATGAGTTCACTTAGATCCCACGAGATTGAACTGGTTGAAGATGAGCCCCAAAATAAGTCAAAGTCCTTGGCCCTTAAGTCCCAATCAAAGAAGGCGATCGCAAAGGCTCTAAAAGATACTAAAGATTCTAAGGAAAGTGAATTGGACAATAAAAGTGAAGACTTAAATGATGAAGAAATGTTCTTTATCTCAAGACAAATCTAGCGCATGTGGAACAAAAAAAAAAAAAATTCTCGAAAGAGATTTTAGATGGTCCCAAAATAGCAAAGAAAAAAGTGAAAAATTAGACAAGAGAAGACTAATATGTTATAAGTGCAAATAGTTAGGCCATTTTAAATCAGAATGTCCAAAACGTGAGAAAGGAAAATCTCAGAGGAAAAACTTAATGACAAAGAAGAAAGGTCTTATGGCTACCTGAGATGACTTTGATAAATCATCTAACGAAGAGCAAGCAAATATGGCTCTGATGGAAGATACTCACTCTAACTCTAACTCTGAAGATGAATATATTGATGAAGAGATTGTGGTATTATTTGACCTATCTCGTAATGAACTTATAGATATCTTACATGAGTTTCTCAACAAAAATCATAAGGTTTGTTCAAAACTTAAGTCTCTTAGAAAAGCTCATGGTATCTTAACAAATAAATGTAGTTCCTTTGAAAAGGAGTTTGAAAATCTAAAAAGGAAAAATCTAACTTTGAAAGAAATTGTTTCAACAACATAAGAGAATAGAATTTGCAATTATGTTTAGAATTTCCCAAGTTATCTTTGTTGTTTAAGAAGGCACCAAATGTGGCATAGACAAAAAAGCTTTTATGATATATGGTGTTAGACGAAATAATAAATGTGGCATTGGTTTTGAAGAACCAAAAGAAAATCCTAGGTTCAACCTATCAGATACTGCTTGCGTATATTGCCAAAAGAAACCTCACAATAAAAGAACTTGCCCTATGCAAAAACATGAAAAGACAAGACACCTTTCATAACTAACAAACTAGGACCCAACTAAATTTAGGTACCTAAGAATAAACTAATCTATCTTGCAAATATCCTTAGCAATAATGTTAAAACACTAGTCATGGTACATAGGCAATGGTTGCTCACGACACATGACAAGACAAAAGTCTATGTTCCAAAAACTGCCCCTCATGAACGGAGGATTCATAAGCTTTTGAGGTGATCTGAAGGGTAAAATCACTAGGTATGGCACATTAAGGGAACCATATATATAAGAAGAACTAGATATATATATATATATATATATATGAGGAATCAACAAAGTTAGTCTACAATGAATTAGAAGATATGCCTAACAACTCAAATCAAAAGCATAAGGAATCCAAACCAGGATGGAATTACAAGACTTTTCTAAGCTAATGCAAAATGAATTTGAGATGAGCATGATGGGAGAATTTAAATTCTTTCTTATAATTCAAATTTATCAAAACCCATAGGGTGTACTCATTTACTAGAGAAAATACACAAGATAATTCCTAATAAAATTTAAAATGATTGATTTAAAATTCATGTCTACACCTATGCACCCAACTTGTTCTCTTGGTACAAATGAGTCAACCATCCTCTAAGTACAAGTTAGTAGGTATCTGTGATGCTGACTCTAACACCCCGATTTTTAACAACGCGAGTGTATTTTTTTTTTTTTACAAAAAAAATTCATAAAAACGAAGAAATAAAGAAGGAAATACTTTTGGATAAATATTTAAGTCATAACATAACGACCAAGTCAACAAATATTTACAAGCAACGGAATAGTTTTTGAAATAAAAATCCAAAGTATTCAAACATCAAAATACACCGGGACTATGAGGCCTATCAAACATAGCTCATACCAATGGGATATTCTCGACAGACCTGTACAAAAGCACTGGCCCAAGAATTTTAACTTTCCCCACGTCACATCAAAAAGTTGACCATGGACCCATTAAAAGAAAAGACATCAAATAATTTAAGCATAAATACAATCTTCCAAAATGAAATAAATACAATTACAAAAGAAAGACATCTAGTCCTTATACAACCACCTAATCTGATCATGCTACAAAATTATAAAACTCGGGTGATCTCCACACTAAAATGGCACTGAATCAATCAACACTTCAAACATTAATGTTATCAATTATAAACACATAATTAACACCAAATTAATCTCCACAAATTCACACCTCAATTACACATCAAATATTCATTTAATCAATTATGAACAAATAATTACATCAAAACTTAATCAACCCAACTTCACACCTCAAAGCAATTACGACAAATCACAACAACAACTGAATATGTATATACAATCATCATAGTATAACAAACATGACTCGCATGCCAAGCACTCTAAAGCAATGCGTATATGCCAAAATGCATGATTCCGGAATTCCAAACCAAAACCCTTCTCGAAGGGCGTAAATCATAATTGTACAACATCTCACAAACCAGTACTAATTACTTAGGTGCAATCTCTCACCGATCAGCAGGATTTACTAGTCTACAGTCGCTCACAGACCAACACGACATACAAGAATGCAGTCGCTCACAGACCAGCACGATTTTCTAGAAAGCAATCGCTCACAGATCAACACATTCTAGAGTGCAATCTCTCATAGATCAACACGACATACAAGAGTGCAGTCGCTCACAGACTAGCACGATTTTCTAGAGTGCAATCACTCACAGATCAACACATTCTAGAGTGCAATCTCACATAGATCAGCACAACATACAAGAGTGCAGTCGCTCACAGACCAGCACGATTTTCTAGCGTGCAATCGCTCATAGATAAGCACATTCTAGAGTGCAATCTCTCACAGATCAGCACAACATACAAGAGTGCAGTCGCTCACAGACCAACACGATTTTCTAGAGTACAATCGCTCACAGATCAACATATTCTAGGGTGCAATCTCTCACAGATCAGCACGACGCGCCAATCCCCGCAAGGATAAGATGAACCAACAATTCAGATGCCATCATCCTGTGGCCCATCATAGTCACCACTATCACCATGTCCCCATCGCGGTCACCATGTACTATGAAATGCATAAGCATACTTTGACTCTTTTCACCACAATCATTAAGTAAATGTAGCTATTAAAAGATTCTCCATTTTTAATACTCATTTAACATTAATGATTTTTCATATACAACGCAGAGCATACTCAAATATATTTATTCACACCAATTTCAATTTCCACAAACACACATAAATCACATTTTCAAATTCAATCCACAGAAATTGAATTAAATTCATTTTCCACCCATCCACACATAAATCGAATTAAATTCTCTTTCCACCAATCCGCACATAAATTTTTTCTAAAAAATTCATAATATTAATTATGAACACATCAATTTCACCAAACATGAGTCACTATAATTTTCAAACATTAATCACCCATATTCAATCTACAAAGTTTTCAATCATAAATCACCACAACAACATTAATATATCAGAGTTCTCCCCACCGCTAACTCGGTGCCAACGATCTCGAATCCTTTTCGAGACTCAATGAGCTAACTGCATAAACATGAATATTTATAACAATTTGTTCACAATAAAACTAATCCAAACACATCAAAATTATCAAAATTAAATCTTTCTCACATTCCAAACTTTTAAAACTAAATAATCTAATATTATTTACTTAAAACTAAATAAAACAAATATTGTCCAAATTTCACATACACATACTCGACTATTAAAGCACCGAAATTTTTGAGTTAATAAAATACTCTAAACTTTTTTTTTTCTTTTTAAACTCAGTTCAAGTGCAATTAAAAGAGTAACATTTTAAACTCTAACCATTGTTAATTTCAATCTATCTTTTTGCTCAAACTCTTTAACTTAGTTAAAATTTGAACTTTTTCACAACTTTAATAACTCTAAATTTTTCGTAAAATTTCAACATCAGTTCAAACTCACTTATTACGTAACTCAAACACATCAAATTTAATCATTACACATAAATCACATCAGAAAAAATTTCATAATTTTAATTATGAACATACGATTCATACCCAACATTAATCACTACACAACACACCTCAAAACAAACTAAATTCAATTTCAACTAATTCACACATAAACTAATTAAATTCATTTTTTACAAAACCACACCTCAAATACATCAAATTTCTTTTCCACAAAATCACAAATAATGTCCTAAATGCAAACTAAAAGTTTGGAAGGAGCCGTTACCTTAACGATAGCTCTAACACGCAATTATTGTACCGTAATTAATTCTAGTAAAATTTAAGTTTGTGACGTCGCGTCGAAAACTAGCTCACTAGCACCGCAGCGTGACAATGAACAACTTTCTTTTCTGTCACTTCTCGAAACGAAGCTTAGATCTAGGAGAAAAGTGAAGGTTTTTGTGTTTGTGGGTTTTGAAAACAAATAAAATTTAGAAACAGAGAAGGAGGAAGAAGAAAGGAATCGCGAGGCAACGGTTTCATTATGTTTCTCTTGCTTCTTTTTTCCTATCTTATATATATATATATTAAAATAATAATAATAATAATAATAATAATAATAATAATATATTATAATTAAAACCAACTAATAAATATCTAACTTTATAGATATTTTTAAAAAAACATCATTATATATCACTTGTCAAATTACTTTTTCAAAAAAATATATACTATCGCCGCAACTCAATTGATAGATGAGTTTCTCAGCAATAAGTGACATTTTTTTTAAAAAAACAGTCCAATATTAAATTTTTCGTAATATAATCAAATTATTCCCCTAAAAATAATCTTAATCAGGTCTCAAAAATATATATAAATATTAAATATATTTTTAACTCTAATAAAATATGATTTTGATATTTAATTCCCAAAATAAAATTCAATTGTGCTAAATACCTAAGCATTTTAACACAGAATACCCTAAAATCGCATAAATTAGAATTTAGAAAATTTAGGGTCTTACACTAACTATGTTGGAGATAAGCTAGAAAGGAAGAGGACCTATGGAAATTGTACATTCCTTGGTGAGAATCTAATCTGTCAGTCAAACAAAAGACAATGTATTTGTAATGGCTAATTTTTTAACATGAATGAAACAAAAACATACATAATGCAAATGAAATTGAAATTCTTAGTTCATGAATATCTAAATACTCACAAATTTAAAACAACCATCAAGTGAGACTTAATTAAACTATGACTCTAATCTAGACTCAAGACGTGATCCGATTATGACTCATGACATTGAAGGACTAGTGAGCAAATCCAGATACTCCTCAGACTTTCAATGTTTACCTGTTACCTAGAAATCATCACCCTCAACATAGTGAGCATAAAACTTAGTAACATAGATTTAATAAAAACAATTATTGATGTTTCCCTGCTATGTTGGTGTGCTAAGCATGAAAAATCGTCTCGGTAAACTATACTTCAAATTAATATAATACTATTTTTTCGTAAGCTATATTCAAATACCTCTTCTACCTCTAGCCTCAAATCTTTCAAACACTTTAAGCCACTCGACATGAGTAATCTAATGACTTAAACTCAATATATCAAGTAAGTCATAAAGACTATATTGGTTTCACCCAATGTTCTCTACTTGAATAACTTTTTTGGGTAAGATTGGACATAATTAAGTCCAAAAGTGGTGCCCTACTTACCCTCGCTTACCCCTCGCTTCTGTCTTATATAGACGAAAAGTTCATCTAGGTAGAATGAACCATATATATATATGCAACTATAGTAATAATATAGTATATATCTAATCATAACATATAAGCAATCTCCATTCACATCATAGAACATGTGCTTAACATATCAAACTTCCTTAAAACAGTGTTATATTTAAGCTTTCAAATGCAATTGGTTCCACTCAAAAATGAGTTTCCTAGCTGAAGATATAGATATTTCAAGATGACTAATGCACAAAAACTCATAATACAAAATAGTCTACTTCATAAAAGCACAAAAATTTGTAAATTTAATATAAACTTATAAAAGTTTACAATAACATCGTATTAGGAATAAGCTTTCCAGTCCAGTTGATTTCAATGAAAACCGATTCCTATTGCTTTTGTTATACTCATCTTAACTTAGTTACGTCATAATCTTTTTCTACACAAACACTATAACTTTGGTAATTTAATTAAAATATCAAATGATATTTGATTTGAATAAAGGATAACATTTTGGAAAGCCTAAGATTCTAGTTTAGAAATATAATGCTTATTATGCGTAATAGACATTCAATTAGTACAATTTAATAAAATTAAGTATACATATACAAAAACATAAAAATAGATTATTTTCCATCTTGTAGCTGAATTTTCTCTACCAATTCTCAATGCAAATTGGTGAAGCCGATACCTATTTCGTAGGTAATTAAGTCTATTTTCTAATGGGATAATAATCAGCTCAAAACACTATATATGGAGAAATTTATGAACAAAATACCAAAGATATACTTATACGGGTTCGAAGACAATACCATACTATTTTCACTTCAAACTTTATATTTTCAAGTTAATATGATCAACTAAGTAAAATACATTCAAAATTCAGCATAAAATCAAGTAATTACCAATACTAAACAGTCATCATCTCATCACAAACCCAACCACAACACTCAGCAACAATAATAAAACAACAAATCTTCATAGTAATTAATACAAACACCTAACATGCATTATTAATAATCAATGATATAAAATTAAATAAGATTATCTCAATACCCAAATATGCAAAACATGATCTCTAAGCACACCTAAGAGAGGTTTTAAGAGGGTTTTCTATGTTACCTTAACTTGTAGATGTGGGAGAGTTTTGTCTTTTCTTAAGTTTGAGTTTTAATTCCATGCATTGATAATAATCCTCATTTGACTTCCATCTTAAATCTTTGGTGTTTTTTCAAGAGTGAAACTTAATACTCTTTATTTCTATCTTACTCTCCTTATTTGTATTCAATATTGTTGTAAGAAGAATATATTGAAAAGAAATGGTGTGGGTTGGCTTGGAGGTAGCACATGCAAATGAAGAATTGTGGTGTTTTCTCTCTTCTTTTTCGTCGTACTCCCTCTTTGTTACATTTTGTCACCCCCGCCTCCTCTTTCTTTCTTTCATTCATTTATTTTTATTTTTTATTTTCTTGGGTTTTTAAGCTAGGGTAATGTAATGAGAATTGTCAATTACGCCCCTCCAAATCCTTACTAATGACAAATTTTGTTTGACTACAAAACAGGCTATTAGAAGTTGAACTTTATGTTTCTGTTGGGTTTATTTCTAATTTATTTCCCAACTATAACAAACACATTAGTATGAACTTCCCAAACTAAACTTCACTTGAATAACGAACAATCACTTTTTATTAAATAAGATCTAAGAGATTAGTATAAATATATGAATTACTACAATAAAAATATAAATAATAAAATTAGTAGTAAAAAATAAGAATAAATGGAATATACAATTTTTGGGATGTTACATTCTACCAACCTTTTAAAAATTTTGCCTTCAATATTGTCTAAATTTTAATATTTAACCTCATAACAACAATCAACTATGATACTTATTACATTCCTAGATAACATTCTCACACTATATAACAAGTTAAACAATTATTGAATATTAATTATATCTAGTAAAATAAATCAGAATACTTGATAATTTAAAAATTTCTTTAATATTTACATTTCTAATCATTACTCAAGTAAGACAAAATATCTAACATCACAAAACATACATATCATTATTTTCCATGACAAACACTTTTAACAATCAACAAATTAATTTAATCTAACAACTAAGTTAAACTAAACTACATAATCTTATTACTATATTACATAATCTTAATTAAATTAATACTGAAATTAACCAAGAATTTTCTCATTCAATAAATATACCATACAAGAAAGAAAAAACTCTTAAACGTCGGTTTTGTTTAATCAACAAGAAAAACTAGTGTGTGTATATATAAGTGTATTGTGAAACCTATGTAATATGTGCTTATATATATCATGTACAACACAATAGATAGCACATTATAAGTTAAACATGCTTAATAGATCACATAGGCACAAATATATTTGAAAGAAAATATCACGAGTGCACATTTGTCAATAAAAAATTCAGAGTTTTGAAGAATCTCTACTTAAAAGTTGATCTATTACGATTATGCACTCTAATCATATGATGTCTAGACAATCTTAAAGATGCACTAGTCCACTCATCGATACTTGGGGTTTCATCTAAATCTTAGAAATAAATTCTATAGGTAAGGGTGAAGTTTTGCAGGTCACTAATTTTGCGACTAGGTCCACTCAAATTTCTCCATGTTACAAACTCTGACACTTAATTAGGTGTCACTACTCGGTTACTATCAAAGAAATTACTTGTTAAGGTGCCCTAATTTTACATAGCAACCTTTTAAACTAAAATTATTCAGACTAAACATCTTTAACATTTGTCCACAAACAAAATTACCCACTAATATGAAGAAAAAGTTTTTGTAGGAATGATATATTTTGATAGGCTTACATCAGAATTTTCTAAGTTCGCATTTTATGGAATTTCATAGAATGGGGAGGAATATATGTTCTAATTAAGTCCTTACTTTTATGATTTCCTATTACTATTACATACATAACAAATCAGAAGGTTTAGGTGGTTTACACGAGGAACACGATGAATTCAACCGAGGTTATCTCAATGAAAAACACCATAGAATAGAGTACCCATATTCATACAAATCAAAATTACATCCAACTCTAATGATCATCCAATTCATCCACAATTTAGTACTTACACTTGATCATGTGGAAAAACATATCTAATTTAATTTCAAAACTCAATAGGACAAATTTTAGTAAAAAATAATAATATTTCACCCCAACTAGCACAACGCTGAAACCATACTACTATTTACCATTCATATCCTACAATACATGACATGCATAAATATCATGTATACACGAAACAATTCGTACCCAAACATATATAAAAAATGACAATCGAACTTGTAGTTTACTCCGAACAACTCCTATAAGTACGTTTCAAGGCAAATTTCAAATCACATAGTAAAACAAAATGAAGCCTACAATTAAGGTAGAAAGTTGCTTTATCAAGACTTGAAGCAAATCTGACAATTCTTTAATGGTTCTCATTTTAATACCATTAATATTTATGAAATTTTCAAAAATTTTCAAATCCGAATCAACCATCCTAAAATCACAATTAGCACACAACCACCGTCATTACCTAATTCATTAACACAACTTCACACATCATAGTTTATTAAAACAAACTTCAATCAATCAAGGAAGCTTGCTAAAATAGGTAAGTATAATTCTATTTTTTACTTTCATGAGTATGACTCATTCTTTTCTATGACAAGTACTCTTAAATTAATTTTTCATAGAGATTATATCGAGTATATACCTCAATTATAAAATATCTAAATAATATTCTTAATTAGTAATCCATAGTAGCATGAAATCATCATTCAAGAAATGCACACATATATACATATGTTGCGCAATTCCTTGCCCATCCAAATATATATGTATATATATATATATATAAGACAAGAAGAAAATTAGAAAGATCAAGTAGAAACAAACAAGCTATATACTTCAATCTTTGAAACCATTCAAGTGAAGAGAAAAAAAAATATTTTTAGTGATTAATTAAAAGAAAATGATTTAAAAGTTATAGAGGCTGCAAATAGTTAGGTTGCAAGGCGATTATTATTACTAAAAAAAAATATTGTAATTGACATTTTCAAAAACATCATATGTGAAAGGGAATGAAGCAAAAATGGATCAATCCATAACACAAATGCAACTCAAACCTCATATCAATCTACCATGACAATCTAGCCCACAACTCATAACTTTATATTCAAACATAATTAATATTCTCTACAACAATAAGATACTAAAAATAAAAATATCATATATTGTTCTTGCTCTTACAAAAATCACCAAAAGAAAAATTAGTGAAACCCTCGATTTATTATATCATACCTCTCTATTATTTCATTCTATACACAAAATTTTATTTTAAACATAGTATATGTAATAAAAAAAAATGAAAATAGATTTACTTCTATCAAATCATATATCATGCTATATAACTTATGCCTCAATCAAGAGATAAAATTTCAATAAAAAAAAAAAAATAAGATTTCAATAAAATATTACAAATATAATTTATGACTTAATGAATATTAATAAGATAAATTTGAAGTTATGAAAGTCATGTATTAACATAATATAGGCTTCTAAATATTCATAAGGCTTAAAACAGAAACATTTTCTAAAAACAGTGTTAACTCAAAATATTCACTAATTTGGTGGGTGGATTCAAACTTGATTCTATGGGATAATATCATTCCCTATTCTCCGCACGACTCTTTGAGGCGGCATATCCCATTAACTCGTACTGAGAATATGAAAATGATATTAAACTATAGAAACTACCCACTGACTTTCTACACCGGATCACTTATGACTAATAACTTACAGTCCGCTTTTGAATCGACATGGTCTGATACCAAAAATGTAATGCCTAATTTTTTAACATAAATGAAACAAAAATATACACAATGCAAATGAAACTGAAATTTTTAATTCATAAATATCTAAATACTTACAAATTTAAAACAACTTTCAAGTGAGACTTAATTAAACTATGACTCTAATCTAGACTCAATATGTGATCTGATTCTGACTCATGACATTGAAGGACTAGTGAGCAAATCAGGATACTCCTCAGACTTTCAATGTTTACCTGTTACCTTGAAAACATCACCCTCAACATAGTGAGCATAAAATTCAGTAACATAGATTTAATAAAAACAATTATTGATGTTTCCCAACCATGCTAGTGTGCTAAGCATGGAAAATCCTCTCGGTAAACTATACTTCAAATTAATATAATACTATTTCTTCGTAAGCGATATTCAAATACATCTTCTATCTCTAGCTTCAAATCTTTCAAACACTTTAAGCCTCTAGCCATGAGTAATCTAATGACTTAAACTCAATATATTAAGTAAGTCATAAATACTATATCGGTTTCACGCAATATCTCTACTTGAATAACCTCTTTTGGTAAAATTGGACATAATTAAGTCCGTAAGTGGTGCCCTACTTACACTCTCTTACCCCTCGCTTCCGTCGTATATAGACGTAGAGTTCATCCCTATATGTATATATATGCAACTATAATAATAATATAGTATATATCTGATCATAACATATAAGTAATCTCCATTCACATCATAGAACATGCGCTTAACATATCAAACTTATAGAAAAGAGTGTTATATTTAAGCTTTCAAATGCAATTGGTTCCACTTAAAAATGGGTTTCCTAGCTTAAGATATAGATATTTCAAGATGACTAATGCACAAAAACTCATAATACAAAATAGTCTACTTCATAAAAGCACAAAAATTTGTAAATTTAATATAAACTTATAAAAGTTTACAATAACATCGTATTAGGAATAAGCTTTCCAGTCCAGTTGATTTCAATGAAAACCGATTCCTATTGCTTCTGTTATACTCATCTTAACTTAGTTACGTCATAATCTTTTTCTACACAAACACTATAACTTTGGTAATTTAATTAAAATATCAAATGATATTCGATTTGAATAAAGGATAACATTTTGGAAAGCCTAAGATTCTAGTTTAGAAATATAATGCTTATTATGCGTAATAGACATTCAATTAGTACAATTTAATAAAATTAAGTATACATATACAAAAACATAACAATAGATTATTTTCCAACTTGTAGCTGAATTTTCTCTACCAATTCTCAATGAAAATTGGTGAAGCCAATGCCTATTTCATAGGTAATTAAGTATATTTTCTAATGGGATAAAAATGAGCTCAAAACACTATCTAGGAGAAATTTATGAACAAAATACCAAAGATATACCTATACGGGTTCGAAGACAACACCATACTATTTTCACTTCAAACTTTATATTTTCAAGTTAATATGATCAACTAAGTAAAATACATTCAAAATTCAGTATAAAATCAAGTAATTACCAATACTAAACATCATCTCATCACAAACCCAACCACAACACTCAACAACAATAATAAAACAACTCTTCATAGTAATTAATACAAACACCTGACATGCATTATTAATAATCAATGATACAAAAGAAAATAAGATTATCTCAATACCCAAACATGCAAAACATGATCTCTAAGCACACCTAAGAGAGGTTTTAAGAGGGTTTTCTATGTTACCTTAACTTGTAGATGTTGGAGAGTTGTGTCTTTTCTTAAGGTTGAGTTTTAATTCCATTTATTGATAATAATCCTCATTTGACTTCCATCTTCATTCTTTTTTGTGTTTCTTCAAGAGTGAAACTTAATACTCATTATTTCTATCTTACTCACCTCATTTGTATTCAATATTGTTGTAAGAAGAATATATTGAAAAGAAATTATCTGGGTTGGTTTAGAGGTAGAACATGCAAATGTAGAATTGTGGTGTTTTCTCTCTTCTTTTTCTTCGTACTCCCTCTTCTGTTACACTTTGCCATCCCCCCTCTTTCTTTCTTTCATTCATTTTTTTCACTTTTTTTTTTTGGTTTTTAAGCAAGGGGAATGTGATGACAATTGTCAATTAAGCCCCTCCAAATCTTTACTAATGACAAATTTTGTTTGACTACAAAATTGACTATTAGAAGTTGAACTTGAGATTTCTATTGGTTTATTTCTAATTTTTTCCCCAACTATAACAAACACATTAATATGAACTTCATAAACTAAACTTCACTTGAATAACTAACAATCATTTTTTATTAAATAAGATCTAAGAGAGTAATATAAATATATGAATTACGATAATAAAAATATAAATAATAGAATTATTAGTAAAAAATAAGAATAAATGAAATAAACAATTTTTGGTGTGTTACAATATTATTACTCTATCTACAGTAGAAGCTGAATATATTTCAACAACCAGTTGCAACACATAAATGTTGTGGAGGAAGCATAGACTAGATGATTTCAAAATTATGTCCAGAAACCTTATTTTACTTCAGCCATATCTTTAACCAAAAACCCTATTTTATATTCAAAAGCAAAACATATAGAGATTAAACATAATTTCATAAGGGATTATGTCCATAAGAGTATTTTAACCATTAAATTTGTTGACAATGATCGTTAGTGGGCTGATATTTTCACAAAACCCCTTGTCAAGAAGATTAAATTTATAAAGAAACATCTAAACATTTTGTTTATAAAAGAATGATGGTGAATCCTCCTTAAAAGAGTGAATTGTTAACTGTATGTATGCTCTGCCTTAATGATATTGAATTTATTTGTGCCTTTGGTAAATCAGAATTCCATTAATCTTTAATATGAACAACTTTTCCTTGTAAGTTGTGATACTCTGACATATGTTACTCACGCCTTAGAGCTAGTAAGGGGTCAGAAACTCAACCATTTTTGGCTCTTAAAATCATTTATCACTCACAACTCCCACACTTTCTTTTCTTTTCAAACCATTAAACTTCTACTATTCTATCTGAATCTCTCTTTCTTCAATGGCTTCAATCCCCTAAACTGCAAACGTCTCTTATGTTCCTACCCTACAATGTAATCTGGACAAGTCAGAGATTCTTAACGAACTAAAGGTTGACTTTGCAAACCTAATCGCGAATGTTTTTGATTTCATTGAGGACTTTATTGTTGTAGGTTGGCTTGAATATTATAACCTATTACAAGAGGTTGCTTTGGAAATTCCAGTTAAAGAGTTTTGGAAGTTCGCTGCTGCAAACTCATACGATGAAATGTGAAGCACTGCGTTAGGGATTCCTATCAAGATCACTCATCAATCCTATGTTGCCATCACCAAATTCCCAAATGAAGGCACACTGATTGAGAATGCCTATGAGTCAAAGATTGTCTCATTCAAAATCAACAAAGAGCTTTTTGAGGACCCCAAGGTGAAATCTAAGTCGGTACACCTCAAACTTAAGTATAGAGTTTTGTTCAAAATTTTGCTTGGGTGTATGGTGCCCAAAGGTGGGTCGGGAGACCACATTAGAAAAAACCACAATGATTTAATGTGGAACATCTCTCAAAGGATTAGGACGAACCTTCCCCACATCATCTTGGAACACATGACGTCCCATGTCATCAGCTGTAGGACATCGAAGATTAGGTCTATCTACGGATGTATCAATCGACCTCTTCCTAAGGTTTCACAAATAGGAAAAGAGTTGTCAAGACTTTGAGGATTGAAGAGGATGAGGAAGAAGAAACCAAAACCAATGAAGACATGACACCCTGTTAAGAGGAAGAGGTACAACAAAATTATGAGCAAACTAGTCCTACCCTCCATCCTGAACATGAACCTTCCATACCTTATCCCCAACATACTAACATAGTTTTCCCTTCATCCAACCATGCACCTGCCACCCCTCCTACCTCTAACTGTAACACCTTGTAACACCTTGAATGAGATGTTTAAAGCTACCCTAACAAAACATTTTGCATCCGTCCCATACAAAACCCACCATATCCCACACATGCCTTACACGTCAACTAAAACACCTACCTCCTCTAATTTTTCTCCACCATATGCCACTTCCAACCTAGTACCTAACCTGACATCAACAAGCCCTATACATCGCTCCCCTTAAGAAGCTGAGATAATATCTCTAGTTCTTGTTGACTTAGTCTTTGATACATCATCAAACAACCTTCCACACATTTCTTTTCTAATCATGCCGCCTCCACCATCCTTCTTGATCTTATTCACCTCACACAATCTATTTCCTCTAGCTTCCCAGACCTCAGCACATTCCTTACTCCCAAAATCACCTCAACCCAGAATTATAGGAATGCTCAAAGTTTCGACCCCAATGATGTTTCAAATTAGTGGAACAAGGTTCTATCTTTTTGTCACCAACTGGATTAGGGCCACAAAGGATCATGGACTACAGTTTGCTTCGTAGAACTCTGCAAATTTCAGACAAACATCATATATAGATCCTCTACTTATGGATCTTGTAGCTTTAGAAATCCAAGAGCAGTTGGTCCAAAATGCTTCCAACAACCACATCAAATGTTATGTATTTTAATAGTTTCTTATTTTCTTAAATATATATTTCATTGATCGATAAATATATATTTGATTTCTTTTCTTTAATCTATGATTTTCTGCTATCTTTTATCAAATGCGATCAGCTAATTAGGCGAGCCAACAAATTCAATATCTATTTCTATTAAGCAATGAAAATAATCAAAAACGTAATTAAAACTGCAAAGTTCTTTTAAAACATTTACAATACTGAAAATTTAATACATACACATGACACTTGATTAAAAAATAAAACCACCCAAAGAAAAAACATGTACATATACATGAACAAACAAAGGGCGATAAAATAAACATTTTTTAGCTTTTCAAGGCTTCTTGGTAGTTCTAGCTGCTTGTTGTCGGTACCTAGAAGCATAACTATTGAACAAAGCAAGTGCATTACTAGTAACTTGAGCAACATTCTTCGCCTTAACCTTAATCATCGCTAACCTTTTACTCATCCTATGACCTGGGAATGATTGAACACAACTACTTGCATCGGTTAAGGCAGTGCTCACCCATGTCTCAACATTACTTATATGCCACAACACTTTAACACTAATGTCGGTGCTAGATTGGTTCAACCTTTTTAATTCTTTGATGGCTTGACTAAGTTGATCAACACTATCATTGATTTGATTCACACAATCTTGCACGGTTAAGTACATCCTATTTTTATGACTAGTTGTTTGGAGTTCCTTTGTCACTTTTAAAAGGTATCCTCTTGTGTGTAAGGCTCTAGAGAGGCTCACGGACAAGGCAACATGGGCCAACTGTTGAGGACCATTTATAGTTGAGTTGGAAAATTTTTTAAGGCAACGAATGCATAGGTTAGGATAGAGGGTACCATGGCAAGATGACTCTATGTAGGTTATTGTTTGGGAATTTTCTTTAGCTATGGAAGACTCTAAGAAGAGTGAGATGAAAATGACTAGTGATGTGAGAATGAGTTTTTGTGCCATTTTAGGTTACAGTGAACCTTGGTTAATTAGTTAATATGATATGATGGGAGAAGAAAATATTCAAACTTTAAATTTGATGAAATTGGCTATGAGTTTGTTGCTTTTATAGAGAGTTCCTCAGATGTTCTCACATGCAAATATTTTAGTCAAATTCCCACATGCCATTATGCATAGCAATTTTTGTTTATTTTATTTTCTTTGCTTTTTTGGCTCATGTTGCGTTTATTGAAGTCCATTATACGCGCAATGAGTTGCGCAAACAATAAAGAGAAACAATAGGGGTAATATAAAAAAGTTAATAGAAGTTGGTCGGTCAAAAACCTTAGATTACTAGGCATTTAATACTATCATCATGTTGATATTATAGTATATATATATTAGATTCTTGAAAAAGATTGTCCGCCTTAATGAAATATCAATAAATTAATACTAACTTGGAGTAAAACCCTGCAAGAAGCTTGTTTTCTTATTTGAGTGAATTGGTGTGTGAAGTAATATTGTGGGTCAAACTTGTGTTTTACACGTTGAAGATAAGTTAGGTGTATGTTTGGATTGAAGCTTTTGGAGAGAGAGTTTGGGAAAGTTAGATCGTTAATTTATAGTATACAAGTTTATATGATCAAAATATATAGTTGTTTTGATAAATTTTCACAAGCTTATAATGATTTTTTAAAAGCTATTTTTGCTAAATTTTCACAAGCTTATAGTGATTTTTTAAATCCTATTTTTGATAGTATTTGAGTTCGTAAATGATGTTTGAAATTGTTTTTTAATTTTAATAAAAGAAACGATATTCATTATAATTCAATTTGAACAATATATGTCAATATAACGTAACCACAATTAGATTTTTGGACTGATCAACTACATTTAAAAGTTCATCCAATAAATATATAAAAGAATAATTACTTAAAAATTCTTCTTGCATCTTATTACGAAGTGTGGATTCATTTTTATTCTAATCTGAAAAAATCATAAGTAATTGTAAAAATTCAAAGAGTGAAAATAAGAGTCATAGTATGATACACAAAAAGATAAACTTGTAATACTAAAAAAACATGTTAACTATTCATATAAATTTGTTATTATCATAATCACATTTTTTATTTTATTCCTACTAAAAATGTTTAACTATTCATGAAATCACAAAAAAAAAATTGATGAAAAATTAAATTTGTGTAGAAATAACTTATTTAGATCAAATGAAAGAAAATAATTTGGAGGCCGGGGTGATTCTATAATAAAAAGATGGTTGTAAATCGTCACTCTCTAATAAAGGAAGAAGAAGATAACATATGATTTATTATTTGGGAGAAAAGGTTGAGGACCTTGCCAATTAGCTTAAGATAATCAATTAATTAGACGAGGAAACCCTAAAATTAGCCTAAAAAGTCAAATTGAGAAAAATAATATTAATAGAACACAAAACTCTATACAAGTACAATTAATACCGTATAACATACAAATGAGTCACGTTTTGTATTTGTATTCCAATTCAGAATATTGTATTTGTATCTTATTTTGTGTCAAATTTTATGTTTCAATAACATTACTCAATTGAGAATTATAGTCTACGATTCAAAATTTAAAAGTTAGTTAAATTAATTTTAATTGATTAGTGAAAATAAATTTAGAAATACTAGAGTACTATTGAAAAATAAGGAATAGTAAGTAATTAATAACGTCTATAATGGACAATAAGTGATATTGTTAATAATTATGGCTAGAGTAATCATAACGTAAAATGTTTAGAAGTCAATAATCAGTTAGTTAAGGAAGATTAGTTGATTAACATAACTGACTAATTATTAATTAACAAATAATAATGATTAATAGAACAAGGTTCAAGATAATATCATTAAAGGATAAGTTTAATCAACTTAATATTGTTTAATAATAATATAGATATAATTAATGGGTAACTATATAATAAAGGTAAGCATAGCTAGGTTCCTCATATTTTCGTAAAAACAAACCAATTTTTTGAATAAGAGCAAACTAGTTATGCTTACCTTTATTATAGCTACCAGTTAATTATATTAAGAGAAATCTTATATATATATATATTTAAAAAAGTGATTTTTACATATTTTTAGGGATTTTTTTTTTAAATCTTTTTGTTTTGTGATTACGTCGTCTAAGTACGACGTTATTTTGTTCATCGTCTTAGTGTGACATTTTAATTTCTCATTTTATTGTAGTATTTTAGTTTATTTCAAGTTTACATTTTAAGTGTTTAATAAAATGTATGTGAGTCATTTGTCTAGTCGATATCATATTTTGAATATGGGAGTAATGAAAGCTATTATCAAATTAAACACTCTCTGAGTTTTAGATATAACTTGTCAAAAGGTTGTTGAATTGATCATATCAGAGTTAGCGGGATCTATGTATATGAGTTAATTGATGATTATGTAGCATTGCATCCTATATATTGAATGCATTCGTTGAATCATTAGACTATATGTGATCTATGAGTTGATTGTTAATTATGTTGTTGTGATGTATGCATTACTATCGATATTATATGTTATAAATGTTAAGAGTTGAACTTTATTAATTAGATCAACATAAACTAGTCAATAAGTTTGTTGCATGAGCACATATTCCGTTCTTTATGCAAATTATGTTTTTCATTGTACAGCCAACAATTTAGATATACTATGGTGAAAATGAGTTGATGAAGGATTGCTATGTGACAATGAGACTAAGGACTTGCAATTTTAGTATATAGTTACATCAAACGTAGGACAAGGTAAGGTATCTTTGTAATTCAATGTTTTTATATATAAACATACAAGTATATTTTTTAATCAGTTTTATATGTCAATATAATTGTTTTTTCAGACACAAAAATAAAAAATAAATAAAAAGCTTAAAATTAAAATTTAAAATTCAATACTAATATTTAAATTTAAAATTTAAAATTATTATGATAAACTAAAAAGTCACCTCAAATAGACTGTTTAGTAACATCTTTACTTTTAGGTTGTCAAACCCTTTTTTTTTTTT
>JBBPBR010000003.1:37684258-37747259 GCA_037974775.1 Cicer pinnatifidum
GCGGTCATAAAAATGAAAAAGAACATTAACATTTATTTTTAAGAGACAATATAGATAATCGTTAAAGTTTTAATAAATGAAAAATATGTAAAGTACCTTAGATATTATTTACAAAAAAAAAAAAACCAAGAAATATAAATGCACAAATATAGACTAAAATTACAAATTACAATGGAAAATGTCTTTACTTATTTTACATATGTTGGACAGGTATTTCCAGTTGCTGGAAGAAAACTTTGTCTCAATATCCAACTTGCATTATTCAACTTCCAATTTTTTTTAAAAAATACATCCAACATTTCGACATCCAATAATTAACCACGTGAAGTCGCATTATCATGCTTTTATTAATCCAAATTATTTTTCCTAGAACATTCTAAGCTTCATTTTGAGGTTGTCATCATGTTTTGCCAACCAAGGTTAACAACACACACGTCTTCCTGTAATAAAAAAGAAACACACGCGTCTTCCATTTTACTTTTACTTCTTGTTGTGCAGTAGACAAAGACCCGTTTACATCGCCTTAAAAGCTCCATTATGTACCTCGATTCAACTTACAAAATCATCGACAATCTCTTATATATTAAAACTTTACCTATTCAATCAAGGTTCATACACTTTCCCTCCTTAAAGCATCATATCACCGTGAATTTAGGCTTCGAAGTATAGAGAGAATCAATTTTCAATATCTTAAAAGAGAACATTCTATTTTATAAAGATCAAGAGTAAAGATAGAAGTACATGTAGATAGGAGCGTCTTCAAAATTTCAAAGATTTTGTTTTAATTTTAAAAATTAGGACTCTAATAAATAAATAAAGGAAATTTTAATAAAAAATAAAATAAAATAAATTTTGAAAATTTTATTTTTAAATCTCTATAAAAAGATTCTCAATTTTTTTGTCCATAAATTTTTTTTAATTCCTTTTTAGTCTCTATTTTAAATATATATTTTTTTTTTTGTAAAATATTGATGTTTTTAGTCTAAAAAAAGTCCATATAAAATTAAAATAGAGACTAAATGTGAATAATTTTTTTTAAGAACTAAACTTAAAATGTCATAATTTTGTAACGACTAAAAATATTTAATAAAATAAAAATTTTTATTCGTTTTACTATATTATAACAAAAAAAAAATTGAATCTCTCTCCAATTGGGGTCGGGTATTAGGCTGAATGTACAACCCAATAGCCAACCCTACATAGAGAGGTTGACTTCATTTATACTAATCTTAATGGTCAATTTACAATTAAAATAGTAACAATAGTTAATGAGATTAATGTAAACATGATTAAGTGAAAATAAAATTGTCAAATAAAGTTACTTATAGTCAATAATGGTGGTGCAACAGATAAACTAACATGTTGGGGTGGTGGCAATAGGGAGGCTTTGCTATCTTGATATGTATCATCCTCCTCGGGTTTGACAAAACTCTTCCTCGAATTTATATCTAGTTCATCATCCAAATAAAGTAAAAGATCGGCTGAACCCTTTTTGAATTATCTCTTTAAGTGTAGAGTAATTCATTCAAAAACGTTATTCTTTTGACCAAAACTTTATGCCTTGAGTCTAGAAGAAAACTTGGGCAATAAAGGTGGAGATCATCTGCCAATATGATCATTGGAATAGTATTAAGTCAGAAGCATGTGTTGTTTTCATATCAAACAATACCAATTAGGTATACTTGAGTGCTTTTGGTACATGCTTCCATGTCACCGATCTAGAGATCAATCTATAGAACATTCTGCATGTTTATTTTTGCAAATGGGCCTTCTAATCTTGACTTTTAATTTTTTTTTTTCCATTAAATAATGGGAAGTCCATGTGTGAAGTGTTTGAAGTAACAATGTCAATTTACAAGGAAGGGGGTTTGAATTGTAAATGTACCTATTTAAAAATTCCTAAAGAAACCTCAAGTTTTAACTCAAGAATGATCTTGGTAAGGAAAACAGAAAAAGGAGAACGTTCTTGGTTTTTACTAGAAAATGAAGAACGTTCTTGGTTAGCATAAAAACATAAATTCAGTTTATGTTTTATCTCAGTTAATCGATTAAGCTTAATAAATAAAGAGATAAGAGAAGGAATACCACACACAGATATATCCTATTTCACCCAACTTGTGCTACGTCCAGTACTTACAATTGTGAGATTTTCCACTAAGTGTTCAAAACAAAGAACCTTCTTGGTTTTATAGCACCTAGCTTACATCAACCTTAATCTATTACAAGCTCTATTTCTTTCCACCCAGAAATTAAATTAATCACCTATCGATCTTGGTAGGATTCGTTACAATCTATTCAAACTATACTTAAACTCTTATAGTTTGAGTTTTACAATAATGATGAGATTGTTTTGATAGAATATAAGATGTCTCAACTCTTGTTTGAGATTCGATTCCTTACAAAGAATTTGGTAGTAATAACACAGTAAGATATAAAAGTTCAGAACTAATTCTTCTTTGTGAAAATGAGAATTTCAAGTATGTGAATGTGAATGATTTATGAGATTTTGATAGCACTTGTAGTTCTACCTTTTTTCATGGACATTGGCCTTTTTGACAATGTCCAGGAAAAAAGGTGATTTGAGCATTTAATTATGGTCAAAAGAGCTGTTGATAGTGCTCTGTCCTTTTTGACCAAAACCAATATATATGATTAAAAATAATCCAACCTTTGAATATTTTGAATCTGTTTTGACTGATGTTGTTACGGCTTTGCTTAATTTGTTTGCCTTCGAGTTTAAAGATCATTGAAGCTTGTCACTCAATCATTGATGTTACAGCTTCGATCTAGAGCCTTGAATCTGTCCGAAACAGTTTGATGAATGATTATAAACCTTTGCAGAAGTAAGGATATCAAAACTGTAATTCTGCAGAAACGAAGATTGATTATTGTTAAATATTATATATTAGAATGTAAATAATATATATATATGGGCTGTAAGTAAGTATTCTGCCGTCACTGTTTCTGACGAGTTTTTTCAACGAACGACCACTCCATCAACGCCGAACACCCCAGATTGGCCAAACCCTTCCGCCGCGCCTTCAGACTCGCCCTCACGCGCCCTCACGCGCCCCACGCGCCGCCTGCACGTCCCGCGCGTGGATCTCACGCGCCGCCCACTGCCACCGCGCGTGACGGCGCGTCCGGCAGCCGTTCACGGTGGTTCTTCTTCCACGGCACTCGCCTCGGCCCCCTGCTTCCATATCTGCCCTCAGTTTTCAGTTTCGAGTTACGGATATACGACTTCCAGTTCAAACAGCCTCTGTTTTCCCGGTTCCGACGAGTTTTTCTGACAACCTTTGCTGACCATGGCATCTCAGGGACATAATCAGCAACGTTCTCGTGGAGGACCATCCAGCTCTAAGCCTCGTCCCAAATGTGAGCATTGTCATCGGCTTGGACACACTATTGATCGCTGTTGGAAGTTGCATGGCAAGCCTTCGCCTTCGATAAATACAACTCAGCTTGATCCTTCTGCCACTATTCAGACTACACCATCTCCACAAGGCTCCCCGACAAACTATGAAGATTTTCTCCGATGGGTTCAGAGTCATCCAAACTCTACTTCACCTACTTCGGTTGCACACACTGGTAACTCATCTGTTTACCTCTCTCATTCATCTTCTCTCGGCTCTTGGGTTCTTGATTCTGGTGCGTCTGATCATGTTACTGGTAATAAAGGTCTCTTTTCGTCACTGTCTACATCTGGTTTTTTACCTACTATAACTTCTGCCAATGGTACTCAAACTCGGTCTCAAGGAGTTGGTACTGTCCACATTCTCCCTTCTATCTCAGTTGCATCTGTTCTCTATGTACATGGATGCCCCTTTAATTTACTTTCAGTTAGTCGATTGACTCGATCTCATAACTGTATTATTACTTTCACTAATGATAATGTTACCTTACAGGACCGGAATTCGGGAAGGACGATTGGCGTCGGATATGAGTCACAAGGCCTCTATTACCTTTCTACAACATCCAAGACGTGTTCTGCCACAGAGTCCCCACATACTATCCATGCTCAGCTAGGACACCCAAGTCTTACCAAACTACAAAAACTGGTACCTAGTTTGTCTAAGTTATCTACTTTACATTGTGAGTCGTGTCAGTTAGGGAAACACACCCGTAGTAATTTTCCTGATCGAGTCAATAAAAGAGTCTCCTCTCCCTTTGCTTTAGTTCACTCTGATGTTTGGGGTCCCTCTCGTACTATGTCTACTTTAGAGTCTAAGTATTTTGTTACTTTTATTGATGATTATTCTCGTTGTACGTGGTTATTTTTAATGAAAAATAGAACTGAATTGTTTTCCATTTTTGAGCAATTTTATAAAGAAATCAAAACCCAATTTGGAGTTTCCATTCGTACTTTAAGAAGTGATAATGCACGAGAATATTTGTCTCATCAATTTCAAAATTTTATGGCTTCCAACGGTATTTTACACCAAACGTCATGTCCTCATACACCTCAGCAAAATGGGGTAGCCGAACGCAAAAATCGGCATCTCATTGAAACCACACGAACCTTACTTCTCCATGGCAATGTTCCATTCCGATTTTGGGGGGATGCAGTCTTAACGACATGCTACCTTATTAACCGTATGCCATCTTCTGTCCTTGATGGCAATATCCCCCATTCGGTCCTTTTTCCCCATACTCCTCTTCACCCATTACCACCTCGTGTCTTTGGGTCCACGTGTTTTGTTCACAATTTATCCCCCGGTTTGGACAAATTGTCAGCTCGGTCGCTCAAGTGTGTCTTTCTTGGTTATCATCGTTCCCAAAAAGGCTACTGTTGTTATTCTCCCACACTACACCGCTACGTTACATCAGCTGATGTTACCTTTTTCGAGTCTGTACAATATTTTAAACCTACCCATATAGCTACTGAGCCCTATCAGGACATTACTCCCGAACCTCCTCAAGTAGTTACTGAGCCCTATCAGGACATTAATCTTGAACCTTCTCAAGTAGTTATCCCTCTCCCACCCACTCAGATTCCTATAGAACCTGCCGAGTCTACCCCCCAACCTCCACGACCACTACAAACATATCAGCGTCGTCGTTTATCCTCGATTGTGCCTGTTCCTGCTCCCATTACAGACTCTCGTCCGACGCCACCTCCGGATCCGACCCTGCCACCTGAGCCTGACCTTCCCATTGCTCTTCGTAAGGATACTCGCACCACTCGTAATCCATCTCCTCATTATATTGATTTGTGTTATCATCGTCTTTCACCATTACATTACACTTGCTTGTCCTCCTTGTCTTCTGTTTCTATTCCTAAAACTACAGGTGAAGCATTATCCCACCCTGAGTGGAGGCAAGCAATGCTTGATGAGATGTGTGCTCTACAAAGCAGTGGTACTTGGGAATTGGTACCCCTACCTCATGGGAAGTCGGTAGTTGGGTGTCGTTGGATTTATACAGTGAAGGTTGGTCCTGATGGTAAGATTGATCGATTTAAGGCTCGTTTGGTAGCCAAGGGATATACTCAGATTTTTGGGTTGGATTACAGTGATACATTCTCACCGGTTGCCAAAATGGCATCTGTCAGACTATTTTTCTCCATTGCAGCAATTAGACACTGGCCCCTACATCAGCTTGACATTAAAAATGCCTTCTTGCACGGTGATCTTGCCGAGGAGGTGTATATGGAGCAACCACCTGGATTTGTTGCTCAGGGGGAGTCTTCCAACATGGTTTGTCGGCTAAACAGGTCACTTTATGGTCTTAAACAGTCTCCTAGAGCTTGGTTTGGCAGATTCACCTCGGTGGTACAAGAATTTGGTATGATCCGCAGTGAAGCCGATCACTCTGTATTTTATAATCACTTAGCTCAAGGGTGCATCTATCTTATTGTCTACGTGGACGACATTGTTATAACTGGTAGTGATCAGCAAGGAATACTCCAGTTAAAACAACATCTCTCAAATAAATTTCAGACTAAAGACCTTGGTAAACTTCGTTATTTTCTGGGTATTGAAGTCGCTCAATCCAAGGATGGCCTTGTAATTTCACAAAGAAAATATGCTATGGATATTCTTGAAGAAACTGGCTTACTAAATGCCAAGTCAGTTGATACTCCTATGGATCCAAATGTCAAACTCCTACCCAATCAGGGGGAGCCTCTATCAGATTCAGGAAGATATAGGAGATTGGTTGGAAAATTAAACTATCTCACAGTCACTCGTCCTGACATTTCCTTTGCTGTCAGTGTGGTAAGTCAGTTCTTAAATTCTCCATGCCAAGAACATATGGATGCTGTAATCCGGATTCTTAAATACATCAAAAATGCACCTGGAAAAGGTCTCATTTATGAAGATAGAGGACATACTCAGATAATTGGCTACTCAGATGCTGATTGGGCAGGCTCACCCATAGATAGACGATCAACTTCCGGGTATTGTGTACTCATAGGAGGAAATTTAATATCTTGGAAGAGTAAGAAACAAAATGTTGTTGCAAGATCCAACGCTGAGGCTGAATACAGGGCCATGGCACTAGTAACATGTGAACTCATCTGGTTGAAACAGTTACGGAAATAACTTCAATTTGAAGAGACCAACACAATGACACTAATATGTGATAATCAAGCTGCATTGCACATTGCCTCGAATCCTGTTTTTCATGAAAGGACCAAACATATTGAGATTGACTGCCATTTTGTTAGAGAAAAGATTGAATCAGGTGACATCATCACCAGCTTTGTCAAATCCAATGATCAGTTAGCAGATGTGTTTACAAAGTCATTGCGAGGTCCTAGAATTAGTTATATATGTAACAAGCTAGGTGCATTTGATTTATATGCTCCAGCTTGAGGGGGAGTGTTAAATATTATATATTAGAATGTAAATAATATATATATATATATATATGGGCTGTAAGTAAGTATTCTGGCCCGTTAGCATTATTGTAAATTAGGGTTATTTAACACCCTGTGTCTATATAAAGAGATTCCGCTGTGTAGTTGAAACACACGGGTTATTCTATATGTCTCTCAATACTCTTTATATTCAACAATTATTAATCTGGTTTTGGCCGTTTGAACTTTCTGGAGATTGATGATCAATCTGGAGATTCAGTTTGATTGTTCTGGATGTCTTCCTGATGTCTTTTGTACAGATCATGATTGATTGAACTTTCTTGACAGTTTGGCTGAAGGTGTTCCAAACTATTTCGACTAGCTTGATTCAAGACCTTTTATCTTATGATTCGTAAGCCTTCTTTGACTATGATGAGACCTATTTGTTCCTTGCCATGTACTGATGAACTTATTATAAAGTTCAGAGGAAAAAGCTTTGTTAAAATAGTGGAGATTGATTGGTCAATATGTTGTGACAATCAATTTTGAATATGGAGATCATTCTCCATTTTGTTCAGAATGTTCTTGTTTCTTTGTCTATTCAGTTTTTAACTATTTTCTTTGATTTGCTTGATTCCTATCTTTGAATTAACACACTCAAAAGCACAGGTTAAATTTACATAACATTTTAGAATCATAGTTAATATTTTTTATTAACCTTTGTTTATTTTCATCAAAACTTTAATTTGAGAGTTTGTTTTAACAATCTCCCCCTTTTTGATGATGACAAACATGTTAATTTAGATTTTAATTATGATTCTAATATTAATTTTGAAGAGCTTTAATAGCTCCCCCTCAATTAATTTAGTAAGTGATTTTGACATAATTTTAAACATGCATATAATTTTGACATAAGCTTTTTTCATTAATTCAAAAGAGATATAGATCATTAGTCTGTTATCCTAGATACAAAAAGGAATTCTAAGACAGAATAAAAACTATCTTAATTCTCCCCCTTTGTCACACAAAAAGGAAGGACTAAGAGAAATCTAAGATGCCAACGATGGAGAAGATCCTTTAGAAGAGGAGGATTTTCCTGGGTTAGGAACTTGTGAAGGAATAGGATGAACTGGAGGAGGTGGGATTTCCAGCTTGGGGGCAAGTTGTTCTATGAGTTAGGTTCTCAATAGAGTAGTCTCGTGGTCTTACTAAAGCAGCCATGATGTCAGAATTTGAAGGTTCAACTAAGCAAGGAGGAGAATGAAGGTGAGTAGATGGTTGAGAAGTGGTAGCAACAATTGTGTTTGATGGAATTGGAGTTTCAGAGGATGGAACAGTGGCAAAGGAAGTTGCTATGGAGGGTAAAGGATCATATGATGTGTAGGGCGAATTAGATGGACGAACAACTTCTGGAAAGTTTAAAAACTAATTAATACCGAAAATGGAGGAGCTTGTTTTTTGTGGGGACACAAACAATGGGGACATGGTAGATATATGGGAATTGGACAGTAAAGTACCGAAGTCATGAGGAGGAGAGCGAAGTATTTGAGAGTATGAGGGAAAATCTGTGGAAGATAAAGTGGATGGTTGGGGAAAGAAGGTGGATGGATTTGGGATTTTTTCTTGAGAACGTTCTTGGTTTGGTGGAGAACATTCTGGGTTTTGTGAAGAAATTTCTGGGTTTTGTGGAGAACGTTCTGGAGCAGTTTCTGTTACTGTATTTCCTAAAGGTTCAGATGGTTGAGGTGAGAATGCGATAGGTGTTGTAGTAGCTCTTCGTCCTGTCGAGCGTTTGCGCTTTAAGGAAGTTAGAAAGAAGGAGGGAGTAGTGGTAGTTTGCTCAGAAAATGTTTTGCGCATGTGGAAAAGGTTCTTTGTGGAAAACTTTGAGATTTTGATGAGTGATTTTTCAGTGGTGAGGGGAATTCCAAAATGCCTAAAGATCTTAGTTAATATCATTCCATAAGGAATGATATTTTTCTTTGGTGAGGGGAATTCCAAAATGCCTAAAGATCTTAGTTAATATCATTCCATAAGGAACGTTATTTTTCTTGTAGTCTTTCGTGGCAGCACAGATCATGTGTTGAATGATCACATGAGGAAGATTAAGACGCTTACAGTTGAGGAGATGATAGATGATTAAGGCGTCATTGGCAGATATATACTCATGACTTCCAAAGTAAGCAATGAGAGTATGTTGGCTTATGTTGTTGAAGACTTTTGGAATGGGTTTGAGATATGTGGAGAGGTAGCGGGTGGAGCCTTCTTGAAAAAAAGTCAAAGAGGACCTCGGTCTCTTTGAGATTCAGAGTTGAGTACCATTGATTTCCAAAAACAGAATGTCCTTCTATCTGGAGTTAATTTTATCTTGATTCCCTTAATGGTGGAGACAATTAGGGAGTGTCTAGGAAGGTAGTGGCATTGTAGTTGAAGGCTCTTACAACATTTGGATAGTAATGTTCAGATGTTTGGAGAAAAGAAGTCCATCCTAGTGCATCAATATGATGTTGGACAGTGTTGCCATTGATTATAAGTTTATCAAAAACAAAAACTCTGGCGATTCCAATAGGGTGTTGAGCCCATTTGGCTTTGAAATTCTTTGAAATTTTTTGCTTAAATAAGAGGGAGTGTGTTTAATTTGGATTTTTTTTAAGGTGGAGATGGGTCAGATGTTTCATATGGGGATGAAGATGTTTTAGAGGAAGATGAAGAGGGATTAGATGTTGCAGATGTGGATGAGCATTTGGATTTTTATGAGGGGGAAGATGTATAAACAGGAGAGGAATGTTCTGGAGGAATGGAAGTAGAGAATGGTTGAGTAGAAGAACGTTCTTGTGGTGAGGAATGAGAAGGAGTACGAACTAGAGAACGTTCTTGATATGGAGAACGTTCTGGATATTGGGTTGGGGAACATTTGGGAAATGGAGAATGTTCTGGAGAGGCGGGTTCAGTGAATTTAAAGTTTTGTTTGGGTGCATGCATCTTTTTTCTTTGTGGATTTTTGAGGTTTTTCTAGCTAGGTATTGGGCGATGGTCATGGTGGTTTTAGTTTTCATGGATTGTTGTGTTGGTTTTTCGATTTGAGTTGAAGGTTGAGATTCTTTAGGAAGAGAAGAGAAGATTTCATTGATCAACCTCATTTTTTGATTATGAGGAGTTGATTAAGATGGTTCGGAAGAGAGAAAAGGTTTTGATGGAGTGATGGGTTTGGTTTGTTCTTTCTCTGTGGTATTTGTGTGAGGAGAGGCATCTGATGAGTCATCAGTCTCTGAATCTAAGAGGATGAAGTAGTATGGTTTTTTGATAGAAGCTTTTGAGGTTCCAATGCAAGATTGTACTCTCATGGAACGTCTTGTTGTGAACAAATGAAAGGGAACTTGAGCATGATTAGGAGGCGAACATGTGTAGAGTGGTGGAAGAACAATGGATAAAGGTTTGGGATTGATAGGGACATTAGGGTTATTTTCTGGGGATGATGAGAGGTTGTTAGAAAATGAGGTATCAGAGGAAATGCGTGAAGGAGTTGGTCATGGTGGTGGAGAGGGTGAGCGTTGTGATGATTCAGATGATGGGGATGATGAAGATGGTGAGCAAGGGTATGCATTCTTTCTTGCAGAATGCTTTGTGCACGCCATTGTTTGTGAGTTGCGAAGGTATTTTGAGTGAGAGAGATTTGAGAAAGAAGATGAGAAGTTGAGAATTAATGTTTGTCGTTTTTAAGGAGAGAGGAGGAAGATGGAGTGGTTAGAGTGTTTTAGTCATAAGTGTTGTTTTTGAGGGAAATGGATCAATGATTATTTGAGCCTTTGGAAGGAGGAGAGAATTTTGAGGGCGAGTGTGTTGTTGTGTCAATGGTCTTTGCATATCAAGAGACACATGCATTAAATGCCAAGATTTGTCTTTTTGGTTTTGAGAGGGAAAGTGATGACACATAGGAGAATGTTGGTTGAAAAAATGGAGACTAATGTCTAGAAAAATGGAGATTGATAAACGTTCTCCGTTTTCTGCAGAAGCAGATTTTAACCATAATTTTCTGGATTTTTCGTGATTTTCAGTTTTTCTTTGATCAAATTGAAACTATCCTCGACAAGAGGCTTTGTGAAGATGTCAACAAGTTGATTTTGAGTATCAACAAAGATTAATTCAATATCTTTCTTATTGACATGATCAAAAATGAAATGATGTTTTATTTCAATATGTTTTGATCTAGAGTATTGTATTGGATTTTTAGACAGATTTATAGTACTAGTATTATCACAATAAATTGGAATACTGGGATAACTTACTGAGTAGTCTTCGAGTTGATTTTTAATCCATAGAACTTGTGAGCAACAGTTTGCTGCTGAGACATATTCAGCTTCAGTTGTTGATAAGGCTATAGTGTTTTATTTTCTGCAAGACCAGCTTATCAATGTTTCACCTAAGAATTGACATGCTCCACTTGTGCCTTTTCTTTCGATTTTGTCTCCAGCATAATCAGCATCACAATAAGCTATAAGATCAAAATGCAAACCTTTTCTATACCAAAGACCAAGATTAGTGGTTCCAACAAGATATCTAAATATTCGTTTTACTGCTGTCAAATGAGATTCTTTTGGTGCTGATTGAAATTGAGCGCATAATCCCACTGCAAATACTATATGAGGCCTACTAGCAGTTAAATAAAGCAAATAGCCAATCATTCCTCGATATTCTTTTTCAGAAACAGAATTTCCATTTTCATATTTCTCTAAAGAAGAAGATGGATGCATGGGAGTGGTCATGATCTTTGATTCATTCATTTTATATTTGACCAACAAATCTTTAATGTATTTTTCTTGACATATAAAAATATTGTTTTCCTATTGTTTAATTTGTAATCCAAGAAAATACCTTAATTCTCCCATCATAATGATATCATCAACATATACTTGAACAATAAGTAAGTCATTCTTTTTTGTTTTCTTAAATAATGTTGTTTCGATTTTTCCTCTTAAGAATCCATTTTTGATTAAGAATGAACTCAATCGTTCATACTAGACTCTTGGTGCTTGTTTTAAGCCATATAGAGCTTTGGTAAGTTTCAAAACATGATTTGGTTTTGATTGATTTTAAAAACCTCGGGACTATCTCACATAATCTTGTTCATTCAAGAATCCATTTAAAAATGCGCTTTTAACATCCATTTGAAACAATTTAATAAGCTTACGAGATGCATATTGTAACACCCCGATTTTTAACAGCGAGAGTGTATTTTTTTTTTTCAAAACAAATTCATAAAAATAAATAAATAAATAAATAAGGAAATACCTTTGGATAAATATTTAAGTCATAACACAACGACAATTAAGTCAACATAATTTACAAGCAGCAGAATAGTTTTTGAAATACGAATCCAAAGTATTTACACATCAAAAAGTGGTACATGGGGCCCATCTAAAATAAAATGTCATGCTGACAATATTGGTAAAGGTACAATCTTCCAAATTAAAATAAACACATCCCAAAAGAAAGACATCTAGTCCCTATACGTCAACCTAATATGATCATTCTACAAAAAACTATACATCCTGAGTGATCTTCACGCGCCCCGCAAGATCCTCCTAACATAGCTCCAGTTAGGTGTTTCCAACTACATTCCCATCCACAGGGTACGAACCGGTAGGATGGTCTTGGTTCTCATCTAAGGGAAAAGCCCAGATTTCCACAATAGTGTAAATGGTCACCAATCGAAATTAACAATTAACACATAACATTTAAATTTTTAAATGCACAAAATAACATTTCAACTTAGCATGCACCTTAAAAGGGTTTCCATATGCTAAACATGCATAAACAAAGTTGAAAAATGAAGTTTTTAACAAAACAACACTGCTGTATTCAAATACAACATCTTTGTATTCGAATACAAGGCTGTTTCAGCATTCAGCAGCAAAAACAGCATGTCTGTATTCGACTACAACAGTCTGTATTCGACTACACAGTAAGTCAGTGGCAAAAACAACATGTCTGTATTCGAATACAGCTTGTTGTATTCGAATACACATCAGACAGCAGCAGACAAACAGCAAAATTCAGCATTTTAAAGGGTTTTGAAACCAATCAACACTTACACACAAATCCAAACAATCTCACTTAACAATTATAACGCAATCAACACGACACCTGTTGTTTCGAAATGGTTTTGGAATCAATCAAACTTACACACAAATCTAAAACATCCACACTTGGCAATTATAACACAATCATCATGACAACTTGACTTCAAACACTCAATCATAATCTTGAATCAAACACGACTCGCGTGCCAAGCACCCTAATGCGATGCTTATATGCCAAAATGCATGGACTTGGAATTCAAATCAAACTCTCTGGGAGTAGAAAATCGTAATTGTACAGTCTCTCACAGACCAACACTTATTACCAAGGTGCCACCTATTACAGGCCCGCACGATTTATTAATATTTAGCCTATCACAAGTATTAAACCTCAATTCCAAACAAAACCCTCCGCGAGAGGCGTAAATCCTAAACGTACAGTTTGTCACGAACGAACACGAGTGCAGTCTCTCATGGACAAATACAGGTGCAGTCTCTCCCAGACCAACACGATTTTCAAGGGTGTAGTCTCTCACAGACAAACACCAGTGCAGTCTCTCTCGGACAACACAATTTACCAGGGTGTAGTCTCTCACGGACAAACACAATTTACCAGGGTGTCGTCTCTCACGGACAAACACCAGTGTAGTCTCTCACAAACAAACACAATTTACTAAGGTGTAGTCTCTCATGGACAAACACTAGTGCAATCTCTCATGAACAAACACAATTTACTAGGGGGTAGTCTCTCACAGACAAACACTAGTGCAGTCTCTCACGGACAAACACAATTTACCAGGGTGTAGTCTCTCACGGACAAACACCAGTGTAGTCTCTCACAGACAAACACAATTTACTAAGGTGTAGTCTCTCATGGACAAACACTAGTGCAATCTCTCATGAACAAACACAATTTACCAGGGTGTAGTCTCTCACAGACAAACACTAGTGCAGTCTCTACGGACAAACACAATTTACTAGGATGTAGTCTCTCATGGACAAACACCAGTGCAGTCTCTGACGGACACACACAATTTACTAGGGTGTAGTCTCTCACGGACAAACACTAGTGCAGTCTCTCACGTACGAACACAATTTACCAGGGTGTAGTCTCTTACGGACAAACACTAGTGCAGTCTCTCACGGACGAACACAATTTACCAGGGTGTAGTCTCTCACGGACAAACACCAGTGCAGTCTCTCATTGACAAACACAATTTACCAGGGTGTAGTCTCTCACTGACAAACACCAGTGCAGTCTCTCACGGACAAACACAATTTACTAGGGTGTAGTCTCTCACGGACAAACCCCAGTGCATTCTCTCCCAGACAAACACAATTTACTAGGGTGTAGTCTCTCACGGACAAACACCAGTGCAGTCTCTCACGGACAAACACAATTTACTAGGGTGTAGTCTCTCACGGACAAACACCAATGCAGTTTCTCACGGACAAACACAATTTAGTAGGATGTAGTCTCTCACGGACAAACACCAGTGCAGTCTCTCACGGACAAACACAATTTACCAGGGTGTAGTCTCTCACGGACAAACACCAGTGCAGTCTCTCACGGATAAACACAATTTACTATGGTGTAGTCTCTCACGGACAAACACCAGTGTAGTCTCTCACGGACAAACACCAGTGTAGTCTCTCATGGACAAACATAATTTACTAGGGTGTAGTCTCTCACGGACAAACACCAGTGCAGTCTCTCACGGACAAATACAATTTACCAGGGTGTAGTCTCTCACGGACAAACACCAGTGCAGTCTCTCACGGATAAACACAATTTACCAGGGTGTAGTCTCTCACGGATAAACACCAGTAAGTAAAGGCATATATTAAAAGATTCCCCATTTTTAATACCCATTTGACTCTTACAATTCGAACGACAATCATTAAGTAAATGCATATATTAAGAGATTCCCCATTCTTAATACTCATTTAACTCTAACGATTCTCACTACAAACAATAAGTAAACAGAGTTATTATAAGATTCCCCATTTTTAATACTCGTTTAACTCTAATGATTTTCAAATTCCACACAGAACATCAATTCATTTTTCCACAGAATCCACACAAACACATCTCAAAATTTATAAGTATTAATTATGAACACGTCAAACACGACAACCACAAAATTATCTCAACCCACCACTCAAACACATCAAATTTCATTTCCTCAAAACCACACATAAATGAGTTAAATTCATTTTCCATGAAACACTCATCAATATCACCAAAACCCAACTCTAAAATTTCACCCATAAAAGCATTAAATTCATTTTCCCCAAATCAACACTTCAACCCTAACAAATTTCTTTTCCACACAACCACAGATAAGTCCCTAAATGCAAATTAAAAGTTTGGAAGGAGCCCTTACCTTAATGTTAGCTTTAGCGAGCGATTACGGTATTGCGAGTAATTTCAGTAAAATCTCCGCTCGTGATGTCGCTTCTAAAGTTAGTTTACAAGCACCGTAGAGTGGAGGTGAGCAATTTTCCCTTCTTTCTCTTTGCGAAACAAAGCTTAGATCTAGAAGAAATGTTGAGGTTTGTGTTTGACGGTTTTGAAATCCCTAACACTGTTTTTGAATCCGAGAAGAAGAAAGAGGATAGAGAAAAGAAGTCGAGCAGTAGGGGAATATTTTCCTTTCACCCACACTTGGTTTTCTTGAAGCCAAAGCAAGAAAAGGAAGGAGAAGGAGAAAGGGTTCGCGCAACGGGAGAGGCAGCGTTTCTCGTTTCCTCTGTTTTGCTATTTTCTTCCTTTTCCTTTCCAATATATATATATATATATATATATATATATATATATATATATATATATATATATATATATATTACTTATAATATTACTAATAATAATAATAATATATATAATAATTAAACCTAAACCAATAAATATCTAAATATCTAGATATTTTAGATATTTATGAAAATCATCACTTCTCAAACCATTTGGATAAAAATATCTACTCTCGTCACAATTTAATTAACAGATAAAATTTTCTGCAAATAAAGATATTTTAAACAAAATCGTTCGGTATTAAATTCTTCGTAACGTAAATAAATTATTATCCGACAAATAATTTTAATCTAATTTCCAAAAATATATTTTTGGCATTTAACTCACTAATTACCAAAAACTGGGCTAAAAGCCTAAGAAATTCAACACAAAATACCCTTAAATAGTATAATTTGGGATTTAAAAATTAAGGGTCTTACACATATGCAAGAAGTATATGAATTGCTTCCAACCTTGCAACCGGAGCAAATGTTTCATCATAATCTATACCTTCTTCTTGATTATAGCCTTGAGCTACTACTCTTGCTTTGTTCTGGATAACCTTACCTTCTTCATCTAGTTTATTTCTGAAAACCCATCGTGTACCAATGATTGTTTGATCTAATGGATCAGGTACCACTGTCCAAACTTCATTTTTTTCAAACTGCAACAGTTCTTCCTTCATGGCATCTATCCAAGATTGATAAATAATGGCTTCCGTAATTAATTTTGGTTCAATCTGGGATATCATTGTCATGTTGTTTTCATCATTCTTGAATGATTTTCTTGTTCGAATCCCATAAGCATTTTCTCCAATGATTTGTGTTTGAGGATGATCTTCAATCGTTCTCTAGCTTTTTGGTGGAGAATGAAATGGAGATTGTTTATCAATCTCTGTTTTTTGCAGACTGTTTTACTCCTGTAACTCATTTGGAGTTTCTTCTTCCTCATCCTTTTACTTATATCTAAGTCATCAAACTCATCAAATAATATGTGCATACTTATTTCTACAACATTAGTTCTTAGATTAAATACTCTATATCCTTAAGAATCAGTTGAGTAACTAAGAAAAATTGCTTTATCAGATTTTGCATCAAATTTTCCAATGATATCTTTGTTGTTCAAAATATAACAATAACATCCAAAAATATGAAAGTAAGAAATTTTTGGTCTTCTATTTTTCCATATTTCATATGGGGTTTTGTTGATGATTTTTCTTATAGATACATGGTTTAAGATATAACAAGATGTGTTTATAGCTTCAACCCAAAAATACCTTTGAACATTAGACTCTTCCAAGATTGTTCTCTCCATTTCTTGTAATGTTCTATTTTTTCGCTCAACAACTCCGTTTTGTTGTGGAGTTCTTGCACATGATAGATTATGAGAAATACCAAATTCATCAACAAAAAAAAAAGCTTTTAAAAGAATCATTTATGAATTCTCCTCCATGATCACTTCTTACAGAAATGATGTTGGATTATTTTTCATTTTTTCCTTTTTTGCAAAATATTTTAAATGCTTCAAATGCATCGTCTTTTTGTTTTAAAAATAACACCCAAGTGAATCTTGAGAAATCGTCAACAACAACAAAACCATATTTCATTCCTCCTAGACTTGTTGATTTGATTGGCCCAAAAAGATCTATGTGAAGTAATTCAAGAGTTCTTTTTGTGGTTACAAAATCTTTTGAATGAAAACTACTCTTGACTTGCTTTCCTTTTGCACATGCTTCACATATTTTATCTTTATCAAAATTGAGTTTGGGTAATCTTCTAACAAGATCTAATTTGGAGATTTTTGAAATTGTTTTCATACTAATATGTCTTGCTCTTTTATGCCATATCCATTTATCTTTATTGATTGACATAAAACAGGATTCATCAGGTAGTTCTTCAAGATATAAAACATATAAATTTTTCTTTCTATTTCCAGAAAACAAAGTTTCTCTAGTTTCAGTTTTTCTGATTTCACATACTTTTGTTTTGAAAATAACTTCATATCCATTGTCACATAGTTGACTTATGCTTAACAAATTGTGTTTTAAACCTTCTTGTTTTTAACCCTTCAACTGGAGCAAAAGTTTCATCATAATCTATACCTTCTTGTTGATTGTAGCCTTGAGATACTAATCTTGCTTTGTTCCTGATAACCTTACCTTATTCATCTAGTTTATTTCTGAAAACTCATCGTGTACCAATGATTGTTTGATCTAATGGATCAGGTACTAGTGTCCAGACTTCATTTTTTTTTTCAAATTGTAGCAGTTCTTCCTTCATTGCTTCTATCCAAGATTGATCAATAATGGCTTCCTTAATTGATTTTGGTTAATTCTGGGATATCATTGCCATGTTGTTTTTATCATTCTTAAATGATTTTCTTGTTCGAATCCCATCAACAGTGTCTCCAATGATTTGTGTTTGAGGATGATCTTTAATCGTTCTCCAGCTTTTTGGTGGAGAATGAAACGGAGATTCTTTATCAATCTATGTTTTCTACAGACTCTTTATGGCTTCAACCCAAAAATACCTTTCAACATTGGATTCTTCCAAGATTGTTCTTACTATTTCTTGTAGTGTTCTATTTTTTCGTTCAACAATTCCATTTTGTTGAAGAGTTTTTGCACATTAAAGGTTATGAGAAATGCAAGTTCATCAAAGAAGTTTTTAAAAGAAGCATTTATGAATTCTCCTCCATGATCACTTCTTAAAGAAATGATGATGGATTCTTTTTCATTTTTTACCTTCTTGGGATATATTTTAAATGCCTCAAATGCATCGTCTTTTTGTTATAAAAATAACACCCAAGTATATTTTGAGAAATCATCAACAATAACAAAACCATATTTCATTCCTCCTAGACTTGTTGTTTTGACTGGCCTAAAGAGATGTATGTGAAGTAGTTCAAGATTTCTGTTTGTGGTTACAAAATCTTTTGAATGAAAACTACTCTTGACTTGTTTTCCTTTTGCACATGCTTCACATATTTTAACTTCTTCAAAATTTAGTTTGGGTAATCCTCTAACAAGATCTAATTTTCAGATTTTTGAAATTGTTTTCATACTAATATGCCTAGCTCTTTTATGCCATATCCATTTATCTTTATTGATTGATATGAAACAAGATTCGTCAGGTAGTTCTTCAAGATACAAAACATATAATTTTTTCTTTCGATTTCCGGAAAATAAAGTTTCTCCAATTTCAGTTTTTCTGATTTCACACACTTTTGGTTTGAAAATAACTTCACATCCATTGTCACATAGTTGACTTATGCTTAACAAATTGTGTTTTAAACCTTCAACATACTGAACATCAGTTATTTGAGCAGACTTTGTCTTACCAATGGTTCCTTTACCTTTAATCTGAGCTTGATTGTTATTTCCAAAAGTAATTGATCCTCCATCTTTCTTGATGATGTTATAAAGCAGTTTTTATCTCCTATCATGTGTCTTGAACAGCCACTGTCCAAGAACCAATGCTTTCTCTTTATATATGGAAATCCAACGTGCATACGACGTTAGTTCAGCCTTAGGTACCCAATTTGTTTTGGGTCCTTGAGAGTTAGTTTTATGATTTTCTTTCTTTTTAAAATGACACATCGTTTTTCCATGATTGTTTTTGAAACAAACTAAACATTTAATTGTTGATTTTGGAATTGATTTGATAAATTGTGTATCAAAAGATTTTAAACATGATTTTGAAACAATTCCGTATCGTTCTCCTTTTCCCAGTTTTTCTGGAGAAGGTTCAACTTTCGTTTTGGAACTTTCTCCTTTTTGAAGGTAGTCTGGAGAATGTTCTCCTTTTTGTTGTTTTTCTAATACTGGTTTGGCATAACGATCTCCTATTTTAATCAACCTTTTGCTTTTGATCTTTTCATCTCTTTTTCTAAAATAACAAGCAAATTCCATATGTCCAAGTTTTTTACAATATGAGCATCTAGTTTTGCATCTTTCTTCCTTTCTTTCTGGGACAAAACAATTTTCATACAACTTTGTTTTTTGACTTTGATTAAAACCAAGACCAGCTTTATCAAAGATTTGAAGTAACAACGTCGATTAACAAGAAAGGGGGGTTTGAATTGTAAATGCACCTTTTAAAAATTCCTGATAAAACTTAAGAAAA
Source organism: Cicer pinnatifidum (assembly GCA_037974775.1). NCBI lineage: Eukaryota > Viridiplantae > Streptophyta > Magnoliopsida > Fabales > Fabaceae > Cicer > Cicer pinnatifidum. The sequence goes on from JBBPBR010000003.1 coordinate 37,704,053, forward strand.
TAACTCAAGATTGATCTTGGTTATGAAAACAGAAAACGGAGAAAGTTCTTGGTTTTAGTTGTAAAACGGAGAACGTTCCTTGATTAGCTTTAAACAGAAAATCATTTTATATTTTATCTTAGTTAATCAATTCAGTATGACAAATAAAAAGATAGGAAAGAGAATACCACACAAAGATTTATCCTAGTTCAGCCAATGTGGGTTACGTCTAGTCCTCACGCTGGGAGATTTTCCACTAAGTGTTTAAAATAAAGAACCTTTTTGATCTTACAACACATAGTATAGATCAACCTTGATCTATTTCGACCTATTACTTTCCACCCAGAAAGCTATAACAACACCTATCTAACCTTGATAGGATGTAATCTTAAACAAACTATAAAGAAACTCTTATAGTTTGAGTTTTTACAATTGGATTGTTTTTGACAGAATCTGATATTTCTCAACTCTTGTTTGAGAATAGATTCTTTACAAAGGATCTAATGATAATTTCGCAAGCTAATATAAGAATATGAATCAGCAACTGTTTCGCGAAAAGCAGAATATATGATAGCCTCTGTTTTGCAGAATTTCAAGTATGTATGTGATTGATTTATGAATTTCTCAACACTTGAATTTCTTGCCTTTGCTCTGGATATTGGCCTTCTATTTATAGGCTGTAGACGCACTGGATGAAAGTACAAAAGAGCTGTTGGAGAGGCTCTGCTTTTTTGGCTTAAGGCAAAATTTCAGAATTAATTTAATCCTGCTTTGAAATAGCCTTTTTAACTTTTCTGGTTTAGCATTTAAAGCAGTTTTATCCTTTTCTGACAGAGTCCTTGACGTTTCTTCATTGATCATGGATGGTACATTCTCCGTCTTGAGTCTTGAGTGTAGCTAGACAAGATTGGAGAAGAATTACAAATTGAAACAGAGCAGATTGCAGGGCAGCTATTACTGTGCAGAAAACGGAGAACGATAAACGTTCTTGGTTTTTAGAATGAACTTTCTTGAGCTTAAATAATCATTCTGGAGTTCCCGTTTTAATCATTTTGGATTTCCTTTGCAATTGTCTTGTCATATGTCAAGATTGATTGCGCTTTCTTGACATTTGATTTTTTGGAGTTCTACAAGCTGTCATGACTTTTGTCCATCTTTGAGTCCTTTTATTTTTGAGATCAAATAGCCTTTTTGAGCTTGGATGAATCCTACTTGTTCCTTGCCATGTACTGATTAGATATGAATAAATTTCCTGGGAAGATTCTTTGTTAAGAATGTAGAAAAGGTTTGATCAACATGTTGTGATGAACAATTCTTGAAGCTGGAGATCATTCTCTGTTTTGATGCAGAATGATCTTGTTGCTGTTTTCTTTGCTTTGCTTGATTTTGTTCTTAATTAAAATCACTCAAAAACACAAGTTAAATTAACATAACATTTTAGAATCATGATTAACTTTCTTAATTAACCTTTGTTTGCTTTCATCAAAACTTTAAATATACAGTTCGTCTCAACAATCTCCCCCTTTTTGATGATGACAAACATGTTAATTTAGATTTTAATTATGATTCTAATATCAAGTATGTGAAAGAGTTTTTAAAGACTCCCCCTCAATTTGTGCAATATTTAAATTTGCAGAATTTAAAACACTATATGCAATAAATTAATTTTTCATTAAATTGAGAACAAAAGTACGTCATTGTAAGCAAGATTACAGAATTAATTCAAATTAAAAGCTAACTTAATTCTCCCCCTTTGTCATTCAAAAAGACAGCAGAAAAGTATCTAAGAAGCTAAAGAAGGGGAAGATCCTTCTAAAGAGGAGGATTTTCCAGGATGAGGAGCTTGAGAAGGAGGAGGAGTCTGATGAGGAGGTGGAGGTGGAATATCCTGTTTGGGAGCAAGATGGTCAGCCAGCCAAGTTCTCAAAATAGCAGTTTCTTGATCGTGCTTAACCTGTCGTGCCATGATAATTTGAAGAGTAGCCACGATGTCAGAGTTGGAGGGTTCAGTTAAGGGAGGAGAAGAGCGAAGGTAAGTGGAATGTTGAGAAGCAGTAGCAACTACAGTATGGGATGGAATAGGTGTTGGAGAGATGGAAGGAAAGGAAGCGAAGGAGGATGAGACGGAGGGTAAAGGACCAATAGATGTGTTAGAGGGTTCCGCAGTGGCTGGAAGGTTTAAAAACTGACTAATGCCAAAAATAGAGGAGCTGGTTTTTTGAGGGGATACAAACTGCGGAGACATGGTAGATACAAGTGGATTAGATAGGAAAGTACCAAAGTCGTGAGGAGGTGAGGGAAGTGGTTGAGAGTAAGATTGAACATCTGAGGATGGAAGAGTGGATGGTTGAGGGAGGGGATTTGATGAAGGTGGGATGTTTTCTGGAGAATGTTCTGTAGGTGGTGGAGAACGTTCTGGAAGAGGTGGAGAACGATCCGGAAGAGGTGGAGAACATTCTGGATTTGGTGAAGAACATTTTGGTGTGGTGATTTTTGCTGTATTTTCTGCATGGTCAATAGGATGTGATGGAAAAGGAACAGGGATGGTAGTAGGGCGCTGTCCTACCGAGCTTTTGTGTTTCAATGATGTGGGAAAGGATGATGGAGGAGTAGGAGTTGGAGTAGAGGAAATTTTACGCATGTGAGAGAGATTTTTTGTTGAAAACTAGGAGACTTTGACCATAGAGGTTTCAGAAGCAAGAGAGACTCCAAAATGCCGGAATACCTTAGTCAAAACCATGCCATAAGGTACAGTATTTTTCATGTAATCTTTGGTGGCTGCACAAATCATGTGCTGGAGAATCACATAAGGCAATTTCAGTCTCTTGCAGTTGAGGAGATGATGGATGAGCAAAGTATCATTATAAGAGACATACCACTACAAGAAATACTCTTATTTGTGGCCAATCACAAATTACTGACCGACAAAGGCCTCACAAATACAAAAATTCAAATTGGTCTTTATATGTGGCTGAAAAAGCCCTCACAAAAGACTAAAATTTTAGCTGGATTTTGTGGCTGCCTAAGCCCTCACAAAATCACAACGTTGTCATTTTGTGAGGGCTTAGGCCGCCACAAAATTCAGCTGAAATTGGAGCCTTTTGTGAGGGCTTTTGCAGCCACAAAACCAACCATTTGTGAGGGTAAAGGCCGCCACAAAGGCAAGCCATTTGTGGCCGCCCAGGCCGCCACAAAGGACTTAATTTGTGACCGTTAAAGCCGCCACAAAGGACTTTGTACAGTTGGCTTTTGTGGCTGCTTTGGCCACCACAAATGATCAACCATTTTCTATAAATATCCCTCTACTCCTCTTATCATTTGTCATTTCTACCTTCTCTCTAAACCTTCATTTAATTCGTTTCATCCTTTGTGATGGCCTAATCCCTCACAAAAGGGAGACATTTGTGGCGGTCTGGGCCCCACAAGCTTAATTTTAAAATTATGCTTTAACCTTTGTGGCGGCCTAAGCCCTCACAAAAGGAGGCATATGTGGTGGCTTAAGCCCTCACAAAAAGGAGGACTTTGTGGCTGCCTTTGCCCTCACAAATGGCAACGAAAATTTCAAATTTTGTTGCCGTTTTGGCCGCCACAAAGGTTTGTGACCACCTTATTTGTGGCTGCCTAAGACTGCCACAAATGCATCCTTTGTGGCTGCTTCTCCCTCTTTGTGAGGGCTTTTGGCCGTCACAAATTCAATGTATTCTTGTTGTGTACTCATGACTGCCACAATGAGAAATCATAATATGTTGACACATGTTATTAAACACTTTTGGAAGGGGCTTAAGATAAGTGGATAGGTAGCGAGTGGTGTCTTCTTCAAATAGATCAGATAAAACGTCAATCTTGCGAAGATTCAAGGCTGAGTACCAATGGTCACCAAAGACAGATGGACCTTCTGTGGGAAGCTGAAGAATAGAGGTCAGAATGTCTGCTGTAGTTGGATCTCCACACCTTTAATCTTAGAAATGAGGAGAGATTTGTCAGCAAATGTCTGGGCATTGCAATAAAAGGCACGAACAACTTATGGATAGTAGGATTTAGAAATCTGTAGGAATGATGTTCAGCCAAGAGCATCAGTGTGATGCTAAACAACATTTCCATTGACAACTAGATTGTCCAACAAAAAGACACGTCCAATCCCAACTGGGCGTTAAGCCCATTTGTCATCAAAAAGTTTAGATTTTTAGGGGAAATCACAGGAGGAGTGGGTTGTTTTTGTTTCTTAGAGGGAGGTTCAAAAGTAGATGAGGTGGAGGTAGAAGAGGACTTAGGAGATGGGGAACGTTTGGTCTGTTTTTATGGGGAAGGGTGTGGGTTGAGAGAAGATTATGGAGGAGGGTGTGGGTGAACAAGAGAACATTCTCGTGGTGGGGAACATTGTGGAGAATGTTCTGGAGAGGTGGGTTTTAGGTTTGGTTTAGGGGTAAAAGGTTTCCTTCTTTGAGATGTTTGAATCTTTTTGCGAGCAAGGTACCGAGCAATGGTCATTGCGGTTTCTGTTCTCATGAGTTTGCTTTGTGGTTTGGATTGAGAAAGAGATTCATTTTGTTTTGGAGGAGGAGAAACGAGATCATTCAACGATCTCCGTTTTTGATGTGGAGGTGTTGAGTGTGAGGGTTCAGGGGAGAAAGCAGATTTTGAAGGGGTGGTAGGCGTAGGGTTTGTTGGTGCGTTTTCTGAAATGGATGGTTGATTTATGGGTGGTTTCGTTGCTGATGGGTTGTTGTTTGTTGGTGTTTGTGTTGATGACTCTGGTGGTGTTGATGTTTTTGCAGATTTTGGTATTTTTGATGGCTCAGTGTTGGTGGGCATAAATTTTATTGGTGATGGTTTTGATTGAGTTGTTTTGAAGGGTACTCTTGCTGATGAAAGAGGGCAAGAATTAGAGGAATCGTCACTTTCAGAATCTGAAAGAACAAAGTACAGAGGTTCAAAGGTTTTAGGGTTCGGTGGTTTTGAAGTACCAATGCCAGACTGAACTCTCATTGAACGTCGTGGAAGAGTATTTTGAGTACGGAGGTATGGAGGAACTTGAGCAGAGTTAGGTGTGGAACGAGTATACATGGGTGGAAGAAGGGTAGATAAAGGAGGGATATTGAGGATTGGTTGGTTGGTTGTAGAAGGAGGAGAGACAGGGGATGTTCATGATGGTGATGGTCTAGGTGGTGGAGAGGGTGATCGTTCCATAGATTCAGATGAAGAAGATGAAGAGTATGGTGTGCAGGGAGAGGCGTTTTTGTGTGCTGACTGTTTTGTTCGAGCCATAGTTGTTCTGTGGGTGAGAGGTTGAGGATGAAGAAGATGAACAGTGGAGTTGGTATTTAGAGAGAGAGAGAGATAATAAGAGACTAACATATTCTGACTTGAGGAGATGAAAGGAGAAGAAATGATGACTTGATGTCCAATGGGAACAGTTGGTGCCTAGGGAAGGAGGAAAAGCATTTTGGGGAAAAGCTGAAACGTGTTCGTGTTAGCCCTCCACTTCAGAGAATGATGCATCGCGAAAAGGAGACTGATAAACATTCTCCGTTTTCTGCAGTAGCAGAATTTAACCAGAATTTTTTGGATTTTTCATGATTTTCAGTTTTTCTTTGATCAAATTGAAACTATCCTCAACAAGATGTTTTGTAAAAATGTCAGCAAGTTGATTTTGAGTATCAACAAAAATTAATTCAATATCTTTCTTGTTGACATGATCACGAATGAAATGATGTTTTATTTCAATGTGTTTTGATCTAGAGTGCTGAATGTGATTTTTAGATAAATTTATGGCACTTGTATTATCACAATAAATTGGAATACTGGAATAACTTACAGAGTAATCTTGGAGTTGATTTTTAATCCACAAAACCTGTGAACAACAGTTTGCTGCTGAAACATATTCAGCTTTTGTTGTGGACAAGGCTATGGTGTTATGTTTTCTGCAGGACCAGCTGATTAATGCTTCACCTAAGAACTGACATGCTCCACTTGTGCTTTTTCTTTCAATTTGTCTCTAGCATAATCAGCATCACAGTATGCTATAATATCAAAATGTGAACCTTTTCTATACCAAAGACCAAGATTAGTTGTTCCAACAAGGTATCTAAATATGCGTTTTACTGCTGTTAAGTGGGATTCTTTCGGCGCAGATTGAAATCGAGCACATAATCCTACTGCAAACACTATATCAGGTCTACTAGCAGTTAGATATAGCAAAGAGCCAATCATTCCTCGATACTCTTTTTTAGAAACAGATTTGTCGTTTTCATCTTTTTCTAAAGAAGTAGATGGATGCATGGGGGTTGACATGATTTTTGACTCATTCATTTTATATTTAATCAACAGATCTTTAATGTACTTTTCTTGACAAATAAAAATACCTTTTTCATATTGTTTAATTTGTAACCCAAGAAAGTATCTTAATTCACCCATCATGCTCATTTCAAATTCTCTTTGCATAAGTTTTGAGAAATGTGAGCACAATTTTTCATTTGTTGATCCAAAAATAATATTGTCAACGTATACTTGAACAATGAGCAAATCATTTCCCTCTGTTTTCTTAAATAAAGTGGTATTGATTTTTTCTCTTTGAAAATCATTTTTAATCAGGAATGAACTCAGACGTTCATACCAAGCCCTTGGTGCTTATTTTAAACCATATAGTGCTTTGGTAAGTTTAAAAACATGATTTGGTTTTGATTGACTTTCAAAACCTACGGGCTGTTTTACATAATCTTGCTTTGTTTCTAACAACTTTACCTTCTTCATCAAGTTTGTTTCTGAACACCCATCGAGTTCCAATGACTGTTTGATTTAATGGATCTGGTACTAGAGTCCAGACTTCATTTTACTCAAACTGCAGTAGTTTTTCTATCATGGCATCTACCCAAGATTGATTAGTGATTGCATCTTTGATTGATTTTGGTTCAACTTGAGATATCATTGTCATGTTATTTTCATCATTCTTGAATGAGTTTCTGGTTCTGATTTCATCAGCCGTGTCTCCAATGATTTGGGTTTGTGGATGATGATCAACTGTTTTCCAGCTTTTTGGTGGAGAATTAAACGGAGATTGTTTATCAATCTCTGTTTTCTACAAATTGTTTTGCTGCTGTGTTTCATTTGGAGTTTCTTTTTCCTAATCCTTTTCACTTATGTCTAAGTCATCAAACTCATCAAATAATATATGCATACTTATTTCAACAACATTAGTTCTTAAATTAACCACTTTATACCCTTTAGACTCGGTTGCATATCCAAGAAAGATTGCTTTATAAGATTTTGCATCAAATTTTCCAATAAGATCTTTGTTGTTCAAGATGTAACAGTAACAACCAAATATATGAAAATAAGATAGGTTTGGCTTCCTATTTTTCCAGATTTCATATGGCGTTTTGTTTATGATCTTTCTAATAGATACACAGTTTAAGATATAACAAGATGTGTTTATGGCTTCAGCCCAAAAATATCTTTCCACATTTGATTCTTCTAAAATAGTTCTTGCCATTTCTTGTAGTGTTCTATTTTTTCTTTCAACAACTCCATTTTGTTGTGGAGTTGTTGCACATGAAAGATTGTGAGATATGCCGAGTTCATCAAAGAAGCTTTTGAATGAAGCATTTATGAATTCTCCTCCATGATCACTCCTTACAGAAATGATGCTGGATTCTTTTTCATTTTGAACTTTTTTACAAAATGTTTTGAATGCTTCAAACGCATCATCTTTTTGTTTTAAAAATAGAACCCATGTAAATATTGAGAAATCATCAACAATGACAAAACCATATTTCATTCCTCCTAGACTTGTTTTATTGACAGGAGCAAATAAATCTATGTGAAGTAGTTCAAGAGTTCTATTTGTTGTCACAAAATCCTTTGCGTGAAAGCTGCTTTTTACTTGCTTACCTTTGACACATGCTTCACATATTTTATCTTTCTCAAAATTAAGTTTTGGTAAGCCTCTAACAAGATCAAGTTTGGAAATTTTTGAAATGGTTTTGATACCGATACCCCCAGCCCTTTTATGCCAAATCCATTTATCTTTATTAATTGATATAAAGTATGACTCATCAGGTAATTCATCAAGATATAAAATATATAAATTTTCTTTCTTTTTCTAGAAAACATAATTTCTCTAGTTTTAGCTTTCTTAATTTCACATACCTTTGGTTTAAAAATGACTTCGCATCCATTGGACATCATTTATTTGAGCAGAGTTTGTCTTACCAATGGTTCCATTACCTTTAATTTGAGCTTGATTATCGTTGCCAAAAGTGACCAAACCACCATCCTTCTTGACGAAGGTTATGAAGCAGTTTTTATCTCGTGTCATGTGCCTTGAACAGCCACTGTCTAAGAACCAAGGCTTTGTCTTTATACTTGGAGAACCAACCTGCATGTGATATTAGTTCAGCCTTAGGTACCCACTTTGTTTTGGGTCCTTGAGAGTTAGTTTTAACATTTACTTTGAAATGATATATCATTCCTTTGTTTTTGAAACAGATTTAACAGTGTAGGCTTTAGAATATTTCAGCTTTAGTTTAAAAGAGTTTCCAGATCGTTCAGCCGGTGATTTGGAACTTTCTCTATTTAGGAGCCATCCTGGAGATTGTTCTCCCTTTTGCAGATTTTTCAAAACTGTTTTGTCAGGATGCTTCTCCTTTTTAGCAGACTTTCTCTTTTTAATCTTTTCATCACTTTTTCTAAAATAGCAAGCAAATTCCAGATGTCCAAGTTTTTTACAATAAGAACATCTAGTCTTGCACTTTTCTTCCTTTCTTTCTGGGACAAAGAAATTTTCATATAGCTTGGTTTTCTGGGTTTGATTGAAACCAAGGCCAGCATTATCAAAGATTCCTATCTGAGATCCCATGATATTATGAAAGGTTTCAGTGGCTTTAATAAAATTTAATAAATCTGTTTTGAGAAGTTCATTTTCACTTTTGAGTCGAACGTTCTCTGTTTGTAATGCATAACGTTCTTGACACTCTTGTTTTTCAAAATTTTTTGTTTCTTTCAACTCTTGAATGATATTTTTTAACAAATTATTCTCAGCCAGACTTTCTTCTTTTTCTTCCTTTTCTTTACATAATTGTTCTTTCAAGGAACTATATTTTTGAATAAGATTTGAGTCATTTAATAAGTTATCAAATTCTTTTCCCATTTGTTCGCATAAATAACAAGGTTCAGAATTTATTACCTCTTCTTCCTCTGTCTTTGCCATCAAGCATATGTTGGCTTCTTCTTCTTCTTCAGTCTCTGATTCTTCTAAATCATCCCATGTTGCCATCATTGATTTCTTTTTAAATGGAAATCGTTTTGGTGGATTTCTGTTTGAGGGACATTCTGCTTTCTAATGTCCTAATTTGTTGCATTCAAAGCATGTAACTTGACTCTTGTCAACCTCTGTTTTAGGAGTTCTATTTTGAAATCCCTTCTTAATTTGATCCCTTCTTCTCATCATTCTCTGTAATCTTCTAGTGAGAAGCGCAATTTCATCAACATCTTCCTGTTCATTTTCTTCTGGTTCTTCCTCTAGTTGTGTTGTGATTTTTTCTTGAGATGCTTTTAGTGCTATTGCCTTTCCCTTCTTGATTGGTTTGTCTTCTTGTAGCAGTACTTCATGTGCTCTTAGTGTTCCAATTAATTCTTCCAGAGGCAGTGATTCAAGGTTTTTGGCTTGGCTTATAGTCGTTACCATTGGTCTCCAAATAATTGGAAGGAACCTCGTGATCTTTCTTACTCTTTCTTGTACTGTGTAAGCGTTGCCAAGAGAACGCATTTCATTTACTATTGTAGTAAATCTTGAGTACATTTCATCAATGGTTTCTCCTACTTGCATTTCGAACAGTTCGAATTTCCTTATACCAATGTCTATTCTTGTTTCCTTGACATGGCTAGTTCCTTCATGATGAGTTTGTAATGTATCCTAAACTTCTTTTGTAGTTGTGCATTCATCTACCCTTTCAATTTCTTCCCTGCTTAAAGCACATGATAAGAATAGCTGAGCTTTAGAATTTAAGAGTACCTTAGCTTTATCATCTGCTGTCCAGTATGCTTCCCTTTTCAGGGCAGAGTTTTAGTCATTTTGATCGACCCTTGGTGTGAAATCCCCATCTGTAATGATGCGTTTAAGACCCTTAATTTTAAATCCTAAATTATACAATTTTAAGATATTTTGTGTTGAGTTTCTTAGGCTGTTAGCCCAGTTTTTGGTATTTAGTGGGTTAAATGCCAAAAATATATTTTTGGAAATTGGATTAAAATTATTTGTCAGAAAATAATTTATTTACGTTACGAAGAATTTAATACCGAACAATTTTGTTAAAAATATCTCGGATTGCTGAAAATTGTATCTGTCAATTCAGTTGTGACGAGAGTAGTTGTAGAGACAAAATCTCTCTAACTTGGTTTTAATGATAACAAAATTAATGAAAAGATTATGATTGTGTTTTAAAGACTAATTTGTGCTCTTGAGTGTATTTACATAAGAAAACAGGTTATTATTCATTAAGGAATAAGAAGCAAATTCTAAGTTAAATGCTAAGTATGGAAAGGCCGAGGATGGCCTCACGAGCTGAGGAAACTGCAGTTTTGTATTCTCACGGGTTTGAATCCATTAAACAAGGGCCCAATAGTATTATAAAATGAATTATTTGAATTCATTCATCAAGGGCTGAATGGTATTAAAGAATGAATTGTTTGATTCATTCAATAAAGGAAAAATACTATTATTTTAAAGAAAAGCTTTTGAAGAGAAGTTGCAAGAAGGAAAAAGAAAGGCACGGTGAATGATGATAGTAGCATGTTCCTAGAGTCAACATTTTGAATTGCATCCCAACACTTTATGAAAACAACATATCACATCTTAGGCTTATTAGGCAAAAGGCTACATGCACCTTTATGTGATACAAAAGGATTTAAATTCAAATATACAAAAAGGTAACAAGAAACATGCCCTAAATAAATGGATCACATGTCTTAAGGCAAGGCAAGAAGCATTCACGTGAAGCCTTCCCATAGTCTTGAAGGAAGGAAGAGAATAGGACATCACATGTTGGTTGAAAGCATTAAATGGAGGAAAGAGAAAAAGCTCACATGTGAAGCTTTATCAAGGCATTGAAGAAAGAGAAGGAAATTGACTCCACACAATATTCAAACCTTAAAACAAGGAAAAAGAAAAGGACATCACGTGTCCCAAGTGCCAAGAAAACAACTACCTCGTACTTGAACATGGAATGCATATTCCAAATGAGCTGAATGGCGTTTTCGTAATTATGAAGAAAAACCTTGGCATTTCTCAAATGGTTTTTCCAATGGTCATAAAAGACTTGGCTTATGATATGAAAATCACAAGACCTTAAAGTCTTCGAAAAATACAGCTCACATGGTCAAATAACAGATGTGCATTGCTGCAAAAAGAGAATTGACAAGGACTTGTCAAGATCAAGTTACAAGAAAAGTGAGGATGGCTATAATGGCAAATTCCGTAAATATGATGAAAGACTTGGATTATTTTGAAATAAGGTCCAACGGTCATCAAGGGCTTGGATCTCTATAAAATGCATACAAGCTCTTCAATGGAAGACACACAACACACTTGCATAAAAAGATCAAGCATCTTAAAGCTAATCAAGAGCAAAACACCCTCACTTCTTACTTTCTTTGATCCTACACTATATCTTTGTAAATCTTTTGAGAAAGTATTAAGTATCAATCACTATCATATCACTTTGTAATTTCCCAGTGAGTTGCACTTGGAAATATTCAGAAATTGATTGTAAGCTTGGTGAAGCTAAAGAATACACGAGTTGTAATCATCCTCAGGTTGAGGATCGATCTGTTTGAGAATTAGTGAAATCTCACAAGGGTGTGAGGACTGGACGTAGCCATCTTTGGGTGAACCAGTATAAAATTGTGTGTGTGTCTCTCTTATTTTACATCTACTCCTTTGCTCAACTTAGATCTATCAAGTAGAAAAATCTCATCCTCGAGCTAGCCATCCTCAACGAGAGGATCGTTTTCAAAACACTTAGAAATTGTTTTTAAACAGTAAAATCCCTATTCAACCCCCCTTCTAGTGATATTTAGCTACATCAATTGGCATCAGAGCAAGGTTCTCTAAAAAATACACCTAACAGTGTAAGAGAAAAAGATCCAAAAAGAAAAATGTCAAAAGCTAAGTATATTCCCGAAGGAGGATCATCCAACCAACCTCCCTACTTTGATGGTACAGATTACTATCATTGGAAAGGCAAGATGAAGCTATTTCTCATATCACAAGACAACAACATGTGTTCTGTGGTGGAAAATGGAGATCATGTCATTAGAACCAACAACACGGATGCAACATCCGATGAGAAACCTCAAGCACAATGGACGGCGGATGAAAATGCAAAGGTACTCCTAAACTCTAAAGCTCATTTATTTCTAACGTGTGCTTTGAGCAGGGAAGAATATGATAGAGTTGAAGAGTGCAAAAATGCTAAGGAGCTTTGGGATACTCTAAGGATCCATCATGAAGGATCAAGCCATGTAAAAGAAGCAAGGATAGATATGGGAGTAAGAGATTTCGAACTATTCGAAATGAAGGAGGAGGAAACTATTGATGAAATGTTCTCAAGGTTAACAATCATATTAAACAACCTGAGATCCCTTGGAAAGGTATACTCCGTTCAAGAAAGGATAAGAAAAATCCTAAGAAGTTTACCAAAAGAATGGAGGCCATTGGTAACTGCCATTACAGAAGCAAGAGATTTGACCAACATGAAATTAGAAGATTTGGTTGGAACTCTAAGAGCTCATGAACCATTGCTGTTGGCGGACAAACCAAACAAAAAGGGAAGAATGGTTGCTCTAAAAACCAGCCAAACAGAAAGTTCATCTTCCAAGAAGAATGTAGATGGCATAACAAAGGAAAACGTAGAGAATCCTCTGTTTGAGGATGAGGATGAACTCGCTCTGCTTTCTAGAAGACTACAGAGGATGATAAACAGAAGAGGACAGAATAGAAGATCCCCTCAAAAAGAAAAGGTTGACAAAAGTCAAATAACTTGTTATGGATGCAACAAGATAGGACACTACAAAACTGAGTGTCCTCTCAACAAAAGGAACTCTAGAAAATTTCCATACAAAAACAAATCCATGATGATTACTTGGGATGATAGTGACGAGTCATCATCGGAGCAAGAAAAGGAAGAAGAGGCCAACCTATGTCTCATGACAAAATCAGAAACTGAGAAGGTAAGTATTACTAATCCATGTCCTAATTGTGAAGAATTAGAAATTGATTTTGATATCCTCTTAAATGACTCAAACACTTTATCTCAAACATGTATATTTCAAAAAAAAACCAACTTGTTGAGATAAAGAGACAAAATGAGGAGCTTAAGAAAAAGAATAATGAATATGTTAAAATCATTCAAGAGTTGCAGCAATCTCAATTTCAAAATTCTGAGAAACAAAAATTTTTAAACATGAAAATAGTTGAAACTCATCCTCCTGACGAGGATGCAGAAAAGGAAATTTTGAAAACTGAGGTTAGGGAACTAAAAAATGATATTTCCAACTTTGTCAAATCTAAACATTTCAAAAGATAATGGGGTCTCAATCTGGAATATTTGACAAGGCTGGTATTGGTTTTAAAAGCTCTCAAAAACAAAAATTAAATGGAAATTTTTTCTTACCTAAAAAATATGAGGATAGGCCGAAATGCACATTTTGTAAAAAACTTGGGCATACCTCCAAAATTTGTCATGCTAAGAAGAAAGCTAACTATGTAAAGTCAGCTTGTTCATTCTGTGGTAAACATGGGCACCATGATTCTATTTGCTATCATAAAAGAAATGTCCTCAAAAGAGGAAAAACTAACCAACAAGGACCCAAAGCTATATGGGTACCTAAGTCTCTTTTAAACTCTAAAACAGGTTCATCCTCTAATCAGCAAAAGAAAGCCTTGGTACTTGGACAGTGGTTGCTCAAGGCATATGACGGGAGATAAGCACTGCTTCATGTCATTAGAAATAAAGGATGGAGGATCGGTCACATTTGGTAATAATGATAAAGCTTAAATAAAAGGAACAGGTATTATTGGTAAGAATAATTCTGCAAAAATTGAAAATGTTCAATATGTGGATGGCTTAAAACATAACTTACTAAGCATTAGTCAATTATGTGATAGTGGTTTTGAAGTTATTTTTAAGCCTACTCTATGTAAGGTTAAACACTCATCCTCGGGTAGAGTTTTCTTTTCTGGTTTAAGAAAAAAGAATTTATATGAACTTTATCTTGATGATTTACCCACTGAATCTTGTTTTGTATCTATTGAAAAAGATAAATGGATTTGGCACAAACGAGCGGGTCAAACAAGCTTAAACACTATTTCTAAATTAGCAAATTTGGAATTGGTAAAAGGTCTTCCAAAAATTAATTTTGAAAAAGACAAGTTTGTGAAGCTTGTGTAAAAGGAAAACAAGTTAAAAGTAGTTTTCATTCTAAAAACTTTGTTTCAACAAATCATCCTCTTGAACTTATTCACATTGATCTTTTTGGTCCTATCAAAACTCCAAGTCTTAGTGGAAAAAGATATGGTTTTGTGATTGTTGATGACTTTTCTCGTTTTACTTGGGTTCTATTTTTAAAACATAAAGATGAAGCCTTTGAGGCATTCCACCATTTTTGCAAAAAGATTCAAAATGAAAAAGGATCAAAAATTGTTTCGGTAAGAAGTGACCATGGAGGAGAATTTGAAAATGAATCCTTTAAAAATCTTTGTGAAGAAAATGGTATTTCACACAAATTTTCTTGTCCAAGAACTCCCCAACAAAATGGGGTTGTTGAAAGGAAAAATAGAACTTTACAAGAAATGGCTAGAACTATTTTAAATGAAGCCAACATTGAAAAATATTTTTGGGCCGGAGCCATCAACACTGCTTGTTATATTTCTAATCGCACATCCATTAGAAAAATTTTAAACAAAACTCCATATGAATTATGGAAGGGGAGAAAGCCAAATATTTCCTATTTTCACATATTTGGGTGTTATTGCTACATTCTAAATAACAAAGAAAATTTGGGAAAGTTTGATCCAAAATCTGATAAAGGAATTTTTCTAGGATACTCCACAACGTCAAAAGGTTATAGAATATATAATCTTAGGACTCAAACTGTGGAGGAATCCATGCATGTTATTTTTGATGAGTTTGATGACTTGTGTTTAGAGAAGTTGGATAAAAATGAAGAAGCACCCGGTCCTCGCGAAGAGGATGAGTCTGACCCAACCTCTCAGCAACTTCCAAGAGGATGGAAAACAGTCACACATCATCCTCCAGATCTAATCATTGGGAATACTGAAGATGGCGTTAGAACCAGAAATTCTCTAAGGGAAAGCACAATCAACATGGCCATGATATCACAAGTTGAACCCAAAACAATTGATCAAGCTATTGGTGACAAATCTTGGGTTGAAGCTATGATGGAAGAACTCTCACAATTTGAAAGAAACAAGGTATGGAATCTTGTACCACATCCTCTAGAAAAATCTATTATTGGGACTAAATGGATATTTTGAAACAAATTAAATGAGGATGGGGAAGTCATTAGAAATAAAGCAAGACTAGTGGCTCAAGGGTATAATCAACAAGAAGGAATTGATTATGATGAGACGTTCGCACCCGTGGCAAGACTTGAGGCCATAAGAATCCTCTTAGCTTATGCTACTCATAAAGGTATAAAACTATTTCAAATGGACGTCAAAAGTGCCTTTTTGAATGAATTCTTAAATGAAGAAGTGTATGTGCGTCAACCTCCCGGTTTTGAAGACATAAAGAGGCCGAATCATGTGTTCAAACTATCAAAAGCTCTTTACGGCCTAAAGCAAGCTCCTCGAGCTTGGTATGAAAGATTGAGCTCTTTTCTAAAAGAAAATGGATTCATTAGGGGTCAAATTGATACAACTCTCTTCAAAAAGACTCTTGAGAAAGATTTATTAATTGTTCAAATATATGTGGATGACATTATATTTGGTTCCACAAATGAAAAGATGTGTAAAGATTTCTCAAATCTCATGCAAAGTGAGTTTGAGATGAGTATGATGGGGGAATTGAAATTCTTCCTTGGTTTACAAATCAAACAACGTGACGATGGTATTTTTATATCACAAGAAAAATACACCAAGGATTTGCTCAAAAAATACAACATGAGTTCAGCCAAGAGTATGGGAACTCCTATGCACCCATCCTCCACACTTCACAAAGATGATGAAGGAACTCCAATTTCTGAAAAGGAATACAGAGGGATGATTGGATCCTTGTTGTATCTAACAACCAGTAGACCGGACATAGTCTTTGCAGTCGGTCTTTGTGCAAGATTCCAATCCTCTCCTAAAGAATCTCATCTCACGGCTGTAAAAAGAATTTTTAGATATCTTGTTGGCACTATAAATCTGGGAATATGGTACAAAAAGTGCTCCGATCTTGATCTTAAAGCCTATTGTGATGCGGACTACGCGGGAGACAAAGTTGAAAGAAAAAGCACAAGTGGGGCTTGCCAATTTCTTGGTAAATCACTAATCAGTTGGTCATGCAAAAAACAAAGTACCATTGCTCTTTCAACCACTGAAGCAGAGTATGTATCAGCCGCTCAATGTTCCTCACAACTACTATGGATCATAAATTAACTTGAGGATTACTCATTAAGGTACACAAAAATTCCTATCCTTTGTGATAATACAAGTGCAATAAATCTTTCAAAAAATATCATTCAACATTCAAGATCTAAGCACATTTGAAATTAAACATCATTTTATAAGAGATCATGTGCAAAAAGGGGATTTAGAATTGATTTTTATTGACACTGAAAATCAATTAGCAGATATTTTTACCAAACCTCTCCAAGAGGATCGGTTTAAGTTTATCTTAGAAGAACTCTCCATCATAAATTTTCAAAAAAATTATTTAAATAATTTATTTGTGTTGTTTGTGTTAGTGTTTGGTTTTTATTATTTTAATTGTATGTGTTAAAATCTTTGCCAATCAGATCCCTTAAAATAAAGTAAAAAATTAAATAGGGGAGCTTAGGCCTTTTATGTGAAAACCTTCTCTTGTTAAATCAATCAAAGGCTATGCGCATGCTTCTTTTTACCCATTGGTCAAATGGCTGGCACGTGATGAATATTTCCCATCTCCCTTAATTGCGCGGACTGCATTCAAAGCAGTCCATCATCACTTCATCCAACGGCTATCCTTCAATCTCTCTCTCACGTCTCTGCCTCCCTTTCCCGTTCTCTCTCCATCAATCAATCACTTTTTTTCTTTCCTTTCACGTTTCCAATAACTTGTCTCTTTAAAATTAATTCTCTCTCTCTCCTGATTATTAATTCAAATTTCTCTCTCCAAATTTTCTTTTAATTCAAATTCTCTTCCCTCTCCGTCTCATTAATTTTTTCTTTTATTTTTCTCTCTCCAAATTTAATTCTCTCCTCTCTCCTCCATACGTTTCTCTTTCTACCGTTACTCAGATTTCTTTCTCTCTTCCTTCACGAACTTCATCTTCCTCTGGGTAAGTTCTATCAACAACAATGGCTCAAATCAAAACTTGTGCCAAACGAAAAATGCACCCTTTTGATCCTGAAACAGATTCTGAAAACTATTCTAGTTCTAAATCTGCTGGGGATGAAGTTAAGCGAAAATCTGTATCCCCTCCTAGGGCATCTTCGATTCCGCCTCAACCTTCTTCCAAAACACCAAAGAAGTCTTCAAAACCAACTACTTCCACCAGAAGGTCCTCCAGAATTCAATCCGGGGCTGTACATTCAAACAAAGAAATTCCTCAGGACCCTACTGAGCATGTCATTGACTTGGAATGTTCAAAAGGAAACCCCTCTACTAAACCAAACCCTAAATCTTCCTCCAAGCCTTCCTCTTCCAAAGGGCCGAAAACTAAAACTCCTAAAAAGACTTCAAAGAAATCTCGGCCATCACCTCCTGTCTCTCTTTTTGACTCCACAGATTCGGAGTTAAACTACACCTCCAAATGGATTCACAAATCTGTGGTTCATGGCAAGCACATTGATCTAATCAACTTGAAAAATGGTGGGTTTGATGTTATAAAAATTTTTGATAAATTTGGCTGGACCTCTTTCTTTAGAGTTAATGAACCGCAATACCCAAGGCTTGTAAAGGCCTTCTATGCTGCTTGCAATGGATGTAAAGGTAGCACGGGTTTCAGTTTTGTACTCAAGGGACTACAGTTGGACATAAACCCTTCTTCTCTGTGCAAAATCCTCAATATACAAGATGCTGGAGTCCACTGCTTTGCTAAAACGTGGTATATGCAGTATATGGTCACTCGCAATTCTGTCCTTCAAAACATTTTGATAGATCCTAAGAAACCTCTTATAGCTTCCAACCTTCCTTCTATGTGTCGGATTTATCACAACATCTGCGTTCACTCGATCACACCTCGGACTGGGAGTTATGAAAAGGTAACAGAACTTGACATTCTGATCCTTCATCATTTGTTATCTGGAACACCTCTTCATTTGGGAAATATTATTTTTAGCTATATGTTGAATGCTGTCATTGTGGGTCGATCAGCTCCTTATGGAATGATCTTGACCAAAATTTTTAAGTTCTTTAAAGTACCCCTGGATGATGAAGAGAGTATTCAGTGCAATAATTTCTTTTCTTTGAAAAACATTAAACAAATGTGTATTACTAAGCCTGAACCGAACCCCATCTCAAAGAAAGAACAAACTGCCTCAAAGAAACAAAAGTCTGCCTCGCCACTATCTCACTCACGCACCCCATCATTTAACTCTGTTGGCTCAACACTTCCGAATTCTCCACAAGTCAGTAAGGATTCATCAACCCATACGGCTACTCCTCCAGCTAAGAATGGTGATGGTGAGGATTTATTCATTGATCTAAACGTCTCATACGATCATCACTTTTCAAAAAGTCCTATTTGGAACATGCATAAAAAGGCATCCACTGTTCCATCTCAAGTAAGTTTGAACTCTTCCCCTATTTCACCAAATATTGGTTTATCTAATTCTGGTCCAGATTTCCCCAAAAAATCAAAATCTTCTGTGTCACCAAATGTTGCAAATTTCTCCAAGGATAAGGTTAACAAATCAAAATCCAAAAAGGCCTGTGACCCTACCATCAGCATACAATCGACAGAAAACAAAAAGGTTTTAAAGCTGCACAAAACGATTAGGAAAGATCAAAAGAAAATGTTGGATAACTTTTCTCACGTTCAAAAAACCCTTAATCAGTTTGGACTCGTTCTGGAATGGGTAACAAAACATTTGGGTTCATCAGCTGCTGCCCATGATCAACCGCCTAAGCTACCAGCCCAGTTCCCTTTTGCCCCCATGTCTACCTCTTCCTCATTTTCCGCTGAATGACTCTGTTTTAATCTATTTTATGCTTTTTGATGTTTCCTAAATTCAGGGGGAGTAAGATTATGGTTTTTATTTTGTCTTATGATAACATATTTAAACTCATTTGTTATTGCTTACTGTTGTTATGATGGTTATGGATTATATGTTGTTATGATGATTATGGATTATATGCTATTATGATGGTTCATATGTTGTTATGTTATGGCTGAATTGATATAATTGTTATGGCTGAATTCATGAACCTATGGTATGTTGCTTAAGTTGCTAGAATTAATTCCAGGTGTTTATGAATGCTCTATTTACCTCAATATTGAATAATTTCAAAAATTGCTTTCACTTGAATGTTAAAAAGGGAAATTTTTCAAAATTATCACTTGTATGATTGAGGGGGAGTTTAATTATTTCACTCTTGCATAATACAAAAATCCTAATCTAAAAAGAATTTTGTCATCATCAAAAAGGGGGAGATTGTTGAGACAAAATCTCTCTAACTTGGTTTTAACGATAACAAAATTAATGAAAAGATTATGATTGTGTTTTAAAGACTAATTTGTGCTCTTGAATGTATTTACATAAGAAAACAGGTTATTATTCATTAAGGAATAAGAAGCAAATTCTAAGTTAAATGCTAAGTATGGAAAGGCCGAGGATGGCCTCACGAGTTGAGGAAACTGCAGTTTTGTATTCTCACGGGTTTGAATCCATTAAACAAGGGCCCAATAGTATTATAAAATGAATTATTTGAATTCATTCATCAAGGGCTGAATGGTATTAAAGAATGAATTGTTTGATTCATTCAATAAAGGCAAAATACTATTATTTAAAAGAAAAGCTTTTGAAGAAAAGTTGCAAGAAGGAAAAAGAAAGGCACGGTGAATGATGATAGTAGCATGTGCCTAGAGTCAACATTTTGAATTGCATCCCAACACTTTATGAAAACAACATATCACATCTTAGGCTTATTAGGCAAAAGGCTACATGCACCTTTATGTGATACAAAAGGATTTAAATTCAAATATACAAAAAGGTAACAAGAAACATGCCCAAAATAAATGGATCACATGTCTTAAGGCAAGGCAAGAAGCATTCACCTGAAGCCTTCCCATAGTCTTGAAGGAAGGAAGAGAATAGGACATCACATGTTGGTTGAAAGCATTAAATAGAGGAAAGAGAAAAAGCTCACATGTGAAGCTTTATCAAGGCATTGAAGAAAGAGAAGGAAATTGACTCCACACAATATTCAAACCTTAAAACAAGGAAAAAGAAAAGGACATCACGTGTCCCAAGTGCCAAGAAACAACTACCTCGTACTTGAACATGGAATGCATATTTCAAATGAGGTGAATGGCGTTTTCGTAATTATGAAGAAAAACCTTGGCATTTCGCAAATGGTTTTTCCAATGGTCATAAAAGACTTGGCTTATGATATGAACATCACAAGAAAAGTGAGGATGGCTATAATGGCAAATTCCGTAAATATGATGAAAGACTTGGATTATTTTGAAATAAGGTCCAACGGTCATCAAGGGCTTGGATCTCTATAAAATGCATACAAGCTCTTCAATGGAAGACACACAACACACTTGCATAAAAAGATCAAGCATCTTAAAGCTAATCAAGAGCAAAACACCCTCACTTCTTACTTTCTTTGATCCTACACTATATCTTTGTAAATCTTTTGAGAAAGTATTAAGTATCAATCACTATCATATCACTTTGTAATTTCCCAGTGAGTTGCACTTGGAAATATTCAGAAATTGATTGTAAGCTTGGTGAAGCTAAAGAATACACGAGTTGTAATCATCCTCAGGTTGAGGATCGATCTGTTTGAGAATTAGTGAAATCTCACAAGGGTGTGAGGACTGGACGTAGCCATCTTTGGGTGAACCAGTATAAAATTGTGTGTGTGTCTCTCTTATTTTACTTCTACTCCTTTGCTCAACTTAGATCTATCAAGTAGAAAAATCTCATCCTCGAGCTAGCCATCCTCAACGAGAGGATCGTTTTCAAAACACTTAGAAATTGTTTTTAAACAGTAAAATCCCTATTCAACCCCCCTTCTAGTGATATTTAGCTACATCAGTAGATATTTTTATCAAAATGGTTTGGGAAGTGATGATTTTCATAAATATCTAGATATTTAGGGATTTATTGGTTTAGGTTTAATTATTATATATATATATATATATATATATATATTATTAGTAATATATATGTATATATGTGTTGAAAGGAAGAAAGAAATGAAACAGAGGAAGAAATACACGTTTCCTTCCAATCTCGCGAACCCTTCTTCTTCTTCCTCCTTCCTTCCACTTTCTTCTTCTTTCCTTTTGCTTCAAGAAAAGGAACCAAGGCTTGGTGGGTGAGAAGACAAGGATTTCCCAGATTCATTCTTCCTCTTTGATTCGAAAACGAAGAAAAACGGTGTTAGGGATTTTCAAACCGTCAAACACAATCCTTCACTTTTCTTCTAGATCTAAGTTTCGTTTCGCGAAGAGATAGAAGGGAAAGTTGTTCATCTCCATGCTACGGTGCTAGTGAACTAACTTTGGAAGCGACGTCGCGAGCGGAGATTTTATCAGAAATTACTCGCGGTACCGTAATCGCTCGTTAAGGTAAGGGCTCCTTCCAAACTTTTAGTTTGCATTTAGGGACTTATATGTGGTTGTGTGGAAAAGAATTTTGTTAGGGTTGAAGTGTTGATTTGGGGAAAATGAATTTAATGCTTTTATGGGTAAAATTTTAGAGTTGGGTTTTGGTGATATTGATGAGTGTTTTGTGGAAAATGAATTTAACTCATTTATGTATGATTTTAAGGAAATGAAATTTGATGTGTTTGAGTGGTGGGTTGTGATGAATTGTGTTTGTCGTGTTTGACGTGTTCATAACTAATATTTATAAATTTTGAGATGTGTTTGTGTGGATTTTATGGAAAAATTAATTGATGTGATTTGGTTTGAATTGTGGATTGAATTTGAGAATATGTCTGAGTATGTTCTGTGTGGAATTTAAAAATCATTAGAGTTAAACGAGTATTAAAAATGAGGAATCTTTTAATATCAACGTTTACTTAATGTTTGTCGTGAAAATCATTAGAGTTAGACGGGTATTAAAAATGGGGAATCTTTTAATATCTGCTTTTACTTAATGATTGTCGTCCGAATTGTTACAGTTAAATGGGTATTAAGAATGTGGAATCTGTTAATATCTGCATTTACTTAATGATTGTTGTCCGGATTGTTAGAGTTAAATGGGTATTAAGAATGGGGAATCTTTTAATATCTGCATTTCCTTAATGATTGTTGTCCGAATTGTTAGAGTTAAATGAGTATTAAAAATGGGGAATCTTTTAATATCTGCATTTACTTAATGATTGTTGTTCGAATTGTTAGAGTTAAATGGATATTAAGAATGGGGAATCTTTTAATATATGCATTTACTTAATGATTATTGTTCGAATTGTTAGAGTTAAATGAGTATTAAGAATGGGGAACATTTTAATATATGCATTTACTTAATGATTGTTGTCCGAATTGTTAGAGTTAAATGGGTATTAAGAATGGGGAATCTTTTAATATCTGCATTTACTTAATGATTGTTGTCTGAATTGTTAGAGTTAAATGAGTATTAAGAATGGGGAATCTTTTAATATCTGCTTTTACTTAATGATTGTTGTCCGAATTTTAAGAGTAAAATGAGTATTAAGAATGGGGAATCTTTTAATATTTGCATTTACTTAATGATTGTTGTCCGAATTGTTAGAGTTAAATGGGTATTAAGAATGGGGAATCTTTTAATATTTGCATTTACTTAATGATTATAGTCCGAATTGTTAGAGTTAAATGGGTATTATGAATGGGGAATCTTTTAATATATGCATTTACTTAATGATTGTCGTCTGGATTGTTAGAGTTAAATGAGTATTAAAAATGGGGAATCTTTTAATATTTGCATTTACTTAACGATTATTGTGGATTGAGTCAGAGTATGTTCATGCATTTCATAGTACGTGGTGACCGGATGGGCCACAAGAAGATTCCATGTGATTTGCTGGTTCATCTTATCCTTGCGGGGATTGTCACGTCGTGTAAGGTCTGCGATAGACTGCACGTGTTTAGTAAATCGTGTTGACCCGTGATAGGTAGCACCTCGGTAATTTAGTACTTCGGCCTGTGATAGGCGGTACAATTATGATTTACGGCCCTTCGAGGAGGGTTTTGGTTTGGAATTTCGAGTCAATGCATTTTTGCCTATACGCATTGCATTAGGGTGCTTGGCACGCGAGTCATGTTTGATTTAAGATTATGATTGAGTGTTTGAACTCAAGTCGTGATGGTGATTGTGTTATAATTGCCAAGTGTGGATGTTTTGGAATTGCGTGTAAGTGTGGTTGATTGCAAAATCTTTTCAAAATTTAAGTTGTCGTGGTGATTGTGTTATAATTGCCAAGTGTAGATGTTTTGGAATTGATTGTAAGTGTGATTGATTGCAAAACCTTTTCGAAACTTAAATTGTCGTGGTGATTGTGTTATAATTGCCAAGTATGGATGTTTTGGAATTGTTTGTAAGTGTGATTGATTGTAAAACCATTTCGAAACTCAAGATGTTGTGGTGATTGCGCTATTATTGTTAAGTGTGATTGTTTGGATTTATGTGTAAGTGTTGATTGATTTCGAAACCCTTTGAAAAGCTGAAAAATGCTGAATACAGCAAGCTGTCTGATGTGTATTCGATTACAGCAAGTTGTATTCGAATACAGACATGTTGTTTTGCCACTGACTTACTGTGTAGTCGAATACAGACTGTTGTAGTCGAATACAAACATGTTGTTTTTGCTGTTGAATGCTGAAACAACATTGTAATGGAATAGAGCAGTGTTGTTTTGTTATAAACTTCATTTTTCAACCTTGTTTATGAATGTTTTGCATATGGAAACCCTTTTAAGGTGCATGCTAAATTGAAAGGTTATTTTGTGCATTTAAAAACTTAAATGTTATGTGTTAATTGTAAATTTCGGTTGGTGACCATTTACAACTATTGTGGAAATCTGGGCTTTGCTCTCAGATTAGAACCAGGGTCGTCCTACCGGTTAGTACCCTGTGAATGGGAATGTAATTGGACACACCTGACTGGAGCTGTGTTAATGGATCTTGCGAGGCGTGTGGAGATCACTCGGGTTGTACAATTTTTGTAGTATGATCAGATTAGGTGGACGTATAGGGACTAGATGTCTTTCTTTTTGGTTGTATCTATTTTAATTTGGAAGATTGTACCTATACCAATATTGTCCCCTTTACATTTTATTTGATGGATCCATGTACCACTTTTGGATGTGTAAATACTTTGGGTTCGTATTTCAAAAACTATTCTGCTGCTTGTAAATTATGTTGACTCATTTGTCGTTGTGTACGACTTAAATATTTATCCAAAAGTATTTTCTCTTTCTTCCTTTGTTTTTATGAATCTATTTTGAAAAAAAAAATATACACTCTCGCTGTTAAAAATCGGGGTGTTACATTGTGGTATCAGAGCTTTGGTTTTGGATTTCTTTGGGACTGTGGATCCCTTGGTTTAGGTTGTAGGTGAACTTATAGGTTGGGAGTCGTTATCTGATCATGCGTCGGGGTAATTGGTCTGACTTGTCAGATCAGGGATAGTTAATATGTGTTGATATAGTCGAAAGTTAGTTTAGGAATTATCCGAAGTGGTGTTGACACTTTTCTGGATGTTAGTTTTGGGAAAGCACTACCTCCAAGAAGGAACGACATTGCAAGAATGAACGTCAGTAGGGATGATCAAATGGTTGAAGCTACGAATAACATGGATGTTTCCGTTGTTGCACATACAGCTGCAAAGACTCTATGAGATCTGGAGAAGAGGGAACGAGAGATATGTGCTCTTGAGTTAAGAGGATTAGAAGATTTTTGTCGTTACCATCCTCCAAAGTTCAAGGGTAATGAGAACTCAGAAAAAGCTGATTAGTGGATTCAAGACGTGGAAAAGATCTTCTAGATGACATATTGTCAAGCAGAGTTGAAGCGAATCATGACGGCATGAAATTTATGAAATGGTTCCAAGGACACATAAGCTATGTGTTGGTGTTAACTCGAAGATGATGAGTATGGATGGATTAACATTAGACTAATAAGAGATTTCAAGTAAAGATCAAAGTGGAGGATTTATGTTAAGAAAAGTATTAAATGTTTTCCTGGTAGATTTCGGAATGAAACTGGATGAAGTCTGATAACTGTCAAAGAGATGTGAACATCATCGAATTCTTGAGAAGACGAGGCTTCCCTTTTGGAATAGCATTTGGTGCTTAGGTGTCAATGAAAGAGACTTGAATTGAAGTTAAGGGGCGTTGCACATTAGGAGTTAGGAGTAAATACTCCTTTGGTTAGATAAAGCACACTTTGAGGAATAGTCGATACCTTGAGGGGTAAAGTGGAGCATTCGAGTCAATCTAGATTTGCGACTTAGATTGTCTAGTATGAATCGCATGACGATTACAAGAGTGAGAATATATATTTTGTTGATAAGTGACAAATCTCTTTGTGGTTTAGGAGATAGTAAGTATGGATAATGATATTGGATGAAACTATAGACAAGTAAGTGTGAATTTTGAGCGATGTTTGGAAAAACATAATGAGTTAAGCCTTGATGTATTGAACTCTATGTTACCATTAAGTGGAATTTGAAGTATCGAGTACGAGAATACTTCGAAATTGCGGTAATATAAGTTTTGAGAGTCTATTAAAGGATGGAAATTACTAAGAGGATGTTAATATTTTGATAGGTCGGAAGGATTATTCGAGATTTGATTTGGGACCCTAAGATGGTTGAGTTTTTTTTAGTTGATGATTTAAAATCCACAAGGTTGGATGGAGGACCAAGTAATGCTTAAAACTTTCATAATCGAAGGAGTTGAGGCAGACAAGTGATAAATAATTCATGTTAAGGATGGAAGTGTTTGGAGATTTTGAGGATCAAATTTTAGAATCCTATTAAATGATAGAAAGTGAAAAAAGAATAGATGTAACGAATGATTTATGATTTAGTTGTTGGTCTTGGGAAATCAAGCGTTGAGATTTAAAATGAGTGTTTTAGTGACTAGATGAACAATGAAAGGTATATGGGTCTTTGAGATATTTTACTGCAAAATTTATGAGGATGAAGTTATAGATAGTTATTTCTTAGGAAATGCTTATGGGGAATGTTTGAGAAATAATTCTTTCGGATGTTCCATTGTTAGGATTCTTTCAGTTTGTATCTCGGTGAAGGTTGAGAATGAATAAGAATCCAGTGAGTGAACTAAATAATGGAAAATGTGCCAAGAAATTTGTTGGAGCAGCACATAGAGATGTAGCTTATGACAATTAAAGATTCAGGAAAGGAATTATTTCACCTATAATGTAGACATTATTATTATAAAGGTATGCCAACGATATAAAGGCATTACTTGAGTGCATGTCATGGGGGTTGTTATTGTGTTCGTCAATCAAATGAGTTAAATGTTTGTTTGATAGGAAACAATTGAACATGAAATGGAAAAGTTTGGTTGAAATTAGTAAGCCTTTATTTATTGCAATCACTATAATGAAGATGTATCGAGGTAGAAATTTAAGGTTTGTATAAATGGAAAAGTGATGGAGTGAATAGAATGCATTTGACCTGTCATAATGAAAGGATAATCATCAAGTTGCAAATGAAGAACACAGCGAAATTGAGAAGTATCAGAATGAATGTTGGCAGTAGATATAGGAGAATTATTTTTGAGTTTGTGCATAATTACGAAGTATGTAAGAAATTTTCTAGTGAAGCGTGAATTTGAGGTGTTAGGCATGAGGCAAATGTAGGCCTTGATATGTGAATGAAATTCAAGTTGGATTTTGTTGGAAATGTGACTCTTGAAGTGAAGTACTAAATTGAAAAGAAGGATGTGTGTCCTAAGTAGTATAGTCTTTGGCATGATTTCGAAAATATTTGAGGAAGCTTGGATCACCAAGCAGATGTGGTGATAGAATTATTAAAGTTATAATTGGAATAACATATTGATAAGAACACTACGGTTTGACGTAGTTGTAAGACTAAAGAAAAATCGAGGATTTGTGGACAATGGACAAATTTAGGAGTCCTCGACTGTAGTGATTGTTTTGTGCTCAGTGTGTTGGTGTCATAATTAGTGTTTCGATTTGGTACCAAATAGATATTTTGTACCAAGTGGATACAAATGAGGCTATGTGACATAGCTATGGGATATTGTACTTAGTCGACAGGATCAAAGTTATAGAAAAATAAGGGAAACTCAGTGGATTTTGAGAAGATTGTTGACTGCTTGTACATTAGGATAACCTCAGTTGTAAGTTGCAAGGAGCGTTATTAGAGTTCGGTTAAGATAGTCTAAACCACCATCATGATTGTTGGCTATTTATTGACAAAATTGAGGGATGATCATCCTTAATCTCTTGTAGATAGTAGACAAAATCATGTCGAATGGAACGGACGAGCCTTACCGACTACGGATGTGTGTAGAGTTATTAAGCACCCTATGAAAACGGGTAGACAACACTTTCTTCGAGTAGGCCAGGTGAAACAAGTTGTGACTAGTATGTTGAATTAGAGTACAAACCTAGTGTGGATTGTTACTCGTACTTTAAGTTTCGAGGACGAAACTAATTTTAGGGGGGTAGTAATGTAAGACCCTTAATTTTAAATCCTAAATTATACAATTTTAGGATATTTTGTGTTGAGTTTCTTAGGTTGTTAGCCCAGTTTTTGGTATTTAGTGAGTTAAATGCCAAAAATATATTTTTGGAAATTGGATTAAAATTATTTGTCAGAAAATAATTATTTTACGTTACGAAGAATTTAATACCGGAAAACTTTGTTAAAAATATCTCGGGTTGCTGAAAATTGTATCTGTCAATTGAGTTGTGACGAGAGTAGATATTTTTATCAAAATGGTTTGAGAAGTGATGATTTTCATAAATATCTAGATATTTAGGGATTTATTGGTTTAGGTTTAATTATTATATATATATATATATATATATATATATATATTATTAGTAATATATATGTATATATGTGTTAGAAAGGAAGAAGGAAATGAAATAGAGGAAGAAATACACGTTTCCTTCCAATCTCGCGAACCCTTCTTCTTCTTCCTCCTTCCTTCCACTTTCTTTTTCTTTCATTTTGCTTCAAGAAAAGGAACCAAGGCTTGGTGGGTGAGAAGACAAGGATTTCCCAGCTTCATTCTTCCTCTTTGATTCGAAAACAAAGAAAAACGGTGTTAGGGATTTTCAAACCGTCAAACACAATCCTTCACTTTTTTTCTAGATCTAAGTTTCCTTTCGTGAAGAGATAGAACGGAAATTTGTTCATCTCCATGCTACGGTGCTAGTGAACTAACTTTGGAAGCGACGTCGCGAGCGGAGATTTCATCAGAATTACTTGCAGTATCGTAATCGCTCGTTAAAGCTATCGTTAAGGTAAGGGCTCCTTCCAAACTTTTAGTTTGCATTTAAGGACTTATTTGTGGTTGTGTGGAAAATAATTTTGTTAGGGTTGAAGTGTTGATTTGGGGAAAATGAATTTAATGCTTTTATGGGTAAAATTTTAGAGTTGGGTTTTGGTGATATTGATGAGTGTTTTGTGGAAAATGAATTTAACTCATTTATGTATGATTTTGAGGAAATGAAATTTGATGTGTTTGAGTGGTGGGTTGTGATGAATTGTGTTTGTCGTGTTTGACGTGTTCATAACTAATATTTATAAATTTTGAGATGTGTTTGTGTGGATTTAATGGAAAAATGAATTGATGTGATTTGGTGTGAATTGTGGATTGAATTTGAGAATATTTCTGAGTATGTTCTGTGTGGAATTTGAAAATCATTAGAGTTAAAAGAGTATTAAAAATGGGGAATCTTTTAATATCTACGTTTACTTAATGTTTGTCGTGAAAATCATTAGAGTTAAACGGGTATTAAAAATGGCGAATCTTTTAATATCTGCTTTTACTTAATGATTGTCGTCTGAATTGCTAGAGTTAAATGGGTATTAAGAATATGGAATCTTTTAATATCTGCATTTACTTAATGATTGTTGTTCGAATTGTTAGAGTTAAATGGGTATTAAGAATGGGGAATCTTTTAATATCTGCATTTACTTAATGATTGTTGTTCGAATTCTTAGAGTTAAATGAGTATTAAAAATGGGGAATTGCATTTACTTAATGATTGTTGTTCAAATTGTTGGAGTTAAATAGGTATTAAGAATGGGGAATCTTTTAATATCTGCATTTACTTAATGATTGTTGTTCGAATTGTTAGAGTTAAATGGGTATTAAGAATATGGAATCTTTTAATATCTGCATTTACTTAATGATTGTTGTTCGAATTGTTAGAGTTAAATGGGTATTAAGAATGGGGAATCTTTTAATATCTGCATTTACTTAATGATTGTTGTTCGAATTCTTAGAGTTAAATGAGTATTAAAAATGGGGAATTGCATTTACTTAATGATTGTTGTTCAAATTGTTAGAGTTAAATAGGTATTAAGAATGGGGAATCTTTTAATATCTGCATTTATTTAATGATTGTTGTTCGAATTGTTAGAGTTAAATGGGTATTAAGAATATGGAATCTTTTAATATCTGCATTTACTTAATGATTAATGATTGTCGTCCAGATTGTTAAAGTTAAATGAGTATTAAAAATGGGGAATTTTTTAATATATGCATTTACTTAACGATTGTCGTGGATTGAGTTAGAGTATGTTCATGCATTTCATAGTACGTGTTGACCGGATGGGCAACGACATGATTCCATGTGATATGTTGGTTCATCATATCCTTGCAGTGATTGTCGCGTCGTGTAAGGTATGGGATATACTACACGTGTTTAGTAAATCGTGTTAACCCGTGATAGGTATTACCTCGGTAATTTAGTGCTTCGGCCTGTGATAGGCGGTACAATTATGATTTACGGCCCTTCGAGGAGGGTTTTGGTTTGGAATTCCGAGTCCATGCATTTTTGCATATACGCATTGCATTAGGGTGTTTGGCATTCGAGTCATGTTTGATTTAAGATTATGATTGAGTGTTTGAACTCCATTTGTGATGGTGATTGTGTTATAATTGCCAAGTGTGGATGTATTGGAATTGCGTGTAAGTGTGGTTGATTGCAAAACCTTTTCGAAATTTAAGTTGTCGTGGTGATTGTGTTATAATTTCCAAGTGTGGATGTTTTGGAATTGATTGTAAGTGTGATTGATTGCAAAACCTTTTCGAAACTTAAATTGTCGTGGTGATTGTGTTATAATTGCCAAGTGTGGATGTTTTGGAATTGTTTGTAAGTCTGATTGATTGCAAAACCATTTCGAAACTCAAGATGTCGTGGTGATTGCGCTATAATTGTTAAGTGTGATTGTTTGGATTTGTGTGTAAGTGTTGATTGATTTCAAAACCCTTTGAAAAGCTGAAAAATGCTGAATACAGCAAGCTGTCTGATGTGTATTCGAATACAGCAAGCTGTATTCGAATACAGACATGTTGTTTTGCCACTGACTTACTGTGTAGTCGAATACAGACATGCTATTTTTGCTGCTGAATGCTGAAACAGTCTTGTATTCTAATACAGCAATGTTGTTTTGTTAAAAACTTCATTTTTCAACCTTGTTTATGAATGTTTGGCATATAGAAACCCTTTTAAGGTGCATGCTAAGTTGAAAGGTTATTTTGTGCATTTAAAAACTTAAATGTTATGTTTTAATTGTTAATTTCGGTTGGTGACCCTTTACAACTATTGTGGAAATCTGGGCTTTTCCCTCATATGAGAACCAGGGTCGTCCTACCGGTTAGTACCCAGTGGATGGGAATGTAATTGGACATACCTGACTAGAGCTGTGTTAGAGGATCTTGCGAGGCGCGTGGAGATCACTCGGGTTGTACAGTTTTTGTAGTATGATCAGATTAGGTGGATGTATAGGGACTAGATGTCTTTCTTTTTGGTTGTATCTATTTTAATTTGGAAGACTGTACCTATACCTATATTGTCCCCTTGACATTTTATTTGATGGGTCCATGTACCACTTTTGGAAGAAATGCCAAGTTCATCAAAGAAGTTTTTAAAAGAAGCATTTATGAATTCTCCTCCATGACCACTTCTTACAGAAATGATGATGGATTCTTTTTCATTTTGTACCTTCTTGCAATATATTTTAAATGCGTCAAATGCATCGTCTTTTTGTTTTAAAAATAACACCCAAGTAAATCTTGAGAAATCATCAACAATAACAAAACCATATTTCATTCCTCCTACACTTGTTGTTTTGACTGGCCTAAAGAGATCTATGTGATGTAGTTCAAGATTTTTGTTTTTGGTTACAAAATCTTTTGAATGAAAACAACTCTTGACTTATTTTCCTTTTGCACATGCTTCACATATTTTAACTTCTTCAAAATTTAGTTTGGGTAATCCTGTAACAAGATCTAATTTTCAGATTTTTGAAATTGTTTTCATACTAAAATGCCCAGCTCTTTTATGCCATATCTATTTATCTTTATTGATTGATATGAAACAAGATTCATCAGGTAGTTCCTCAAGATACAAAACATATAAATTTTTCTTTCGATTTCTGGAAAATAAAGTTTCTCCAATTTCAGTTTTTCTGATTTCACACAGTTTTGGTTTGAAAATAACTTCACATCCATTGTCACTAAGTTGACTTATGCTTAACAAATTGTGTTTTAAACCTTCAACATACTGAACATCAGTTATTTGAGCAGACTTTGTCTTACCAATGGTTCCTTTACCTTTAATCTGACCTTGGTTGTTATTTCCAAAAGTAATTGATCCTCCATCTTTCTTGATGATGTTATAAAGCAGTTTTTATCTCCTATCATGTGTCTTGAACAGCCACTGTCCAAGAACCAATGCTTTCTCTTTATATAAGGAAATCCAACGTGCATACGACGTTAGTTCAGCCTTAGGTACCCACGTTGTTTTGGGTCCTTGAGAGTTAGTTTTAAAATTTTCTTTCTTTTTAAAATGACACATCATTTTTCCATGATTGTTTTTGAAACAAACTAAACATTTAATTGTTGATTTTGGAATTGATTTGATAATTTGTGTATCAAAAGATTTTAAACATGATTTTGAAACAATTCCAGATCGTTCTCCTTTTCTCAGTTTTTCTGGAGAAGGTTCAACTTTCGTTTTGGAACTTTCTCCGTTTTGAAGGTAGTCTGGAGAATATTTTCCTTTCTGTTGTTTCTCTAGTACTGGTTTGGCATAACGATCTCCTATTTTAATCAACCTTTTGCTTTTGATCTTTTCATCTCTTTTTCTAAAATAACAAGCAAATTCCATATGTCCAAGTTTTTTACAATATGAGCATCTAGTTTTGCATCTTTCTTCCTTTCTTTCAGGGACAAAACAATTTTCAAACAACTTTGTTTTTTGACTTTGATTAAAACCAAGACCAGCTTTATCAAAGATTTGAAGTAACAACGTCGATTTACAAGAAAGGGGGGTTTACAAAGCTTTATAAAGAAACTCTTATAGTTTGAGTTTTTACAATTGGATTGTTTTTGACATAATCTGATATTTCTCAACTCTTGTTTGAGAATAGATTCTTTACAAAGGATCTAATGATAATTTCGCAAGCTAATATAAGAATATGAATCAGCAACTGTTTCGCAAAAAGTAGAATATATGATAGCCTCTGTTTTGCAGAATTTCAAGTATGTATATGATTGATTTATGAATTTCTCAACACTTGAATTTCTTGCCTTTGCTCTGGATATTGGCCTTCTATTTATAGGCTGTAGACGCACTGGATGAAAGTACAAAAGAGCTGTTGGAGAGGCTCTGCTTTTTTGGCTTAAGGCAAAATTTCAGAATTAATTTAATCCTGCTTTGAAATAGCCTTTTTAACTTTTCTAGTTTAGCATTTAAAGCAGTTTTATACTTTTCTGACAGAGTCCTTGACGTTTCTTCATTGATCATGGATGGTACATTCTCCGTCTTGAGTCTTGAGTGTAGCTAGACAAGATTGGAGAAGAATTACAAACTGAAACAGAGCATATTGCAGGGGCAACTATTACTGTGCAGAAAACGGAGAACGATAAACGTTCTTGGTTTTTAGAATGAACTTTCTTGAGCTTAAATAATCATTCTATTTGAGATCCCATAATTTTCTGAAAAGTTTCAGTGGCTTTAATGAAATTTAACAACACAGTTTTAAGAAGTTCATTTTCATTTTTAAGGAGAATGTTCTACGTTTTCAGCGCATAACGTTCTTGACCTTCTTGTTTTTCGAAATTTTGTTTATGTGTTTTTTTTAATTCTTGAATGATGTTTTTGAGCACATTATTCCTAGCTTGACTTTCTTCTTTTTCTTCTTTTTCTTTATGAAATTGTTCTTTCAAGAAACTACAATTATGAATAAGGAGATTTGAATCATTTAACAAGTTATCAAATTCTTTTCCCATTTGTTCACATAAATAACATGGTTCATAATTATTACCGTATCTTCCTCTATTTTTTCCATTAAGCCTATGTTAGCTTCCTCATCTTCTTCAGTTTCTGACTCTTCTGAATCACCCATGTTGCCATCATTGATTTCTTTTTGAAAGGAAATCGCTTTGGTGGATTCTTATTTAAGGGACACTCTACTTTGTAATGTCATAATTTGTTAGATCCAAAGCATGTGACTTGACTTTTGTCTACTTCTGTTTTGGGATTTTTGTTTTGAAATCCCTTTTTGATTTGATCTCTTCTTCTCATTATTTTATGTATTCTTCTGGTGAGAAGAGCAATTTCATCAACATCTTCTTGTTCGTTTTCTTGTGGTTCTTCCTCTATTTGTACTCTGATTTTTTTCTTGAAATTCTTTTAGTGCTATTGTCTTTCCCTTCTTGATTGGTTTGTCTTCTTGTAACAGTACTTCATGTGCTCTTAACGTTCCAATTCATTCTTCCATGGGAAGTGATTCAAGATTCTTGGCTTGGCTTATAGCTGTTACCATTGGTCTCCATATGATTGGAATACACCTCATGATTTTTCTTACTCTTTCTTGAACTGTGTAAGCTTTGCCAAGATAACGCATTTCATTTACTATTGTTGTCAACCTTCAGTACATTTCATCAATAGTTTCTCCTTCTTGCATTTCAAACAGTTCAAATTTCCTTATGCCAATGTCTATTCTTGTTTCTTTGACATGACTTGTTCCTTCATGATGACTCTGCAATGTATCCCATACTTCTTTTGTTGTTGTGCATTCATCTACTCTTTCACTCTCTTCTCTGCTTAAGGCACATGATAAGAATAGCTCAGCTATAGAGTTTAGGAGTACCATAGTTTTATCATCAACTGTCCAGTCTGCTTCTTTCTTTGCAGCAGAGGTTGAGTCATCTTGATCAACTCTTTGTATGAAATCTCCATCTGTAATGATACGCCACATCCCTGTCTCTTGAAATTTCACAAAAAGTTGCATATTATTCTTTCAAAAATAATAATCATATCCATCAAAAAATGGTGGTCTGTTTGAAGATCCTCTCTCAACAATGTATTTGGCTTTCGACATCTTTTCTTCTAGATCTTTTCTCTAGCACTTGTTAGGTGTTTTAATCTTTCTAGAGACTATGCTCTGATGCCAATTGAAGTAACAATGTCGATTTACAGGGAAGGGAGGTTTGAATTGTGAAAGTACCTATTTAAAAATTCCTGAAGAAACCTCAATTTTTAACTTAAGAATGATCTTGGTTAGGAAAACAGAAAAAGGAGAACGTTCTTGGTTTTTACCAGAAAACGGAGAACGTTCTTGGTTAGCTTAAAAACAGAAACTCAGTTTATGTTTTATCTTAGTAAATCGATTAAGCTTAATAAATAAAGAGATAAGAGAAAGAATACCACACGTAGATATATCCTGGTTCACCTAACTCGGGCTACGTCTAGTCCTCACAATTGTGAAATTTTCCACTAAGTGTTCAAAACAAAGAACCTTCTTGGTTTTACAACACCTAGCTTAGATCAACATTGATATGTTACAAGATCTATTTCTTTCCACCCAGAAAGTAAATTAATCACCTATCGATCTTGATAGGATTCGTTACAATATATTCAAACTATATGTCAACTCTTACAGTTTGAGTTTTACAATAATGATGAGATTGTTTTGATAGAATCTGAGATGTCTCAACTCTTGTTTGAGATTCGATTCCTTACAAAGAATTCAGTAGTAACAACACAGTAAGATATAAAAGTTCAGAACTAATTCTTCTTCGTGAAAATGAGAATTTCAAGTATGTGAATGTGAATGATTTGTGAGACTTTGATAGCACTTGAAGTTCTGCCTTTTTTCTTGGACATTGGCCTTTCTTTCATAGGTGATTTGAGCATTTAATGATGATCAAAAGAGTTGTTGTTAGTGCTCTTTCCTTTTTGACCAAAACCAATATTAATGATTAAAAATAATCCAGCCTTTGAATATTTTGAATCTGTTTTGACGAATGTTGTTACAGCTTTGCTTAATTTGTTTGCCTTCCAGTTTAGAGATCATTGAAGCTTGTCACTCAATCATTGATATTACAGTTTCGATCTGGAGCCTTGAATCTGTCCAAAACAGTTTGATGAATGATTATAAACCATTGCAGAAGTAAGAAGATCAAAACTGTAATTCTGTAGAAACAGAGATTGATTATCAATCTGGTTTTGGCAGTTTGAACTTTTTGGAGATTGATAATCAATATGGAGATTCAGTTTGATTGTTCTGGATGTCTTCCTGATGTCTTTTGTACAAATTAAGATTGATTGAACTTTCTTGACAGTTTAGCTGAAGGTGTTCCAAATTGTTTGAACTAGCTTGATTCGAGACCTTTTATCTTAATGATTCAAAAGCCTTCTCTGACTGAGATGAGACCTATTTGTTCCTTGCCATGTATTGATGAACTTAGTATAAAATTCAGAGGTAAAAGCTTCATTAAAATAGTGGAGATTGATTGGTCAATATGTTGTGACAGTCAGTTTTGAATCTAGAGATCATTGTCCATTTTGTTCAGAGTGTTCTTGTTTCTTTGTTTGTTCAGTTTTTAATTTTTTTCTTTGCTTTGCTTAATTCCTATATTTGAACTAACACACTCAAAAGTATAGGTTAAATTAACATAATATTTTAGAATCATAATTAACATTTGTAATTAACCTTTGTTTATTTTCATCAAAACTTTAATTTAAGAGTTTGTTTTAACAATGCCAACTGAATTGCTACATGTTGTCTTTCCAAATTGAATGTTTTTGTCATTTGTTCTTTAATAGAACAACCAGAATATTATGTTAAATGTTCTTCCATCATTCTTTTATTAAATGACTTAATAAAAGACTCAATCTTGAAATGGTTTCTTCTTCAAAGTTGATTTTGGTCATTTTCTTGAACTGATAACAATATTTATTAGTGCACTAAACTTGTTCACCATGAGAAAATTCTTTTATCACATTTGAAAATGTTCTCTTCTATATGAGAGGTATGATATTTTATTGACGCAATACTTCCCACGATTTCTCTTGGTGTTTGCATATGTTGTGTCTCGTCCATCAAGTATCATTGAGATGCTTTAGCATATACATGAATATATTGTACATGTTCTTCTTGAAGATGTTATATTGAAGATTCCACAATCATTCTCTTGAATAATGATATAGTATATGATATATTCCTTTTGAGATTCTTTGATAATTATGCTCTTTAACTTCTTTATTTATCTTCATGTATGTTTGAATCTATAATATATCCATTGAACATATTTCCCTAGGTGTTAGATAATCGTTTTGATTTTTCTCCTTATTCCTTGGTTCGAACACTTGTTGCACTTTATTCTTGATTAAACTTTTGACTTGCTTGATTCACATTTATTTATAAAGTTGTTTTGAATAGGGCTAGAATAATGTAGGGGCAGAAACCATGTACTTTTGGACCAATTTTCATCTTTGGAAAAGGATAATTTTATCTTGTCTTCTAATGAACATTATTATCAATAAATGATAAGCTACTTGAGTTAATTCTTCAAGGATTCCTTCATACATGTTTTTCCTCTTCCTTATATCATTGCATGAGCTTTTTTAAAAATGCATTCAAGAACATTCTCAAACCTCAAGGTTTTCAATAAAAAACTCAATGAAAGTTTTGTCATAGTGCTTCAAGCATAATCTTGGTTGCTTGGGACATTATTTCTTCTATAATGATCCTTCAAATATGAACCTTTATGTGATGAGGAATACTCTATATGGTGAGTTTCAAATCCTTTCAATTAATTCTCTTGAGGTTCAAACAATAACCTTCTAATATCTCCATGAAGCTTATGATATTATTGCTGTAATCCTTTGATGCTACTTTCATTCTTTTATCGTTGAGTAGATACTTATGCACTTGTTGATTTGAATGGCTTCTAGCTAGTCCACTTAGGTGATTTATGATTCATAAATAAAACTCAAGTGCAATCATCAACACACATTCTCCATCTTCCATCCTTCTTGGGTACTAAAATTGCAGGAACAACATAAGAACTAAAACTTTCTTGTACTAATTTTTTCTTCAATAGTTCATCAACTTGACGTTTGATTTCAGCATCATCTTTGAACTCGGTATGTAAGATGGTATAATGGGAATCACAGCTCCCAAAATAAAATCAATAGCATGTTGTTTCGCATATGTGGTAGACCACACAAATTGTCTTCTAGTATAACATCAAGTAATTCAATGAGAAATTGCTCAATTTCTACGAGAAGAACAACTTCAACATTAGAATAAAACTCAAGGTTCAAACTACCTTTGTTTTCATCTTGAAACCTTCCTTTGTCACCAAAGACATGCATGGTATGGATTTCTTAAATTTAACTCCATCTTTGACAATTGAGTATGTGTTTGTGTAACCATCATATAAGGCATGACGATTATATAAACATGGTCTTCTAAGTAGAAGGTGATATGCATCACACCATACTTTATCTTGATATTTTGGACTAATGGAAAAGTTCACAAGATAGCGCTTCATGGCTTTCACTTCACTTCCTTTGTTAAGCCATTATAATTTGTATGGATGTGGATGATTTTGGGTTGGTAGCTCGATTTTATCTACCATGGATTTCAACACTACATTTTTAGAACTTCCATTATCAATGATAACATCACAAAACTTTACTACAATGGTGCATCGAGTGTGAGAAATATTGTGTCTTAGCCTTAGTTCTTTCTTTACTAAGATTGTGTGTAGGCGTCTTTCAGTAACAAGTAATTCATTGTGATTGGCAACAATGAGTTCTTCATCATACAATAGATGTACCTCTTCTTCTTCTTTAGGATCTTTGAGTGTCTTCTTCTTCTTCATGGTTTTCATATGTTTCTCATTTGATTATGGTGATGGTTCTTTCAGTTGTACAATTTGATGCTATATATCCAAAAAATTGACATTTCAAGCATTTGGGCGCCCTAGGTGGGGTTTCCATTATGGGTTTGGAAGAAGATTTACTTGAAGTACTAGGTTTATCAATTGGTATTTTTAGGGTATAAGGAGAATTTTCAATAGAGGAAAGGCTCCTATAAGAAGGCTTCTTAGGTAAATGTTTATCGACCTATATTGTTGAAGTTGAATAGGATGATAAATATCAGTGTTTAATCCACCAAGGTAATGAGCTATCACTGCTCCTACATTTCATGAATGAAACACTTCATCATTAACTTCTCAAACTTTTGGGTGTTTTCTTCCATAGACAAGTTTTTTTTATGAAGATTTTGCAGTTTAATAAAATGATTTTGATAATAGAGAGAAGGAAATAATTGTTTAGTTAGTTTTCGACCCATTTTCTCCCAAGTCTTTATCTAACTTTTTCCTTCATGTTTTGGATTTTTTTTTTTTTTTAAGATTCTCCCACCAAATGGATGTGTGTTTTTCAATTTGACAGCAATGATCTTGACTTTCTTCATCTATGAAATATATTTATATTAAAATATTCTTTTAGTAGTTTGTAGCCAATCATCAAATTCATCACGTTGGAGTTTTGCTTCAAAATCAGGAATGTCTACCTTGATATCATCCTTTCAGGATTGTTGTCTCTGCAGATAAAGGCTTATCAATGACAATGAACCACTATTAGTTTCATCATTTTCTTGATGGGATTGTTGGGCTTCCATCATGGCTTGTTGTGCATTTATAGTTTCTTGTAACTATTGGATTTGTCTTTTCATAGAATTTGCTAGTTATGTCTTCTTAGAGGCATTTTTTAAAGGTGAATGGAAATAAGCATTGTATTACTAGAATAATTATTGTTGATTGTAAATAACACACCAAGTAAATTTCCAAGAAAGAGATATAGGCCACAATTGGAAACACTTAAATATAAAGTCTTTCTTTAGAAGAAGCATATAGTCAAGTATATAATAAAAAATCTAGACATATTGGTTTAAAACATAGCTATGTGAAGGATTTAATGAAGTGATATCCATAGTGTTTGTAAGAGTTGAAAAGAATCTTGCAGATCCTTTGACGAATGGTCTGACAAAGGACATGGTGTTAAAGACATCATTAGAGATATTATACAAGCTCATATCTAAATATTCACCAATGGTGGAAACGATCAACTCACACTTGAGTAATATCAATTCTTGAGTACAATGATAAAAGTACACTATTAGAGTGATTGAAATACTTGACAATTGATACATCTCAAAGAATAAAAGTACTTGGACCATAAAATAAAAGTGGTAGGATAATGTCTTCTCTTAATCGACATATATCATATATTTGCTGGAATGCATAATTATAGGTGCATTTATGATATAGTCCACCGATATGAGAATGAAGTGGGTCGCTTCATAGAGTTCAAGGGATGGACTCTTAACTTCTTATGAAAAGGATATGAGACACAAGGCCTTATCAAATGTGTCATCTTTATAATTCAATCAATCGTACCGAGATTTCATGTGAGTTATGAACACTTTTTCCAATGAATGGTTTTTTCAAAGCTTGTCTACAAATCTATTTGTCGATGAGTGAAAACATAATTTACAAAGTAATGGTTCAAATCATAAGATACCTTTATCTGAAACCATGAGATTTCCGGAGTAACGGATTTAGATATATTTTGAAAATGGTGGGGGATTGTGAGGGGAATTTCCAAAATATATTTGGAATTCTCTAATAGATATATTAATGTAGCAAAATTAAATAACTTAATATATTACTTGGTAAAGTGGTTGCAATGATTGGGTTTAATGCATTTGTTAGTCATCGAACCAATGCATTTGTTAAGTTACCAAATGTTACAATCTTTTCAAATTTTTTTTTTTCACTAATTGGTATGATTTTCTCAATAAATAGAGATACTTTAGAGGCATAAAGAAAAAGACCAAATTCATGTTACATGACTCAAATTTATGTCAAATATTTTCTTAGTTATTTCTTATTTTCTCTAGTGTATGAGAGTAGATGAAGGGAATTTATTCTGTAAACTATCATTGATGGATATGCTTGATGTGAATGTGCAATTAATTTCAAGGATTCCAAAGTATCTTGAAGGGGATTCTTCGGTTAACCCGTTTTCATCCAATATACATAGATTGGTGGAGGCTAATCACACCTTAAGCTTAGTGTGATACATACGCTTTAAAATTTATTTGTGCAACCTTCATCATCATTAGTTTCATCATCTTCTTTTTCAAGATTTGCAGCATACCCAACAAAAGATCCAAAATAATTGTCCAAAACAAATTTGAGATGTTATTTAGCTTAACACAGATGAATTTAGAGTTGTTTAACATAACCCAAACTAAAACAAATTCAAATAGAGTGATAAATAGTTCTAATAGGACTATGAAATAAGAGGAATGTGAACACTGACCAGAGTTAGACGAATGTAAAGAGTGATCAAAGCAAGAGGAATGTGAACTATTATCAGAGTCAAAAGAAACAACGTCATGGGAAGAAGAGAAGAAGCATAGTCAGAGAAAGAAGAGAAGAAACAACTTTAGAGGAAGAAGAGAAGAAAAATCAATGTCAAAGGAAGAAGCAACATAAGAGGAAGAAAAAACATCAGAGAAAGAAGGAACGTCATAGGAGGACGCAACATTAGAGGAATAAGAGAAGCAGAATTTTACCAGAGGTGGAAACACTTGTAATTTTAATAACGACCACCACTAGAGACAACTCGAAAAAAAACTACCAGAGGTAGAAACACTTAGAATTTTTAGAACGATAACCACCAGAGGCAACATGAAGGGAACTACTAGAGGCAGAAACACATAGAAATTTTATAATAAGCAAGTAGAGATGAGAACAGATGCAACCATCAAAGATAAAACACATTGGTGAGGGTGGAAAACATCCAAACATGTGAATTTACCTTGAGGGCATGATTCACACCGTTCACGAGAATTCAAATCCTCGAATTCTGGGATTTCTTAAAATAACTAACATAGAAATCAAACAGCAATTAAACAAACCACATGCATGTCAATTCAAACCATTGGTTGTAGATTCAAAACACCTATGTTCTAAAGATTCCATTTCTCTCTGGAGAATTTGGAAAAGGAGGAAGAATTGAGGTTTGGGAAAACGATGAATAGTAACAATGTTGGTGTTATCCAAATGTTTTGAGAGTGTATGACTGAAGAAATGAAACAAAAATGAAGGTGGAAGGTAGGTTTGTGAACGTGAATGAAGGAGAAATAGAGAAAAGTAAAGGTGGCAAGCTATTTTTTTGTCACTTGGACTTGTTAATTCTATCACTTCCTTACTCTACACTTGCTCCTAATTTAATATTACTAAAAATACAACATTAATATTAACAAATCTTTTAAATATTCTTAAGGTAGTGAGATTATTGTTACCATTTCCTTCAAGAGTCTCTTTAAAAGTGAAATTAACACAAACTATAGGAAATGAAAATAAGAAACGTTTTTGTAGAAAGTATACAACCCATTAGTTTTCCGACAATGGGTCATATGAACCTTAACTTGGTGGTTAAATATGCAAAATCCATAACATTAAACATTACGAGGCTCAACTTTGTCTTTTTTTTTTAAAAAAAAAAAAAAAAAAAAAAAAAAATTGGAGAGAGAAAATTTGTATTTATCAAAGTCACACTAATGATCCAGTTACAACAATTCTGGAAGGAATTTAAATTCCTCAATTTGAGGTCAAGAGGCTAAAACTCTTACCATAGTAACTCAAGTAAAACTTTGTATTTTTATTATTAGCTCTTTGTAAAATCATTTAAATATAATACTTGTTGGTAAGGATTGAGTAATTCATTATTAAGTCATAGTTCAAGTAGCAAATGTCGATATTGTTAGATTATACGTCACGTTTGAGTTCAAATTTAGATACTTGCAGTTATGAGAGTTAATTATGATAATATTTACCAACTATTCTAAAATTAAAAAAAAAAATTGAGAGATATCAATTAGGATAAATAAATAAATATAAAATTAAATTATTAATTAGTGTGATGTGGCATTGATTAGGTTAGAGATTGACACCTATCCAATTGTGTCCTAAAACAACGGACAAGGTGCATATTATTATGATTATAATTTGACATATATTTTTTGTTAATGTTTTAAATGCACTTTTGCCTATCAAGTATTTTTAATGTAGATTTTGGCTCTAATTCTTTTTTCCAGCGATGTTAGCCCCTATTTTACCCATTTCGGATTTCTTAGTCTTTTGGTTTTACTTTCGGATATAACTTATGTTAATTTATCATTAATTGTTTGAATAAATATCGATATATATAATATATTAAATTATTAGGTTGACGAATTCATTCTTTTTTTTTTTTTTTT
>JBBPBR010000003.1:37747741-37766135 GCA_037974775.1 Cicer pinnatifidum
ATACAATGAATATTTTTAAAGTAATATATCTTTTGCTTACATTTTTTCTTTATAAGTACTTGGGTATGTCACAACTTAAAATTTTGAATATTTCTTGAATTCAATAGAGTCACTACCAAAATTTATATTAAAATATGAAAAACATTAAGAAACTAATAAAAAAACAGAAAAATGATTTTTGGAACCACATTTTGAATTCGGGAGTTGATTATGCATAAGAAATATATTAACACCCTAAGAAATTCCTTAAAATGCAATTACCTATTATTAATTGTGAAAAATTAATTTTAACTTATATAAATTTATTTCTCCAATTGAAAATGCAAATATAGTCATTTTTTATGAAAAGAATCTAGAGATAAACACGTATTTATAATATAGAGGAAAAAAAAATTGTTTTATTATACTTGACTAGAATGTGATCTTGCTCCTACGTAACTCCCAATGCGATGGAGAAATCAAAGCTACATAGTTCTTGGGTAAAAAATG
The DNA here is from genome assembly GCA_037974775.1 of Cicer pinnatifidum. Classification (NCBI taxonomy): domain Eukaryota; kingdom Viridiplantae; phylum Streptophyta; class Magnoliopsida; order Fabales; family Fabaceae; genus Cicer; species Cicer pinnatifidum. The sequence goes on from JBBPBR010000003.1 coordinate 37,748,231, forward strand.
TGGATGTGTTGATTGCTTTTAAAGAAATGCATTTGTATTGCAAAACTTTGATGTGGTTAAAATAAGATTGTTGATTTGAAGAAGGAAAAAGACATCGAGTCTGAGAAATTGATGAGTATGTTTGGTTGTTTGTTTGAATTTAGTTGAGAAAGTTTAAGGTCGCAATGTTGTCACAACTCAAACGCCAAAAACTCAGACTAACAAGATGTCGCATCTCAGTTAATCCTAGTTTATTCGTAAACAAATACCTACTTTTCAGTCTCACAATTGTCATAATTTGCATAATATCCTGGACCTACAAATAAAATTAAAGCAAAGGACAACAAACATAATATCATGGACGTACAAATAAAATTAAAGCAAAGGACAGCAAACAAAGTTAGAACATTATTAATCTAAATTCATAACTTTCAGAATAATAAAGAAAACACCTATATTCCGGTCTCAGCATTGCCATAATCTGCATGATATCCTAGACCTACAAATAAAATTAAAGCAAAGGACAGCAAACAAAGATAGAACATTATTAATCTACATTCATAATTTTCAGGATAATTTTCATGGAAAAAGGCAACCTTTAGTCAATTAATCAGATGAAATTCCACAAAGCAAATATAAGATACACATGCAGGAACAATTGTATAGTCGAAATACTTTTAATATTGCAGTAGAGAGATGCACAAAACTTCAATTACCAAGCAAAATAAACCAACAAGTTCAGTGACGAAAACAAATTAAAAGCACACCAAAAGAATTTTAATAACCCAAACTCTCACTACAACTTTGTTTGGAATCCATTGTTTAATTTCAATATCACTAAAAACATTTCAATTCTCCTAATTTATGTAACGCCTTGAATTTCTCAGAAAACATGAATAAGAAGTAATTGAATTTTGCAATCACCAAAAATTAAAAAACTAACTTTTGTTTTCCTTTTTTTCTTCCAAATTAGGGTAGGTAATAGGTCCGAATAAGAATACTCACAAGCTTAATCCTAACCTCTTCATTTGTTTGAATATTGGTTTATGCACAAAAATAACCAATCAAATAAACAAAAAACCAAAAAGAAAAACAGAGAAATTCATAGTGATTCATAAACATGCAAAAGCTGATGAAATAGATCAGCGGGATTTTTCAAGGCTCCACGTCCTCGAACTCTCCTCAAACCCCACTCTCCCAATCATCGAAATCGTCGCATACGACACCGCCGACCGAATCTATGACGTCACCACTACAAAAAAAAAAAGATCTATTGTGACACTCAATATTTAATGATATATATTTGTTTGTCACTATAGTTACTTTTAGCTACAGAGAGAATGTCACAAATGCTAATTTAATATTAATTTATAATAACTTAAAAATGAACTGAAATATTAATGTAAAAAAATTAATTCACCCATTTCTCAAAAAATCATTTCACGTGGCCTTCACGTTACCCTTCACCAGAAAATCATTTCACGCCTTCATCCACCAAAAATCAGCCTTCATTTTCATTCTCTTCAACGCCCTCACGTGAGAAATTGTCAAAGTAATTTTCGTTCTTCAATGCAATGCCTTCATTCCATTTCAATCTCTGAATTTCTTTTTCCCTATTTCTTCTCCTCTCGATTTGTTTCCCTATTTCATCTCAGAAATTGTCAAAGTCTTCAACTATTTACAAACGATTTACAATTTTGTTATTCAAACTCATTGATTCAGATTCAAATTCAGATTCAACTTCAGATTCAGATTTAGATTCAGCGAGATTCACGAGTAAGTGAATTTTTTTTTTCCGTTTTTAGCAATTGTTTTTCCTTTGTTAGCGATTTAGGGATTCAGCGTTTTATATTTTAAAATTGATTTGAGGTTCTTCTATTTTCATTTTCAAGCTTAAAATGAAGTGGAAGATCAAAATGAAGTGTTTCTCGATTGTAATGTTAAATCATCGAGAATTCTTTTTTTTTCTTTCAATATTCAATTTATTATTTATTTTCTTGATCCTTATTAGAATCAAATTTCCTTCTCTTTTTGCATAATTTGTTGATTTTGAATGCTGGTGAATAACTTTTTGAGTCACGAGTAAGATGTTGATTTTTCGTTTTACTGGCATTTTATATTCCTTATTAATCACATTCTTTTCGAACAGTGGAGTTTGAAGTTGCATTTGCTTGACTCTGGAGAATGATTTGATAATGCGAGTGGTGGATTGACAATTTCATTTCCTGTTGTTTCAAACTTTTGATTTCTGATTTTGAAATTGTGAAGTCATACTGTTTGTTGTACTTTATGCAATATTTAGCATATCTTGTTAAGTTCCAACCTCCCTGCTCCTTTCCTAATTATAGAAAAAAAGTGAAATCAATAACTAACAATGCAAACAATAAAGGCTACCTGCAAGGAATTTTAGAAAAGTCGCTCCCACCAGTGTATGTGGCTTAACTGTCAAGGCAAACAACATTAGTAACAAATAGCATCATAATCTAATTCAATTCATTACTTGGGGAAGGCATCAAGTATGAATTCTTAATATATCATATCAAAAAATATTATGGAAAATATTGTAAGGTTGTTGACTCTACTTAGTGGGATAAGGCTTGGTTGTTGTTGTATTGTAAGGTTGATGACAGGCTAAATTTTGGATGCATCCATGTTACATGAACCAAGAGAAAACAAAATTTATTTGAACACACAAGGACCTGACAGTATTTTTAAGGATAAATCTAAAAAGATTTATAATGTAGAAAAACTATTACGTAAATGCTTAAATGTGCACCTTATGTCATTTTAATGGAACCAACTTCTTCTATTCTTTCAAATAAAGTAAACAAAGGTTCCTTTACGTATAGGCATCTTTCAAGTTCCTTTTAGACATGATATATGCTGAGAATAAAAATTATAATAAAAGGAGAAACTGATCAACCTGCTTCAAGATCTAACATTTGAATAAGCATGAATGTAATGTTAACACCAGCAACAGCAAATGGGTACTCCCACACTGAACGATCTCCTTCCTGCTTCCTTAAAAGATCTTGAAAAGATTTCTACATAATGAAAATTTTAAGTTTTACAATAAAGAGACATGAACAGCAAAGTAAAAATATCACTGCTTCTATAATTGCAATTTTCCTTGTTGGATTGTTATTTTGATTTGTGACAAACATGAATATTTGTTTCAATCTCTCCTCTTCTATAAAATTTATTTTTTGTCAATTTCTTGTGCTCCATGGTATTCTTCAATGTTTTTCTGACTATGATACTGATTTGTACAGTATGGGGAGTATTTGTATAGTTTGATGGGTAACTGTTTGTAGCAACTCATACACTGGTTTGTTATATTTGTCACTGCTTGTTTAATGAATTTCCATACTGATTTTACTCCAACCAAAGACAAATAGATGTTGGTCACTATTTTTTTTCTTACATTATTTTTTACCATTTTTTTCTTTATATTTAAGTTATATTTATTAACTTTTTGTGTTATTTCATTCAATTTTTCAGATTATTGCATTGAATTGAATGGATAAGAGTTGGATATCCTACAACCCTAAAAACTCTCTTAATAAAGAGAAGTACATTAGAGGAGTTACTAATTTTCTTGATTTTGCATTTGCAAAATCAAATGATGGAAAAATTTTATGTCCTTGCACCAATTGTGTCAATTGCAAGTGGCGCTCTCGAGTGGATATTTATAAGCATCTAGACCATTTTGGGTTTCTAAAAGGTTATGTTACTTGGGTCTTTCATGGTGAACAAGTTAGCTCATCTAGTTCTCAAAATGTATCTCAAGTAGAAGGAGAGTTTGACCATAACATAGATACAATGATTCATGATGCCTTTGGAATACATCCAACTAATGAGAGTGATGGTGCAAATTTAAATGTGGAGGACGAGAATCCCAAAGCATTCATAGATGAACCCAATACTAAACAATTTGAAGATGATAGTAATTTGGATAAGTTCTATCGGTTGTTAAATGAGGCAGAGCAAAATCTTTATCCTGGTTGTAAGAAGTTCACAAAACTACATATATTGTCCATTTGTATCACTTAAAGTGTCTAAACGGGTGGACTGACAAAAGTTTTTCAATGTTGTTAGAGCTTTTAAGGGATGCATTACCAGAAGAAAATACATTGCCGAAATCTTTTTATGATACAAAAAAGATTATTTGTGGATTAGGTCTCTTATATGAAAAAATTCATGCTTGTCCCAATGATTGCATATTATATTGGAGAGATTCTGCTAATGCTCAAATTTGCTCAAAATGTGGTATGTCAGATAGAAACTAAACTCTAATGATAATGAAGGTAGAAAAAAAATCCCTGCAAAGGTTCTTCGTTGGTTTCGTCTTAAACCTAGACTACAAAGACTCTTTCTATCATCAAAAATAGCTTCTTCTATGACATGGCACGAGGATGGTAGAACAAAAGATGGACTCATGAGACATCCAGTTGATTCTTTTGCTTGGAAAGATTTTGATCGTCAACATCCTAATTTTTCGTGCGACCCTCGTAATGTTCGACTAGGTTTAGCTTTTGATGGTTTTAACCCTTTCAAAACCATGTCAATTTCTCATAGCACTTGGCCTATTGTTTTGATTCCTTATAATCTTCCTCCATGGATGTGTATGAAGCAACCTAATTTTATACTTTCATTGCTTATTCCCGGTCCAAAAGGTCTAGGAAATAAACTTGATGTCTATATGCAACCTCTTGTGGAAGAACTAAAAGAATTATGGGAAATTGGGGTGAAAACATTTGATGCATGCAAAAAAGAGACATTCCAAATGCGTGCTGCTATCATGTGGACTAACAATGATTTCCCAGCATATGCAAATTTGTCAAGCTGGAGTACTAAAGGTCGATACGCTTGTCCATGTTGTGGTTTAAAAATTGCGCTCATTGGTTGCATTATAGTCGGAAGTTTTGCTACCTGTGTCATCGTCGTTGGTTAGAGCCTAATAGTAAGTGGAGATATAATAGAGGAGAATTTGATGGAACCCAAGAGTTTAGAGAACCGTTGGAGCTACCTAATGGTGCAAGTGTCTTGAGACAATTGGAAGATCATGGAATAGGTAATGGGTCACCATGGAAAAAGAAAAGTATTTTGTTCATATTACCTTATTGGCAACATAATGTTCTTCGTCATAATCTTGATGTAATGCACATTGAAAAAAAATGTTTGTGATAACATTATTGGAACATTGTTGCATTTAGACGGAAAATCAAAGGATGAACATTAGAAGTCAACTACATCCAACGATGCATCCAAGTAAGCATAAAAAATATTTGCCTAGAGCTTGTTATCAAATGACATCGAATGAGAAGGAAATATTTTTGGAAGTTCTCAAAAACTTAAAAACCTCATATGAATATTTTTCTAATATATCTAGATGTGTGCAAGTGAAGCAACACAAGATATTTGGTCTCAAAAGCTATGATTGTCACCTTTTAATGCAAGAGTTTCTTCCTATAGCTATAAAAGGTTGTTTGCCTGACAAAGTGAGTTTAGCTATATGCGATCTTTGTCATTTCTTCAAAGAATTGTGTGGCAAGGTTCTTAATGAGCATAATTTGGAGCACTTGGAGAATCGAATTGCCAAAACATTGTGCCAGTTAGAAAAGATTTTCCCTCCATCTTTTTTCACTATAATGGTACATTTGTTAATTCATTTGGCATATGAGGCAAAAGTTGCAGGTCCTGTTCATTATCGATGGATGTATCCAATTGAAAGGTATTACACATTTTTTCATTCATTTACATTCATTATTAGATTATTAAGTAAAATTATGTTATCTTATTTGGTGACCTAAATTCTCTTTTTTAGGTTCCTTTTTACTCTAAAGTCATTTGTTCGTAATCGAGCACATCCAGAGCGATCTATTGCAGAGGGTTATTTAGCTCATGAATGCTTGATATTTTGTCCACGATATCTCTCTTCAGTGGAAACTTATTTCAATCGACCTTGTCGAAATGATGATTCGGATTTTGTGGAAAATACAAATCTTTTGAATCCTAGAGGGAGACCATTGGGGAGAAAGTGTAAAGTTGGATTCAATGTGAAGAAAAGAAAAAGGGCTTCACGGATCTCCCTTAACAAGAAAACATAGATATGTGCTTTTTAATAGCCATAATGTTGACCCCTTCCAAAAGTAAGTCAATTTATTTATGTTTATATTTAATTACTAAAATTTGGTTTGACACCTTTATACTAATTATAATGTCTAATCTCTCTTAACCTTTTTACATAGAGAACACATTGATCTTATTAGGAGATGAAATCATCGACTATCTTCTTATGAAGTTGACAAAATTCATGGTCGATCATTTTCAGATTGGTTCCCTGAACGAGTATGTGTTAGAAATCATTTTCATCCCTAATATAGGATTTATAATCATTTTAAATTTTAACAATTTTCAATTGTGGTAGATTTCACGGTTGGAAGAGCAAGGTAGTGCTCTAGTGACAGATGATATCAAATGGCTTGCACGTGGTCCACTAGAAATAGTGAGAAAATATAGTGGTTATATTATTAATGAAGTTAGATTCCATACAAAGAAGCGTGAAAGTTAGAGATGATTGGTTTGTTGTTGTGCATGCTAAAGTTAGAGATGTGTATGATTTGGGTGATGAGTTGTCCAATGATGTAGATCAAGGGAATGAACAAGTCTTGCAAGATATAAATGATAACGACTTGATTAGACCAGAAGTTGATGATAATCATGATATCATGGAAGTTACAATATCCATGGACAACATTCTCCAAAATGATTAGGGTGGTGATGATACAGAGGATGAGAGTGAGGGAGACTTCTTCTAATATATAGAGCAAATTATTTATCAATTAATTTATTTGACTTCTAATTTATTGAAGTTACAAAGGTGTGTAGTTATTTTTGCTCCCTACCATTTTATGTGTTTCATTTGAGGTAGATTAGTAATGTCATCGGTTAATTTTTGTTTACAACAATTAAAAACTAATTTATTTTTGGCATATGTAGAAAGTTCCATGGGGAAGCGCAGAAGGAAGTTGAATACTACTCAAAATTATGGCCAATCACAAGAGGAAGGGCACTCAACTGATGGTTGTAATGAACTCAACCAAAATAACCATTTTATGTTTGAAGAGGGAAGTCATGTTGAAGCTGAAGGTAAATTATTTGACTTAGTGCAATAATAGACTTAGTGCTTACACATAATTCTATGCATTAACAGAGATTACACAAAAACAAAATTAGTCTTTTATACACAATTCTATTAGCCTTGTTCTAAATCATGTTGCAAGTTGTCAGCATCAAATTTTTAGGTAGTAACTAATAAGGAACAGAATAAAAAACCTATGATAAGACAATTGCAACTATACTTAGTTTTGTTTATGGTTATTCTTTTGAATTGAATTATATTGCATTCTTCCTATTAGTTTAACTATACTTAGTGTGATTGTATTGATATAAGAAAATTAATATTGAGTGTTTTATGGTTTGTTAATATGAATATATGATTTAGGTGAAAAGAGAACAAGAGGTTATACACACATGCTAGATGTGTGGGACATGCCAGATGGAGAGTTTATATTGGTGGATGTAGATTCTTTTGGTCATCCTATTGGCTGGGAAGGAAAAACTCTATTAAATGCAATAGGAAGTTTGGTAAGGAGATCTCAATGTGCGCCAATCTATTACATTAGGTGGAGTAAGATGCCTGAGTCCTATATTACTGATATGGTTAAACTAATTCAGGTGTTCTATAAATTTGTAAAAAGTTCTATTTCATTTCAAGTTTTGTAAATACTTTTTTTTTGCAAAAATGTTTAACGAAATTTGTGTTTTGTTAATTATTCATATGATAGACAAAGTTTACATTTGTTCTTGAATTCACCGAGTAAACTGAGAAGATACTAAAGGATAACATGAAGGTTAAGTGGAGGCAATTCAAGTAACATTTGAAATCAAAGGGATATGACAGTAGTAAGACAGAAGCAGAAATGGCTGCCTACATCCCGGACACAAGGATTGATCCTTCTCAGTATGGTGCTTTAGTACATCACTGGTGTTCCAAAAATGGACAGGTATATGTACAATGTCGTTAATATTTTGTTCGTATAACAATATTTATCATGTGCTTTTTTTGATTGTTGACTTTACTTATTAATTAGATATAGAAAATAAGTAACATGAACAAAAAGCATCGCACAAAATATGAGGACATACATTGCATGGGAACCAAGAATCTTCCACAACTGATTCATGAGATGGTTTATCTCTTTCGGTATTTTTTTAATTAATTTATCAATACAATTATGATGGTTGACATTCTTGTTACTAATGTTAGACAACAAAAGCTAGAGGAAAGCAACCATCGCGAGCACAAATTTATATTAATACTCGAACTCGAAAAGATGGAAGTATTGTTACTGAAAAGGCAGCTGATGTAATTGTAAGAAGTTTAAACTTTGATTCAAACGTACGCAAAACACGATTTGTTATATTTTCGTTTGATTTTTGCTTCCTAGGTTTAGGAGCATTAACATCACTAGATCTGTTCTTAGCTATGTTGTCGCCTTCAACATGCTGTGTCATTTCACCATACGGATTCAAAGTCACCCAATTAACCTTTCTTTGGATTTGAGACGTACGTTCACCTGCAAGTGACGGCACTGCTTCTATACGGGAAAGAGTATAGCAGTCGTAAAGGTGTTCATTCCTGACACTTAATTCCATTGGCTCCATTTCAGTTGTGATGGGAGAAAACACAGCCCCTACACCTTTCCAAATTCCACTGAGACTGCTAGCAAATGTGTTCCATACTGGTTTTATTACCAGTTCCTGAAAGTGCATCCACTCTATCAGTATAATGTTCATTACAATTTGAACTAATCATTTCTAACAAGTAGAAAGAAAACAATAATAAGAAGGGGCAGAGTTCATTTCTAACAAATACCAAAATGAGTTTGGGCAATGTAATACTTAAATTTTATCCACAAAAATAATAGATAGAATTTATTCAAATTGTCAAAATACTCTCAGTTCTGCTCATATTATCTATATTCTGTAGGCCACCAAGCATGATGTTTCTTTTTTTTTTTCCAAAGTTGTCCGTTAAAGAATGCAAAGTTTCATGTTGTTAAATGTTGTAATTGGCTATGAAACTTTGTGTTAAATGTAGGAAGAACTAAAGAAGCATATGGTAGAGGAGGCAGAAAGCTCAAATAATCCTCAAACCACTCAAGATTCTACAAATTGAAAGAATGATATTTACTCAAAAGTTAAAGGGTCTGAAAAAAGAGGACGTGTGCGTTGTCTTGGCAAGATTGCTCAAAACGCAAGTTCTAGCTCTAACTCTCATGCTAACCATAGAGTTAAAACATTGGAGAATTTGCTTGGAAATCTTGTTTCTGTTCTCCAAGTACGGTTTTCTAAAGATCCACAAATTAATGAGGTTTTACAAGCTGTACCTGAACAGGTATAATTTATGTCAAATGATAATTGATAACTCAAGACTATTTTAATTATGTCACAAACATTTTGATTTTTAGTGGTTGTATTGAACAGGTGAATGGAGACAGCATTGGGTAGGGTTTTGGGTTCCACATTTTGTTTTTTAAAACTCACTCGTGATCAAGTTCTCTCTCTTTACTTGATTTTGGTTTATCACCAAAATTTTGATTTTTCTTATTAAACGAGTTAATATTGTTGTGATCTCTCTGAAATTTGATGCATGAATTGAAATGACAACGAATTCTTCTAATGGAGATCACCAAACAATGCCTAAGCAACCTCTTTTGTCATCTCCCCCCTGTGTTTGCCCAAATTCTTTCAGGTTAGAACAAAATTCAGTTTCAGCACTGCCATGAATGTTCTCTTGCCATATACCTCACTGGTTTTCAGCATGTTGTTAGCCTCTCTTCTCTCATATATTCATTTACTAATGTTTTTTGCTTTTCAATTTTCACTTCATTTCTTGATAACTAGATTTTAGATACAATGCTCTTTGTATAAATTTCTTCCTAATTTGTTATCACTTTTATATAAATTTGCATAAGTACATTTTTTCTTCATAAATACTATATTGTGTATATACAAATTAAGTAATTTGTGTGTTATCTGTAAGTAGTTAGTTTGGTTAGTGATTTAAAAAACGCTGAACGAATTTAAATATTAGTATAAACAGATTTGAAGTGAAATATTTTTTTAATTGTGTTTAAGTTTGTGTGTGTCTAAATTATGAACTGACGAGCTTAGTAGTGTTAATTATTAGTTGAAAGTCATTTCTTGATTAAATTAAGCGATGTTATGATTGTTTGGTTTTTATAATTTTCGTTAATTATAAATATCTTTTATTGTGTGATAGGGCTTTAGGATTTGGTTTATCAAATCTGAAATATTTCTCAAAAGCAAGTGTTGCAGGACAAAGAATAATGGAATGATAGAGTTCCAAAAATAGATTCTAAAAACATGGAAGGAGATATTTTAGATAAAACGTTAGGATAAGTTGAAATTAAGAATTTATTCATAAGTGGAGAAATATATCACTTTTGTAAAGATTTTATGATCTACTTAGTAGAGAAATATATTTTTTTATGATCTAATTTCATTACAATCTTGTCACAAAGATATGATACTCATGTTAGTGCTATAATTAAAATGCTATGAATGCAAGTAATATTCATTTAATAAAATTAGTAAAATAAATTATATTTTATTGTATGTTTTAATGATATTAATTAATAAAAATAAATTAAAATTTTAAATTTAATTTATAGGTATTAGTAAATTAGAATTACAATTAGAAGGGAGATAAAATAAATTTATTTCAATAAATAATAATAAGTTTTAGTGACTGACAATACTGTAGGAATAGACTAATTATTTATTTATATTTATCTAGTTTTTAGTGACAGTCATTATTGTAGGTAGAAATCAAAAAACATGTAGTGACAATCCTCAGAACATGTAGTGACAATCCTCAGAACATGTAGTGACAGTCTTCAAAGTGTAGCAGGACACCCCCTTAAAGTTGAAACTAGATTTGAGTGTCACTCAATGTATTATTGACTTTTACCTACAGTTTTGAACATTTAGTGACACATTTTGTATGTCACGATAGGTCAATTTTTTTGTAGTGCACCTAGTCTGAATCTCATGATTCCATCGTAGTCGTCGCTGTCGCCGATGGCTCTATTAAACTCTACGACCTCGCACTTCCACCCATTTCAAACCCTATCCGTTATTTCATGTACACACTCGCGAAGTTCACTATGGATTCGCAAATGACCATCTATGAATCAATTGTAGATTCGCAAGCTCTACTGCTCATACCATCGCATGCAACCTCACTGTGATTTTCTAATCGACATAGCTAGGGTTTTATTGCTCGATTAGGGTTTGATTTGGATTAGTTTGGAGTTCTATCATAGGGGTGAAACAATGGTAGAAGGAGAAGAGATTTTGATGATGTTAGGGTTTGAAAAGAAATGAGAAGCAAATGTAACCGTTGGCTAAAAATGAAAAGCAAAGAGATTTTGATTTGGGGGAAAATGAGAAATCAAATGAAAAAGAATTGAGGAGGGGATGTTTCCCGTGCTCAAATTTGAGTAAGTTAACGTTTCCTTTAGATCCTTTAGCTACATACTTTTTCCCCATATTATGTAAATGGTACCTATACCTACGACATCTACTGCCGTAGCTAAAAATGACGTAGTTATATGGCCATTTGATTTCAAAAGGTTGAAATGCAATTTGTTAGGAGGAAGGCAAACTGTGTAGCCCATTTGATGAATAGGTTGGCTAATGATGAGCCCAATAAGGTTTGGTTATTTGCCTTTCAATGTATTTTGTTGGGCCAATCCACTTTGGATCTTTATTATAGGTATTATTTAAAAAAAAAAAAAAAAATCTCACAAACATACCAATGGTAAAAAGATTATGTCACCAATGAAACACATGTTTTGTAAAGACAATTGCAATCCTTTACAAATCCTTTACAAGCTGATAAAACAATCATGTCAGCAACGAAACACATGTTTTGTAATTTCTTGTAGCCTAATTCCCTAACAACTTCTAAATCAGAAATTGTGACTACTGCCACTGTCGAGGAGAATTTGCAAGGACTTTTGTTATGCAAACTAGTAACTTTCATAGTTTGGTAATTTGAAATTCCAGTTAAGGCTTGTAAAAACCTTCTGGTTGTTTTTGTATTGATTTAGCTCGAATGAGGTTGAAAATCTCTTCCATCCCATCCCCAATGATTTCGCATGAGGTCCAATCGTTCGCTAAGCTCTTCGGGATGGTCATCAATTCTTTTCTCAAGGGAAACTATGGAGGTTTGGGCCGGAGTATTCATCTGAAATGGTTCTTCGAGATACCAATTGAAACTATGTTGGATTAACCCCATCCCATCACGTGAGTGTCAATGATAGAATAACACTCGTTGTAAGGAAAACAATATAGGAATAAGAGTAAATGAAGAGAAGAGAATGTTCTAAATATTATGATATTCGTCATTAAAGCAGAAAGATTGTAAATATCCAATGATTCTAGCATCGTTCCCTTGTATGGAAGGAATCTTTTAACGTTAGTTATAGTTGTTATGCAAGTTTTTCACAACATTGCTTCTAGAAGCAAAGTGCATTTTTTCATCAAAAGGTAATAAAAATAGTGCTAAAATGATATTCATATAAATAAATGATAACAACTACTTAGGACAAATAATAATCATCACAATATGATTTGACTATTAACAACACCAGAGTCGTGGCACCCCAAATAATAGTATCCTCATCAATAGTACAAAATATAGAAGTGTACTATATACCTTTTGAGTTTCTTTCCACCTATTATTTTTCTTTGGTTTAGAAATCACCTTTTCAGAAAGGGTCTTTGTTGAAAATAAATCGAATGTGCATCTTTATATTTCAAAAAATGATGCAATACCTCTAAATTATGAGCAACTTTGGAATTTAAATTATCATCAGTGATAATAATATTTGGATATATCATGTTATTCTCTAACACTGCAGTCATCTAAATATGTTGTGATGATCTTATCTTTGTTGTTCTATGTTATCTGAATTAGATGAGTTGGATCCAAAGACCTCATAAATTACATGTTTAGAGCTCATATTTATTTGAGGTATTCAAAAAAACCAAAAACTGAAGTGAACCGAACTGTTTTTGAACTGAACTGATTTATAAAAATTGAGAACTAAATTGTTTTCGAACTGATTTTTTAAAACTAGAACTGATCTGAACCAGTTTTTAGTTTGAAAAAACCGAATTGAATCGGTTTTCAGTTCGAAAAAATTGAATCGAATTGGTTTTTAGTTCGAAAAAACTAGAACTGAATTTGTTTTTTAGAAGTAATTAGGGGTAATTATGTAAAATTTGACATATGTGAACAAAAAAAGTAAGTTAAACCGGTTTGGTTCGATTTTTTGAACTGAAAATCGGTTTGGTTCAATGTTTTCAAACTGAAAATCGATTTCGTTTAATTTTCAAACGGTTCTAATTTAGAGTCCACCCCTAATATTTATGCTTACAGTTCTACATGTGATAACGAAGACTCATCAATTTGGTCATTCCCTACAATGGTACTAGATCAATCTTTCTAAACAACAAGTTTGAGATTATGAATATAATTTGCAATTTTAAGTAACATGAACCTCATTTTCCTGAACAGTCTCAAGAATGATTCCTAAATCACCAAATTATTGATCTTCTGCCTCATGAAATTCAATTTCATGGTCTCTCCACAATTGAATCATTTGCAGCAGGCTCATCTCCTATATCTCCTTATGCTTGCTTGACAGGTTTTCTTAGGGACATAAATTGATTTCTTTGTTATCTTTTATTTCCTTGGAGGATTTCCTTTTCTATTTATTGTATTGTGTAGGATGATTATTTAATACATGCCAATAACATGACAAGATGAGCAAAAAAGTGGGAGTTTTTCATACTCAACATTCACATTAAAAGCATAGACATCTCTTTCAGCAAGAAGGAAACGAAGCAAGAATTTTATCAAATCAAGATCCACAAAATTTCTAGCATGATATCCAAATTTCTTACTGTTAGTTTCTTCATTCAAGACAAAAGGGATACCAATACCTCTTACAACTCCAAAAAGAATTTGTAGCCTCCAATATTGAAGAGCAAGACCATGAATTCTAACCCAACATTGGACATTAAAATTTTTAAATCGAATTTGGATTAAAGTCTGGTGACCAAGAGGATAAATGAAGAATACCTGAAGAAAAGACTCTATGATCCTACCGCCAAAACCCTCCTAAAGTCCTCAACAGATGACGAAAAAAAATTAAAAAAATAAAAACAAAGAAACTCTTACCAATAGGTGTGAGAGACCATTTGCCAAGAAGATTCCAAAACCTTTAACTTTTCATGCAGCACATCAATTTTTGGAGAAACTTCTCTTTTCTTTAACAATACTCTTCCATGAAGGAAATATTTGTAGCTATCGATACAATCAACATAATCCTCCTTTGGAATATTTATGGCTATTACATCTCCGTTGAAGCATGGTGTGGACAGATGACTAATAGGAATATCACAAATGTTGTTTAAAACTTGCTTAAATGTTTTCAATGCTAGTGTGGAAAACCCTAACCTGAACCAAATTGGAAGAATTTTGATTACTAACCAATTATCAACAAGAGTTGGGGGTATTTCTGGTGCTAAAACTGATCTTAATTCGACCACAATTGTTTGGTTTAGATTTTGAAAACAACTTTCATAAAAATTAGTTAATTTTAGAACCAGCTAAATATTTTGAACATGTTTTAAGTAAAAATTAGTTTCGAATTAGTTTTTCAGAAAAATAATTATAAAAAGAAATACTTGATTTTTTTCAAAAAAAATAGATGTAAAAGATTTTTTGAAAAAGATGTAAAAGATTTTCAGAACTCTTTTGAAAAAAAAAAAATTCTATTTTGTTTTAGAAAAACATATGTAAATAATTTTTGAAAAACAAGTTTCAAGAAAAAAAATATTTTCTAATTTTTTTCTCAATAATTTTTCAATAGAAAAATGATTTAAAAACTTTTTTTATTTTTTTCTAAAACAAAGTTTTGATATTTTCTAGTTTTATTTTTTTTGAGACAAATTTTTCAGTAAATTTAACAAAACAAAATCTCAATTAAAGTTAAAAACTTTTTAAAATGATTAAAACAATTTTTGAATTAAATTTAATCAACTAATTTTTTTTTAAAATATCATCAATTTATAAATTATTTAATTGGTTTAGTTTTTATACGTAGTAGAGTTCACTTTATTAATATAATTCAATTAATCATATATTTGTGTGACTTGTGCAAGCCTTGACCACGTGGAAAAACTCCACACAGCATAATCACAACTGTAATGAATAATTGGCAACAATTGCAACAACGTCTCTGCATGGACGAAACGCACCACCAAAATTTTATAACTGGAAATTACTTAGCTGGATGGTTAATCTAACGTGCTCAATCATCTTTCAGGCATTCATGTTGTCGTCAAGCTTTGAAGATTATATTATATGTTGTTTTAGTTCCTCCAAATTTCCTGCTTTATTTGCTCAATTTTCCATCCTTGTTTTACAAACATTGCTAAATTGAAATCAAATTGATTTTTCAAAAAACAAAAATTGAAAGCAACTAGGTTGTGGACATCTTATACCCTTATAACTCACTAATGTTCCCCTCTCGATCTTCACCAGATTTATTTATTTATTTATTTATTTATTTATTTTACAATATATCTTATCAAAATAATTTTATAGGATAATATTTCACATAAAAAAAAGCTCAATAAGTTCAAATTAAATTATTCCTCAAAAAGATTAATTTTATTACATCTTAATTATAATGTAAACTCTTTAATAATAATATTTTTCTTTTGTGATTGTCAACGTTTTAAACATAATAAGTTTAAAAGAAAATTTTGACCAACATTACTTCACACTAAAATAAGGTAAATAAACAAAGATTGATAAATTGAGGTTTCACTCCAAGTTGATATATTTCTTAGTATCTCATCATGGTTGATAATCTTAGATATGAATCCATTATAATCTAAAATATCATAATATCATATTATTTCCGTCCCTAAATATAATCACATATTACAGATTTTACTTTTATTAAAAAAATTAGAGTGTAATTAATGTATTCATTTTGCATAGAAAAGATTAATAAATTCTTCTTTATATATAAATATATTCAATATTAACTTTTCATATTACAAGACAAATTAATAGTATATAAAAAAATAATAAAAAATATCTAATAATTTAAAAGCTAACTTACTTTTAAAGAGAATATTTTTTAATAAGTGTTTATAATTATGGAGGGATGGGATAATTTATGTTAATTAATTAAAGCTAATGGGTATGCTAGATTTTTGACCGACCAGCTCATAATAAAATTTTATAATAAAGTTCTATTGTTGCTGCTCTGTCTCTCTAGCTAGCGCAACTCATTGCACGTATAAGGGATTATTAACGTAACATTGGGAAATCAAATACAAAATCGCTAAATGCATGTGAAAAGATGTGAGGAAATCTCTATATAAGCAACACACCCTCATTGGCTTTTTCATCAACAAGAAATCTCAATTTGATCTTTGTGAATTTTTCTTCTTCTTTTTCATATTTTTTTAGACTAGCAAATCAAAGTTCAATTGCAAACCAAGATGTCACAACAAAAAATCGCCCTAACATTACTAGTCATTTTCATCTCACTCTTCTTAGAGTCTTCCATAGCTAAAGAAAATTCCCAAACAATAACCTACATAGAGTCATCTTGCCATGGTACCCTCTATCCTAACCTATGCATTCGTTGCCTTAAAAAATTTTCCAACTCAACTATAAATGGTCCTCAACAGTTGGCCCATGTTGCCTTGTCCGTGAGCCTCTCTAGAGCCTTACACACAAGAGGATACCTTTTAAAAGTGACAAAGGAACTCCAAACAACTAGTCATAAAAATAGGATGTACTTAACCGTGCAAGATTGTGTGAATCAAATCAATGATAGTGTTGATCAACTTAGTCAAGCCATCAAAGAATTAAAAAGGTTGAACCAATCTAGCACCGACATTAGTGTTAAAGTGTTGTGGCATATAAGTAATGTTGAGACATGGGTGAGCACTGCCTTAACCGATGCAAGTAGTTGTGTTCAATCATTCCCAGGTCATAGGATGAGTAAAAGGTTAGCCATGATTAAGGTTAAGGCGAAGAATGTTGCTCAAGTTACTAGTAATGCACTTGCTTTGTTCAATAGTTATGCTTCTAGGTATCGACAACAAGCAGCTAGAACTACCAAGAAGCCTTGAAAAGCTAAAAACTAAAATTGTTTGCTTGTTTTATCACCCTCTGTTTGTTCATGTATATTGTTTTGTATACATGTTTTTTCTTTGGGTGGTTTATTATTATTAATCAAAGTGTAACATGGATATATTCAAAATTTCATTATTATTTGTGTTGAAAAAGAACTTTTCTATTTTTATTTTATTTTTTATTAATTCTCCGTCCTGAAATATATGTGAAAATAAATTGAAGAAAGTTGAAATTTGTGAAAAAATTTAGATCAAATATTAAAAAATAAATAAATAAATAAAAATTACTGGTTCATTTATGTTTATATTTTGAGATTGATGATGTATTTTCATCATTCCTTAGATACAGAATCCTTGACTAAGGCTCTCTTAGCTGGCCATGTTTCATATATCATAGATCAAAGGATAGAAACTACAAGTATGTTGGTTATGTATTTAAAAAGAAAATTAATTTTGATATTCAATAATTTATAAAAAAATTTAAAAAAATTTAAAAAAGTAGAAGTTATTTTTTTTTTATCTGTCGTTGAAGAAAATCATATTTTTAAAAACATCTTTTATAAAAAACTATTTTTTGATAAATTGTTATTTCTTTCTC
>JBBPBR010000003.1:37766274-37796059 GCA_037974775.1 Cicer pinnatifidum
AACGGGCCACTTTGTTACGAATTCTTAAAAAATATGATTTTAATATGGTTTTGTGTTTGTATCCTGTAGTGAAAATTATTTTTTTTTCTAAATCAATTTATAAAAAATATTTTTGTTTGAAATATTATTAAAAACAACTTTGTATTTTTAACGATTTTTAAATCAATTTATGATGTTTTATTTTTTAAAAAACTGTGACAAATATACACAAATTTTTTAAATTACTTTCCGATTTTTTATTTGACCAAAAAAGTTGTAAGAAACACAATTAAATCACAAAACGGTTACTTGGTTATTTCCCTCCATATTTATAAAAACCCTCTCAAATGGAGTTCTTGTTTATGGCCCTTTTATATGAGTTTTGTGTGTGTAATAAAGAATCGGTTTGATTAAATTTCTTAAGTAAAATAAAAATAAACCATACCAAGTGATTCTATTCCATATTTTGGTGCATGTCTTTAGCTAAACTATTTTCTTTTAGAATTTATATCAATTTTTTGCAATTTTAGTTTTTCATAAATTCTTTGTGTTTTTTTTACTTGTTTCTGTCACGTTAACTTCAGTGTCACGTTGTGTTTTTTATTTTTTTTAAATATATATTCGCAGACTATTGTCACGAAGATGAAGAGATGATACAATACTAGTTATTCCGAAAATAATGAATTTTTTTTTTACATTAAAGATGAAAATATTTAATCCATAATATATTGTCAGTATAAAAAAAATTTACATTATTAGTCGATTACAATTGTTAAATCGTAAAAAGTATTTGATTTTTATCATACCTACGAAGTCATATGTCCATAAATGGTTATGATGTACCGACATACAATGCATAGCAACTAAACTCTTTCTGAAAATAATAAAAATGATTTTGATATTTTCATTGTTTTTCAAAAGAAAAATAATCTCTTACCTATTTATTAACAAATAAATATAACATATTTTGTGAAATGAAACTAGAAATTGTTTTGTGAGTAAACGGACCTGATATTCATAATTGATATAAAATAAGAAAGAAGTCTTCAAATTGTAGAGAAAAAAAAACGTATAGAAAATATATGTAGTACCTTTGATCAAACGTATACTAACATAACATAGCCTGAATGTATTATTTTGAACTTCTTTTGTCAGTTATTTATTTTCTGTATTCCTTTTTTGTTTGTTTAATTTATTTTCTATATTCTTTTAATATAATTATCTTTCAAATTAGATAGAAATCAATTATTTTCATTGGCAATCCAACCAAATATAAATAGACAAGAGATAACCATACGAAAACATGGAAAATTATAACAAAAGTATAGCATGCAGTAGTTCGAAATATTGTTTTTCAACGTAAATTCATTTGAGTTTAAAAATTATACACTAGAACATAAATGTTTTACAAAATATAAGCATGTACCATCGTGATTTCATAACATTTATGTCTAAATAGATGTAACTGTTTTTACAGGGTCTAAACAGATGTATAATAAATATCTTCAGAAATTTAATAACCTTCTGTTGTAGATATAAAATATGCACTGCCATTTAGTATTACTAATCTCTATAAGTGCATAATCTTTAAATTCTAAAATTATTTTAAACTACACATTGTAATACAAAACAAAATGATAAGTTGCATATTTTATTATTTCCATTTGAAACTTTATTGAGTATTTGTGTTGAATAATATTTTTTTTTTTATTTCTTGCGTTGAATAACAAACAGGAAAATGGGATTGAATAAAAAAAAAACTACAACTGGGGATATAGCACAAATATCATCTTCAACCGCTGATGTTCAAAAGTCAAAACTTACGCTCACAACTTATTGTATACTTTTGACCAAAATCTTATACTCAAAACTCATGCACAAAAAACACGAAAAAATGCCAAAATCAGATCATCTGAAAATCACACAAACAATCTATTGTTAATCATACTTTTGACCAAAAACCCACTTGAAATTTAGGTTACAAACAAAACTCCCAAAAGAGCGACCAGAGAAAGTAGAGCAATGAAATATGGTTGTCCATTAATTGTATAGTATTTAGAAAATGGAAGCATATGTTTTTCGGATTCACCAATTATGAATTTAACCAAGGATAAACATTGGGTGATGTCTGCAACCTCCCAGTTAAAACTTCAACACCAGTTTCTGTTACCTAATAATGAAAAGGATAAATCATAATCAAATTATGCACACTACAAAAATGTAACAGCTAGGAGAAAAATTATCGAGAAAATTAAATTATTAACTCACTGTTCAAAACAAATTATAGATAAGTGGTCAATGTAATTAGAAATAACTATGATTAGACTACTGTTTGAGGGATTCAAACATGTTTAAATTTTATTACTCCTATTGTAAGAGTAAAATGTGTCACTAAGAAAGTGCATAGCATAACATTTTGTTGCAGACTTAATGTGAGTTTGGATAAACAGCCTAATTAAGCATACAACCAATAGAAGATTATCATATAAGAGTTTATGTTTAGCTTTTATATAATAGAAAAAAGAATGAGAATAAATTCTGCAAAAGCTAAAAACAACTTACAAGAAAATGAGCTTAAAACATCTTCCAGACATTTCATACTATATTTTTATAAGCTTACAAACATTTAATGTGTTTATGTCATAAGATAATATGAAATAAACTTTAGTCAAGGACATTATATAAAAATTGTGGAACCAAATCATATATTTATCATTATTCAAAAAAGTGAACCAGTAAAAAGTTCTCCCTTTCAGCAAAAAAAATCATGCTTTATTTTTAAGAACAAAGAATGCACAAAATAACCAAACTAGGCAACTTTAATATACACTATTTATCTATGTTGTCAGTCACGGATAGCGGCGCGAAGCGTCCAACCCCAAAAATGGGATAGCGGAATTGCGGATAGCGGGATTAGCGCTATTGTGAAAACCAAAAGCAATATATAGACTAAACATAAAATACAAACAATAGACAAACATACTAAAAAATAGCAAAAATAAAATACACAAAAATAAAGGGATAATCATAGTACTTCATATTTCATAACCAAAATGTAACATCAAAATCAAGATCTAATAGTAATCCCAAATAAGTTTAAAAAGTAATCAAGTTCTACTGAAAGTTTGAAAACAATCAAAGTCTGAAACAGAATGGGAAGAAGAAGAAAAATAAGAAAACAGTGGCAAAAAAAAACATAGAAACAGAAGTGAAGAAGAAGAAAAACAGAAATAGAAGTTAAAAAACAGGGAGAAGAATAAAAAGAGGAATGGAAAAAGTTTGGGAAGAAGAGAAACAGAAACAGTGGAAAAGGGGAACCATCACAACAGTTTGGGATTTAAAATAATAATGTGAAGGAGGGGAAAGATCAATAAATAATAAAATAATAGGGTTTTGAGTGCAAAAAGATTAATGAAATTAAAAAAAAAAAATCAACAAACCCTAAAAAACACAGTAGCGGGTCATGGACCCGGGTCAAGCGCAACGCGTCGGCGCGTTTTGAGCGCTATTCGCGGCCGCAATTGCCGCAACAGGTGACGGCGGTTTTACGGTGAGGTGCGGAGCGGAGATGACCGCCGCCACAACGGTATTCCGCAATTGCACCGCAATTGACAACATAGCTATTTATTAAGGAAAAGGAGTAAATAGATATGTTCTTACCAAAAGAGTGTGTTCAAATTGAGCACTTCGTTTACCATCTGCTGTAACAGCAGTCCATCCATCAGGCCACAGTCGATCACGCCAGACACCTATTAAAAAAACTGTTTATTAGTATCTGTTACAAGTATCCGTCAAAGTTATTCAATTAATCAATTAATTGTACATATACCTGCATTGATCATTGGTTCAATTGTAAAGGTCTGACCAGCCTTCATCACACCAACAGCTTTATTTCCTGGCAGTGGTTAAGGTGTATTGCAACTAGCAAGTGTACTCTTTTCTATGTAATCATGGTTTATTTTTCGCATGAATTAATGTTATATCAATAAAATAGTGGTTTCATGCCTAATAACTTTTCCTTTTATATTAAAACAAGGTTTACATCACACTTCTGGTCTCTTCAATAATTTTTAAATTTCACTTTGATCCTTTAAGTTTTTTTCATTCAATTTTGGTCTATTTAGTTGCAAACAGTGGACACTTTGACCCTTAAGATTTTTCATTCATTTTGTTTGAGACCATAAAATGTTTCATATGTTTCTTTCTATCAATTTTTGTTTGAGTCCGTAAAATGTTTCATGTTTTTTCTTTTTCAGACAATCACCAAAACATAATGTCAAGGTAGGAAACATTTGACAAACTCAAACAGAAAACTGATAGAAAGAACCACGGCGTCCCACGTTTGAAACTTAAGTGAGCAATGGTGGAACTAAAAAACTTCTAAAACCAAAGTTTGTAACTTAAGGACCAAAAAAAACATAAGGGACCAAAGTGAAATCTAAAAATAACTTAGGACGAAAGTGTAATTTATCCTAAAAGAAAAGCACACTGCTAGATGCTACAACAATCATCAAAGGATGTTGAAAATAATTTCCAAAAAAGTTTTTCGGAAACCCTAAAATGCATTTAAACCAAGAAAAGGATACTTCCATAATGAGGAATGTTTGGTGCACAATGGAAAAGCTCTCCAATTCCATGACCACAATATGATTTTACCTAGAAGGACAAGGGAGAATATGAGCAAGGAAGAAGGTGATAACTATTCAAAAGTGTGAACAGATAACACTATGTAGATAACAAAGAAAATGAGATCTTTTACCACTGAGAAGCCAGACATTGAAGCGTGGCGATTAATAACTTCACCAATTTCACGGAATCGTACCCCAGGTTTAACTGAATTTGATGGAAAATATGAATCAGATACATATAGTTCAATTTCTTAAAAAATTATGTGACTTTTAGTTATACTTACAGTACTTGAACACACAGCAATCACAACAAACTTCAAACACCAAATACATATTATCAATTGAATTTAAATCAAAATCAATAGCTCGTATAATATTATTTTATATCAGCTACTCAACTGGTCCTGTTTTTAATATATATATATATATATATATATATATATATATATATTGAAGTTTTTTAATATGAATTGATAAATAGCTTTAAGGGACATTACAAAGAAAAGACAAAAAATATAACATTACGATAATGTTCTAAAATTTCAGTTAGATTTGAAATTTGGGAGAGAAACTTCAGAGATGAAATTCAATGGAGACATACCAATGGATATTGCCTTTTCCAGGCACTCATATGTGCATTTAACCAACTGGCGAGACTCTTCGTCCACATTTCCAACAAAGTATGTTTCATTTAGATCACCTGCATAACAACTCGCATAATTAACCAATGGTCGAATTTTCTGATCTTAAAGTGTAAGTGTAATCGATATATATATGTTAATCAACTCACCATGAACACCTTTATAGTAAACAGTGACATCAACATTTACAATGTCACCATCCTCAAGCTTCCTGTAGAATGACTAAATTATTGAAAATTCTCAATTTGAAAAGGATATAATTGTCTACTTCGTCATGCTTAAGTAGCACTGCAACTTACACTAATCAAGTGTAAAGTTTCCATATGAAGGATTGATTAATTGGGAACATTAGATCCTGTTTGGTTTAAAGAAAAAAGTTTTTGGTTTTGTTTTTTCATCTGTACTGTTTCCCATATCTTTTCAGGATTTCTTGTACGAATCTTCAGAAACAGGAAACAAAATTAAACTTAAACAGCATTTTTTTAATTCACAATGAAAATAGAAAATAAGAACACTATTTTCTAAAACCAGACAGTATTCTTGTAATTGTAACTCGAAGATCTGTAAGTACAATTGTTGAGCACTAGAAACAGAAAAATAATAGAAAGCAGAAAGAAAAAGGACATAACATTCTACCTTGCATCAGGAATTCCATGGCAGATCACTTCATTAACTGACCTGTTAGAAAGAGCAGATTTTGTTCTTCATAAGACCAAGACAATCTATGAAAAATAGAATATATACGCAAGGAAAGTACCTACGTGCAGCAAGATTTCGGGAAGAAATGGTAATTGAGAGGCGATGGGTATCCTCCTGTGAAGGTAAAATTTAAGAAAAATATATCATCAATAACAATGGCTATTGGAATTGCCAAATGACAATAACAACAAGAAATAGTTATGTAGTTATAATAATATCGACAGATGTAAGCTAATATTTTCAAAATGTAATATGACAAACTAACTATTCTATCACCTGCAGCAATAGTTGCCTCATGAACTACTCTATCAATTTCATCGGTTGTCACACCAGGCCGAACAATCCGAGCAGCTGCATCTAACACCTCCCTTCCAATCTATGAATCAATTCATGAAATGAGAGTCTATAAAGTCTGCCACTCTACTTCAATATTCCAGGTGAAAGATAAACAACATATAAAAACAAATTTCACCAAAAGTTTATCCATACAAGACAAAGCCACCTCAACTGTCCTTAAAAACACAGTTTTTATTTAAACAGAATATAATCCCTTCACAATTTTTTTTTAAATAAACACAAGAACCAGTTTTTCCTCGAATATTGAATAGAGATAGCGATCAGGGCAAAATGGCAGAACTCACCCGACAAGTTTCTCTCATTCTTTCGATTAGATCTGGAGACTTGATCTACAGATTAACATTAATTAAAATGTGGAATAAAAAAAACACAGTCAGTGTGCAACTTGACCTTGCAAGACTTGCATCAATTGAATACTCGGGAATTTTAAATTAACTACCTCAACAGTATGCTGCAGGTCACTATTCGGCTCAACTTTGGGAATTCCCTAGAGAGAGATAGAAACCAATGAACCTCGGGTATATTATGAACAGATAACTTCAAATTGTGTTAAAGTTTAATAAAATGGCTTACATAATTAAATTAAATTAAATTAAATTCAAGGCATCTAAATAGGAAGAAGATGGATAACTCACATCATCAGCCCAATCAGGTATGACAATATGAGCTGGGACAATCCGTTTAACAGATATGGGGTATGGCCGCAGCGCCCTTGCAAAAGCAGAAATAAAAAAATTCAGTTTCAGCAAATAAATGAGATGATACCAATAATTCAAAAATAATTGCAAATTTAAAGGCGGGAACATCTAAGATACTGAAACCAAAAGCATCAATGAAAAGAAGGGAAATGGGGGAAAATATAAAGAAAAGGACAATGAAGTGCACAAACATGAACATACACACTACTGATAATCAACATAATATTCTGTTATTAATAAAAAACAGTTTTCGACATGGCACAATGATAGCGTGTGTTAAAACTGGTAAAACAGAGACGAAAAACTGAGAAACAGAAGAATCAGATACTCAGAATCAAAGTGATTCGGATCTTAGTGTTATTCAATGGTAAGAATCGTTACAAGATTAGAGAGAGAAACCACTGATTCCCAATGAATCAGTCCTCCAATTTCCTCTTTTCTCCCCCAAAACTGGTAACTGCCTCCAACTGATTACTATTTATAGTAATAGGTTTTGGTTCCCCAATTTCTAACAGAATAACAGCTAGCCCCCAAATTTCTAACAGAATAACAGCTAGCCTATTAACAAGCTAATCCCAAATTTCTAACAGAATAACAGCTAGCCTATTAACAAACTAACTAACTAACCTGTACATTCTTTTTATTCCTTCTCACATATACATTTCCAAACCTCGACTTATTCTTACTCCTATCAGCGTGGCAAATTTTTTCACAACCACCATAGGAAATTCATGAAGGGATGCCTCCCATGACAGCGCCATAGGCCACAATGGCGTGTTGATATGGCGGATTTTTGGCCTTCCGCCATTAAGCTATCCACCATTAATAACACTAATAAAAAAAAACAGTAATACATATATGTACTAAAACATGAAGGGACTCATATCACTAGAAATTTACCCAGTCCAATCAAAGTGAGGAAGCTTTGGAGTTCGACTCTGCCCTCTCTTCAAGCAATATAACCATCCTTCACCCAGTGATTCTGAATTCTGTGTGCCAACTAAGGATAGCTTTGCCTTCAGATGCACTGATTTGTGGGAACTCCATGAAGATTTGAAACATTCCTGAGTGCTGTCAAAAACTATCAAAATTGGTTCCAAAATACCAAATATGTCAATGATATCAATACTGTTAGAAATAAAGTTCTACATGATTCAGCTGATTTAGTTATTTAGATCAATAACGGCATATTTCATTTTCTTTTTACAATAACTAGAACTGAATTACTAGTCAGGACTAAATCAGTGTTGTCAATTGCAGATCGCAGAAATAGCAGTTTGTTTAAATTTCACTATGCTACAGCTTTATACTAAATCCCGCATCGAGGAACAGTAGTAGTTTGATAAAATTCCGATGCACATTAGCATTGTAGCACCACTATATACGCTATTTGACAATACTAGACCTAATCAAGCATTATGTTGCAGTTGCACAATACCAGCAGTTGAAATCAAAATACTGAACTTTGTAGCTCAACAGCCAGGCAGGCAAAAGACTTTGGTAGAGATTATGGAAACAAACAGATTTTATGGGAAACACAATGACCTATTATCTCTTAGGTTCTCTTTGGATATTTTAAAACAAACGGAGCAGAGTAGAATAAAACGGAAGGAACAGTGGGATGGAGAATTCATTCCATTGTTTGGATATTTTGCAACGGAGCAGAATAAATAAGTCATTCCATGTCATACCTCCCAAATAGAAGGGGAAGAAAAATGAAGGTAAGTAGTGGAATGGATGTCATCATGTTTCATTCCATTCCATGATTTTTTTTAATATCCGAATAATAGAATAGCATATTATTCCATCCTATTCCACAACATTCAATTTTATTCCATCACATAGAATCCCGACCTTAAAAGAAACACAAATATCATCTACACAGCTTTTCAGAAAACCGTTTTCTTGTTTTTTCTCCTGCTTTCATTTTCTAATTACAGAACTTCCCCTTTATTTTGACATTGTTTCTTGTTTTCAAGGATTTTTATACAAAAAAATAGTGAAAACATTTTTTTTTGTTTTAACTGTTTTCAGTATTAATTTTTTTAGTTAGGAAGCAAAATGAAAATAAGGAGGCAGTTTAGAAAATCAAATAAAATTGGAAATTAAAACAGAAAACATTTACTCAAACCAAACAATCTCCAACATTTCTAAAAGATGATATAAACTCGGTCCTTGAGGTTATTTCATTTTATAATAGCCTAATGAGATTCCATCACCAAAATAAAGGAACTTAAAATAACTGACAAAGTAGTAAACAATCACAAACCAGAATGCAGAACCTTCACGTGGAAGCTTCAATTCCATGCATTTTGGACACCTTAAAAAAAACATAGAAAAGTACAAGTAGCAAAGTTAAAATCAAAATCATGATCCATAAAATCATCCCAATAACACCCAGTTGATAAACCATCAAAATAAACTTCAAAATTACATTTTCACCACCCAATTGACCACAAAACCTCTATCAGATAAATTTAATTAAAAAAAACATCAAGCAATTCTAACACTACCAAGGCCCAAAACTACAATCTACCACAAGCAGTAGCAGCAGATATTTTCTGAAACCAACAAAAACCCTATTTGATCTTAGCTAAAAACAAAGTCTTTTCAACATATCATACCATTTTAAATGAAATAAAAATAGAAAAATAACAATCCAAAAACCAAAACACAAAGTAGGTTATAGCTTCTGTGAGCAGCAACGGAACACACAGAGAAAGAAAGTGAGAGAGAATAATACATACTGAAGATTTGCAGGTTTGCCACAGTTAGCACAAGATAGCTTATTTACGGATAAATCAGATTCACCAGCCATCGATTGCAAAACACTTGTGTTCTAGGTCTTGCAGTTACTTTTTTTTTTTTTTTGACTCAAAGGTCTTGCAGTTACTGTGTGTATAGAAATTGGAAAATCAAACTTTGGAAATGAGAAGAGAAATTTTATAACTTCTTGCCGAAGAAGGTGAGTTCTACTTTGGATTCGGGTCTGGTTTGTTCTCTTTAGCTGGATAACCCATTGGGCCGCCAGGCCCATTTATTTTAAGGTGGTGTGAAATATTTTTTAGAATTGCTTTTCCCGGTGAGTATGCTAAACCCCCCAAAAATTCAAATTACCCTTTACAAGATTGCATAATCCAGTTTGGTAATTTATCGAAATGACGCATCTGGGAACTTCAGTTACTGGATTCACGTATTCGGGGAGCTACCAATTTATAGGACATAATGTCCTTTTCCCCTTTCACTCTAATTTTTAAATCAAAATCTCTATAAACGTTCATTTCTCTCAAATTTAACTAAAATGCCATTTTCTTACCTCAAATCCACACTATAAACTCTTTTTTTTTTTTTTTCATTCATCAACTCTTAATCATCAAAAGGTAAGTTTTTAGTTTTTATATTTTAAGGTTTTTGTTTATGTTTTTGTACTTTTGATTTTAGTGTTTATGTTGTTGTTGTAGTTTCACTAGGTAGTTAGTGATGAATGTTATTGTTGTTGTCCAATTGGTTATTGTTGTTACAACTGGATTTATGTTTTCTGAATTGTTATAGTTGTTGTATTTAAGCGTTTGATAAAATATTTTTGATTTGTAAGAGTTTGTATTGATATATAATTAGTTTATAGTTATTGTAGTTTCAATACATAATTAGGGATGAACATTGTTGTTGTGATGTCAATTAGTTGATGATGATGATGATGATGTTGATGTTTTTTATTTTCCTTTAAAAGATGGAAGGTGAAAGTTATATTACTCGATTCTAACACAGTAGGGAGACCCAACATGGGTATGTACGCAAAGAACGTCAGACCAAAGTTATTGGCAAAAGACAACAAGTTAAAGGTAAAAGCTTCTGCTCCCAGGCACATGTTCACGTTGAACATATACAAGACGAGATGTATGCATCGCTACCACTATCACTGCATGCACCATTTCTAGGACCACCACCACCACATGTTTAGGATTTTTTTTTTTTTTTTGGGGGGGGGGGGGGGGAGGGGGGGCATTGAAATGTCTTTGCTACCACATTTTGAGGACCACATGGCGGCACACATATAGGTTGGACATGTAAGTTTTAATGCTAAATTTATTTAATTATTTAATCATCAAAGGACTAACCATCGATTTTTTAGGAGCATATGCCTTGTTTGTTACTATTGTTGCTGATAAGATTTTAACTACAAATACAACTTGTATGTATTGTCCTGTAATTATGTTGGGTAGGAAGTTTATTGTGAATCTCATTTGTCTACCTCTTAAGAACCTTGATGTGATCCTCGATATGGATTGGTTGTCATACCATTATATCTTGTTAGACTGTGGTTGTAAGATTGTAATTTTCTCCGACCTAGGGCTCTCTAAATTTCTAGCTGCCCAAGAAGTCAAGGTCGCCCTTAAGGAGGGAGATATACAGATTTTATCCCTAGCTAATGTGGAGGTCGCTCACGATGACAAGATAGAGGATGTAATAGTGGTTAAAGATTTTCCATATGTGTTTCTGACAGATGTACCTGGCCTATCCCCAGTTCGAGAGATTGAGTTTTCTATTGATTTACACCCAGGTGTTGGACCCATCTCAATTGCACCATATTATTCGACCAAGTGTTTCACTGTGGGGAGCCCTAGTCTTGTTGGTAAGGAAGAAGAATTGACGCTCACGACTTTGTGTAGATTACAGGCAACTCAACAAGGCCACTATTAAGAATCGATACCCATTGTCGTGCATCGATGACCTTATGCATCAACTTCGAGGGGTAGTAATATTCTCCTAGATAGACTTGAAATTTGGGTATCATCAAATTAGAGTTAAGACGGAGGACATTCTCAAGACTGCATTTCGAACACGTTACAAACATTATGAGTATCTTGTAATGTCATTCAAAGTAACTAATGCACCTGAAGTGTTTATGGGCTACATAAATCATATCTTCCACACATTTTTGGACAAGTTTTGTAGTGGTATTTATAAATGACATTCTCATTTATTCTAAAAGTCAACAGGAGTGTAATACCCATAATTTTTAAGTGTATTTTGGTGTATTTTCGGTATTGAACTCAGAGGCTTTTTAGCCAAAGTTATTAATATTTTGGAGTTTATATGATCAAGAAGATATTTTGATGCCTAATTAGAATTACTCGTCGATAAATAAATTAAAATAACTGCGGTGAATCTTTTGCAAAGAGTTTAATGCGTTATGGGCGAAATGGTAATTTAACAAATATCTAGATATTTTAGATATTTGTTAATTATATTATATAAATAATGAGTATATAAAGAAAAGGAAGGGATGGAATTGGGAAGAAAAGAAAAAGAAAGGAAAGAAAAAGAAAGAAAGGAAAAGCAAAGGAAAGAAAACACAAACTTCATCTTCTTCCTCTGCCTTGCGTGAAACATTTTCCTCCTTCCTCCATCTTCATCCATTTTCGTTCTTCCTTGCTTCCTTGAGTTCGAAATTGATAGTGGGTGATAGGACAAGGATTTCTTGACTTCACTCTTCCTCTTTGATCCGAAAACGAAGAAAAACGGTTTAGGGATTTCAAAACCGTCAAACACAAATCTCCCCATTTCATCTAGATCTAAGCGTCGTTTCAAGAAGTGATAGAAGGGAAAGTTGATCACCACTACACTACGGTGCTAGTGAGCTAACTTTGGAAGCGGCGTTGCGAGCGGAGATTTTTGCCGGATTTGCTCACGGTACCGAAATCGAACGAAAAAGCTAAAGTGAAGGTAAGGGCTCCTTCCAAACTTTTAGTTTGCATTTAGGGACTTATCTGTGATTGTGTGGAAAAGGATTTTGTTAGGGTTAAAGTGTTGATTTAGGAAAAATGTATCTCAGGCTTTAGGGGTAAAATCTTAGAGTTAGGTTTTGATTATATTGATGAATGCCTCATGAAAAATGAATTTACCTCATGTATGTATGATTTTGAATATATGAAATTGATTGTGTTGTTTTGTGTCGTCGTATTCGACGTATTCGTGATTGTTAATTATGGAATTTGATGTATTTTGGTGTGAATTATGAATTGAATGTGAAAGTATGTTTGATTTTGTCTGCGTCGGGATTGTCAAGTCAAAGTGATGCCATGTGATTTGTTGGTTCATTTTGTCTGCGTCGGGATTGTCGAGTCAAAGTGATGCCATGTGATTTGTTGGTTCATTTTGTCTGTGTCAGGATTGTCGAGTCAAAGTGATGCCATGTGATTTGTTGGTTCATTTTGTCTGCGTTGGGATTGTCGAGTCAAAGTGATGCCATGTGATTTGTTGGTTCATTTTGTCTGCGTCGGGATTGTCGAGTCAAAGTGATGCCATGTGATTTGTTGGTTCATTTTGTCTGCGTCGGGATTGTCGAGTCAAAGTGATGCCATGTGATTTGTTGGTTCATTTTGTCTGCGTCGGGATTGTCAAGTCAAAGTGATGCCATGTGATTTGTTGGTTCATTTTGTTTGTGTTGGGATTGTCGAGTCAAGGTGATGCCATGTGATTTGTTGGTTCAATTTGTCCGTGTCGGGATTGTCGCGCCAAGGTGATGCCATGTGATTTGTTGGTTCATTTTGTCTGCGTTGGGATTGTCGAGTCAAGGTGATGCCATGTGATTTGTTGGTTCATCTTGTTTGTGTGGGTATTGCGTTGAAACTGTTAAGCGGTATGTTTTGGAATTATGTGTAAGTGTGTTTGATTCAAATTGAGATTGTGTTGATTGTTCTAAGAGTTATGTTTGGAATTGTGTGATAGTATGTTAGATTGTAAAACTTTTCCGAAAACTCATAATGTCGTGTTGATTGTATGGGTGTTGCTAAGTGTTAAGGTTTGAAGTGGTGTTTGAATGTGATTGAGTTAAGTTTATGTATTTTTGAATGAGTAGACAGAGAAATCGATTTACCCAATCGATTTATTGAGTTACAGGGGCCCTGTCTTTTACGAAATCAACTTGCCCAATCGATTGGACTCATCACAGAGGCTTTGTCTTTTACGAAATCGATTTCCCCAATCGATTTTCTGAGTTACAGGGGCTCTGTCTTTCACGAAATCGATTTGCCCAATCGATTTGATGAGTTACAGGGACTTCCCTTGCCATAAATCGATTTACCCAATCGATTGGCTCAGTGGGAAATCTTATTTTGAGTTTGATAATTGATTACTCAATTGATTTATCAATGTTTTGTTCAGTTATGTATTACTTGATGGATTGAAAACTTTCTTTTGATTTCATTTATATTGGGCAAGCATTGCATGAAATTTTAGCATGTGGAAAATCCTTCCAAGATATATGTTAAATTGAAAAGGTTATTTGTGCATGAAAAGCTTAAATGTTATGTGTTAACTGTTAATTTCGGTTGGTGACCCTTTACAACTATTGTGGAAATTTGGGCTTTGCCCTCAGATGAGAGCCAGGATGATCCTACCGGTTCGTACCCTCCGGATGGGAATGCGGATGGGTGTGCTTGATTGGAGCTATGTTAGGAGAATCTCACGGGGCGCGTGGAGATTACTCAAGGCATATAGTTTTTGGTTATGTATAGAATGACCAGACTAGGCTGTCACCCAGGACACATATGTCTTTCTTTTGAGCTACTTTTATGTTAAGTTGGAAGGATGTACATGTACTATCGTTGCCAACAGGACATGCTTTGGATTTATATTTTGAAAAACTTTTCCGCTGTTTGTAAATTATAAGGACTTAAATATGTATCCAAAGACTTTTCCCTATGTACTTACTCTGCTTTATTTAAGTTCTTTTGAAAAAACAAAATACACCCTCGCTTAGAAAAACGGGTTGTTACAAGGAGCATGAGGAGCACTTACGTCAAGTCCTATTAGTGTTGCACGAGAAACAATTATATGTCAACTTGTCAAAGTGAGAGTTTTGGTTGGAGGAAGTTAATTTTTTGGGACATGGATCTCAAAGGATGGAATTGTTGTCGACCTAGCCAAGGTAAGAGCAGTTGTTGATTGGAAACATATAGAGACTGTTACTGATATTAGAAGTTTTGTTGGATTAGCTAGTTATTATCGGAGATTTATTAAAGGTTTTGCTAAGATCATATCCTCATTGACCCGACTTACAAAAAAAAGGTCACTGTTTGCATGGACAGAGGAATGCAAGGCGAGTTTTAGACTGTTAAAGGAACATTCGACGACCTTATCAGTGCTAGTTTTACCACAACCGGATGAACCCTATGAAGTTTATTGTGATGCCTCTCACCAAGGATTGGGAAATGTCCTCATGCAGAATAAGAAGGTAGTAGCCTATGCATCACGACAATTCAAAACACATGAAAGGAACTATCTCACACATGATTTAGAATTGACTGTGATAATGTTTTCCCTAAAAATTTAGAGACATAACTTGTATGGAGGTACCTTTACAATTTTTTAGCGACCACAAAAGTTTGGATGGATGGAGACCTTGAAGGATTATGATTTTAGTTTTCAATATCACCCAGGAAAGGCCAATGTAGTGGCAGATGCCTTAAGTAGACAAAATATCCTTATAACCTCCTTAATGGTGAAGGAATAAGAATTGTTAGAGAAGTTTCGTGAGCTGAACTTAGATGTGGATTTTTCATCAGGAGGATTAAAGTTTAGCATGATCACCATCTCTAATGGGCTTATTGAGGACATTTAGAAACATCAATTCAACGATGAACTACTTTAGCAGAAGATGCAGTTAATTGTACAGGGGAAGACACCAAAATTCAAAGTTGGACCAAACAATATTTTACGCTGCAACGGGCGTATTTCCGACAGTGGACAAGATAAAAGAAGCTTATTCTAGAGGAGGTACACAAGAGTAAATTGAGTTTTCATCAAGGAGTGACCAAGATGTATCGAGATTTCAAGCGAAACTATTGGTGGCCCGGAATGAAGATACAAGTAGCCATGTATGTTGCAGCTTTCCTAACATGCCAGAAAGCTAAAGTAGAAAATTAGAGACCCGCAAGAATGTTGTAACACTTAGATGTGCCTAAATGGAAATGGAACCGTAGAGGTAGAATGACTCGATCTGGGTGATAGTTGATCGTCTAACTAAGTCAGCCCATTTCCTACCCATGAAGACTACTCATAAGTGACTAAGTTGACGTAAATTTACATCGCAGAGATTATGAGACTTCATGGAGTGCCTTCTAGCATCGTCTCAGATTGAGACCCAAAGTTTACCTCTCATTTTTGGGAAACTTTACATGAAGCATTGGGGAAGAAGTTGACACTAAGCTTTACTTATCACCCGCAGACCGACAAACAAACAGAGAGAACCAATCAAACCTTAGAGGATATTTTAAGAGCTTGTATCTTGGATAATCGTGGGGGTTGGGATGAATGTTTACCGTTAGTTGAATTCACCTACAATAATAGTTTTCATGCAAGTATTGAGATGGCGCCATATAAAGCCCATTATGGACTGAAATGCTAGACACCATTGTGTTGGTATCATGATGGTGAAAATACCATAGTGGGGCCAGAAATGGTGCCACAAACTATACAGGAAATCAGAAAAATAAGAGAAAGGATGAGAACTTCCCAAAGTCGAGAAAAACGTTATGCTGATAGACGTCGTAGGCCCTTGGAATTTGAAGAAGGTGAACATGTGTTCCTACGTGTTACACCCACTACTAGGATTGGTAGATTCATCAAGGCAAAAAAGTTCACGCCATAGTTCATTGGACCATACCAAATCCTTAGGCGAATCAAACTTGTAGCTTACAAAGTCGCTCTACCACCCCTCCTTTCCAACATTCATGATGTGTTCCATGTTTTGCAGTTGCGAAAGTACGTCCATGATCCATCACACGTCATTGAACCAGATGTAGTGTAGTTAAAAGATGACATAAAGGTCAAGATGCTCTGTAACAAAGAAATTCCTTTGGTGAAGGTAGTCTAGAATCAAGCCACTGGAGATGCCAATTGGGAACTCGAAGACAAGATGATGGAGTAGTACTCGGAGCTTTTCAGTGGTGTTAGTTTCGAGGACGAAACTATTTTAAGTGGGTAGAACGTAAGACCCGTATATTTTGTCCTATTTTTTATTCTTATATTTAAATATTTTATTATGGTTTTGCTTATATATGAAAAATATTTTAATATTCTTAAATCTGAACTGTTTTGCTAGCTATTGTTACTACTAGTATTTTTTCTAACTAATTGAATGTATCTTACTACTCTAATTTAGGTGATGTTGCTATCTATATTTTATTTCATGAAATTAAATGTTGTAATTTTTAATATGCCAATGCTTAGAAATATTTGAGGTTGGTGGTGTTACTAGCAATACAATTCATTTTATTTTAATGCGAATGTATGCGTACGATTATAGAGGGTGGGATTAATAGAATTAGTAAGATCATACTAGAATATATTAAAAAGCTAATTTGAAGTGGTACCACTCAGCCCAATTGTAACTAAGACAATGACAAGAGCTTCCCCTAACCCTAGCAAGAAAGAGGCTAATTTTGTAACACCCTAAATTTTATATTAAACTTACGATTTACGATTTTAAATAATTAATTTAATATTAAAATTATTTTAGAATGTATGATAATAAATTTCCTGACTAATTTTTTGTTATATAGGTGATTTCTATAATGTGCTAGTTTTATAAATCTTAGATTAATGAGCGATATAAATGATAAATATTTTATTTTATTATTTGATATATTTTTAAAAAATAATAGTATTTTAGTGTAATATATATGTTTTAAAGAAAAAAAATTTATACGATTTTACGTGTATATATGTGTACCCAATTAATTTAATACTTTTAGGTGCGCTTGACTGATGTTAAGTATACACGTTACACGTAGTTATATTTCAATTATTCATAACTATTTTCTATTTTTAGTTACTTTTTTATAAAGAATTATCTTGAGATAGTAGTGATATTGTATTTGATTTACTTTATTTTTATATACTTGTTATGACATTGTGATTTTATATATATTTATTAAGATTTAGTAATAAATATAAAGTGTTGATGTTATATTTATTTATTTTATAATTTCGACTATTCTCTAATGACGGTAATATTTTAAATTGAGTATTTAAAAAAAATATTATTATAGGGATTATTTTAAATATTAGATTTTTTATTATTAATGTATTTTAAAAGATTAATTATTTTTATTTATAAATTATTAGTTTTGAAATTGTAATAATATTTTATTAATGAAATTGTGTATTAAAAATAAAATAAAATAAAACTAGTAAAACCTAAAGGAGACCAATGAATTTGATTTATGTATGAATCCTAACTATTAATAAAATAAAACAAACAAAAAAGGGAAGGGAGTTGGAAGGGCAGCAGTAAAACCAAGGAGGAAACACAATAATAACCCTATCGTTTGACACCAGTGATCAATAACTGTTCCAAAAAACTTTCTCCATTTTCGCCCAAATTTGAGTATGTTATTTCATTTATTTAACTCGTCAATTAAACATAATTTTCTAGATTTTTAACAACCCCAATTTCTCTCTAAAATACCCAACTTCTTTGTTTGTAGAATTCGTTAATTTCCGCCGTTCTCCTTCACCGTAAGTCCGATTTGAGTGAAGCCAACGTCAAAACGACCGTATGAAAAGTGACTATATTATTCACTGATTGGGTTTCTGATTTATGGTAATTTTCCTTGACTGAATTTCGAATTTAGTTTTTAGAGTATCTTCTCATAATTTATTTTTAACGTTTACCCATAAACTGTCGAGTTAGATCGATTGAAGGACAAAGAGTCAATGAACAAAGGTTGTTTGCTTGTGGAATCGTATTCGTGTGTGAAAGCATCAAAATAAGAGAAGGGGTGAAAGAATGTTTGAATTCATGAGTATAATATAATTTGAGATGAACGCGAAAACTGTATTTCCCAACGATTCATTCGGGGCTCGCTACTTACTGCAGTAGCCCTTTGAGTGATAAATTGATTAATGTAAAAATATGGGAATTGTGAGATTAAAATATTGAATAGAAATATTTATAAGGTGTTGATTGATTTAACTCCGTTAAATGTGTTGGTAGTTGATATTATTGTGATGTTTGATTTATTTTTATTAAATGTGAGATATTTGCTATCATTGTGATATTGGATGTCGAATGAATTTTATGTATATGTTTGATTAGACGTGTCTATGTGATGTGATAATAAAAAGTGAATTCATTTTGATAAGTTTATATGAATATGATGATGTATAATTAATAATAATGATGTTATAAATTTGTGATAAGTCTATGTGATGATGTATGGTTGATGATAATGATGCTATAAATTTGTGATGAGTTTATGTGATGAGATATGATTAATGATAGGGATGTTGTGAATTTGTGATGAGAATATTGAAATAACCCCATAGTTGGTGAAATAATTGTGATTCCAATTTGTGTTTGAGATGACGGTCTTAATGGAGTTTCATAGGCCAACGAGGGGAGAAAATAAATATTGAGAATTTGTGAAGTAAAGATTATTTTGTCATCATATAGGTAAGGCCTAACAAGCCTAGTGAGTTCGGGGAAGTACAACTGAATAAGTCTGATCGTGGCGGTCTGTTGTCGAGCCTTACGACAAGATTGTTAGACCTTGGAGGTATTCGGTTGGGGAATTCCTAGGTGACTTGGAAGTAGCACACCAAATGTCGGGAGCTACCACACAACACACGTTTACCTCGACTGTCACGTATATGTGTCTCGGGTTGAGTTGAGGGGATCTATGAAAACAGGGCCAATTTGAATTGTCCGTCCACCGGGATGGTGGCATAGTATCGAGCCTCCTAACCAAGTACTTCAGAGTTAGAATAGCACCACATTGTGAAGTAGAGTCTAATCTCATGCACAACATTGCATTTTCTTGTGATTGCTTTGTGGTGATTAATATGTATTATGTGTGATAATAATTTCTGCGATGATTTGATGTTACAATGAAGTGTATTGATTTTCCTTGATTTTAACTATACAATGTGATGTTTTTCCTTGAAGAATGTTTGTGTAATGATACAGTTTATTGATGATTAATTGCGTGTTCCTCTTATTTATATTATACTATCAACATGATTTCAAAACTCATCTCCTTCGTTGTTTGTGTTTGACTGACTTGGCCATGCGTTTGCAAAATTGCAATTATTATAGGTTAATGAGTCTCGATGTTCAAGTTTGGGAGAAACCCCGCTCTAATAGGTGATACCGAGAATTAAGAGTTGTAATGTATATTTTACTTATGTTATTACAAATGACTTTTTATATGAAAACTTAGTACGAGTAAGTCTTGGGAATTAAATCAAGAAATTCTAGTTCAATCAAGTTCATTGATATTCCACTGTTTTAATTGAGGAACAAGGTTGAATTGTTACATGTGTATTTAGAGAAACGTGATATCCTAAATTAGATATTAAAGTTTTTATTCTCTTTAACATATTTTCTTTATCCGCTGCAAGTTTTCTTCAAATATGTTAGTATATATTATTATAAATGTTATTTTGGGGTTTAGGGTGTCACATTAGTGGTATCAGAGTAGGTCTGTCCAATCAGGCCAAGTGGGTTGAGTGTCGGTTCAATTGGAGTCAAATGTTAGTCGTGTCAATTGTGTTTTCTTGTGTATTAATTATTTTTACTATCATGTTTTCTGCTTTATATTATTGTGTTATTTCTCATGTGCTATATGCTTTTGTATAATTATACATATATTTGAAGTTACTAATGAACTATTTATTGTTTGCTTACTCTAATTGTGTTGTGATTATAAGCTTCTACTTAAGCGACTAAATAAACCATGAAATTATTTGTTAAAATTTGAGTGAAGTTGAATTGTTGACTTAACCAAGTTAATTACCTTTTGATTAGACTTGTGGTTTGCGTTTTTAACTTTGATTATTTACTCTGTTGTTATAGTGGATAGGTAGAAATAATTTTTTTTATTGACTAGTTATATATTTAAAATTATTAATTTAATCGAGATAATACTAATTATTGATTGATTATGATTATTAATTATTTTTACTATCATGTTTTTGTCTGTTATATTATTGTGTTAAGTGTTATATGCTTTTGTATTATTATACATTTTTTCGAGATTATTAATTAACTGTTTATTATTTGCTTACTCTGATTGTGTTATGGCTTCT
Organism: Cicer pinnatifidum; assembly: GCA_037974775.1. NCBI lineage: Eukaryota > Viridiplantae > Streptophyta > Magnoliopsida > Fabales > Fabaceae > Cicer > Cicer pinnatifidum. The sequence goes on from JBBPBR010000003.1 coordinate 37,787,374, forward strand.
AACTTCCTACCTAAGTGAGTAAATAAACCATGAAATTACTTGTTAAGAGTTGAGTTAGTTTTAATTGTTGACAAGATTATGTTAGTTACTTGTTGCTTATTGCTTGTCTACCGAACTATGATTTTTGCACTCTAGTTTTATGTGAATAGTTGGAAATAATAATTTTGATGGACTAGCTGTATGTGTCAAGGTTTTAATCTTATTCACATAATCTTAATGATCAAATGTCAGACCTCACCAATGTGTTGTTTTAAAGTTCCATTTTCATAGTTAATCAATTTAAAATATTTAGTCTTGATATGAATCTGTTTAAAGCGTTTGATCTAATAACTAATTGATTGAAACATTGATTTCCGTATAATTATATGTTTAAAACTTCAAGTATTGACTTTTACTATGTACAAATTATTATTATTTTAGTTGAAACTCAATTTAGAGAAGAAAAAAAAAGATGTTTCGTTCCAAACTTTGAGCTAGAAAGGAAATATGTCGCTTATGTTTAAAGTTTTAATTTTAACTATAAAATTCTTATTTTGATTTTAGGTTAGCTTGTGTTAAGAAAAAAAAATCGATTTTAAATCGTGAATGTTAACTTTAAATCACTTGAAAGTGTTGATGGTTGTATCTAGATTAGTAGAGTTTTGATATTGGTTTGAAAAAAATTTAGAATGTTCGTCATGATTTTAAATAGTATGAAATTCATATTATTAGCAATAGTAATTCTTGAATATTAGAGGTTGGTAGAACTTATAATTTTTTTAAAAAAAATGACATTTTGAAGGAGTTAAAGTTTACTTATTTTGTATGATGAAAATAACTTTGTTTGAATTGCTCTTGATTATTTTCAATAAATTAAATTGAGTTGAATTTTTGTTGATTTATAAAACAACAATAATTCTATACTACTGATTTTATTTAATGTTTAAAACAGGTTAAAATTTACAGCATATTTTACTATGTCTTGTTTTTTAAAAAATTGAAAAGAGTTGTTGTTATCTTGGTTTAGGGGTTGGTGTGAATATTGAATTGTGTGAGGGTGTTGGGATATTTATTTGAAATGATTGATTTTCTGATTATGATATTATGAACTCATTAGAGTTTGACTCGATGTTAGAGTTTTAGATTTTAAGAACTCTTCAGTGATTTACAATATTACTAATGATAAAATGTCTACTAATTGAGAAAGAGAATGAAAAAAAAAATAAAGTTTTTAAAAATCTTCTCAATAGTGAAATTGTTTTTGAAAAGTTATCTAAATTTTAGATTCTATAATTGATGTATTTTACGAGTAGAATTTTTTTTTAGAATTGTAGTTGTTGTGTTTTCACTATCGAACTGTATATTTAAGTTTAATATAGGAAGGTAACATGTTGTTTGTACATCTTTTTTGTAATATGAATTAACCTAACAAAATGGTATGCATTAGATTGATATGTGTAGAGTGCATCATGTAGATTGATATGCGTAGAGTGCATCAAGTAGATTGGTATGCGTACAGAAACTAAAATTTATTTTATCAATTTTTTAATTAATTATAAAATTGCAATTTTTATTTGAGACTCAATTTTTAAGATTAGAACAGAACTCCAAAATCTTTAAAATTGATGGTGTGTTATGTTTTGGACCAATTTTGTGGCCTGATAGAAACTGAGGGATGTATCTTCAAGCATGTTGAGTAGCTAGTGTGACAGGAGGCTATTATTTTTTAGATTTATGAATTAGTTTAATTCATTATCATAACCAACTTGTCTTATGTTTTGTGTCATGTGCAATACTTTAATGTATGTAAATATACAATTTTTTTTTGTAAGTTTGATAAAATAAGAAAATAAATGGAAACTATTTTGGAAGTGTTAATTAATTGGAAAATTTCCTATCTATCTATATATAGTTTAAATTTTATTTCAAAATATGAGTTGAAAATAATAATTTTTACTGTGATTAACTATTTAGAAATGTGTTTTTGATGATTAAAATACAAATAAATTTTTAGAAATCTTATAGATTTTAAAAATATCCTTGATTTATTTTATTTTTATTGTATTTAAAAACCTGATTTATCTTAGCTGTTGTTATTTAGACTTGAATTATTGAAAAATAAATTAAAGAAAAATTTAGAATTCTCAATAATTTTTTTTTTTGGTGCTAAATGGTTAGTGATATTTTTTTAATAATAATGGAGTATACAAATCAATTTTTAGAATGATGTGTTGTTACCTTGAAAGTGGTTTTTGCACTATCTGATTCAATTTAGTTTGGTAATGTGTTGTATCTTCTAGTAAATAATTATTTATTTTATCTTCTACTTGGAAAATCTATTATGCTTCCATTTGTTGTAACTTTTAAGTGATGGTTAATGTAAAAGAAAATTTAATCGTGATAAATTTTGAGTAGACCTCTATGAGAATATGTTTCATTTTTAGAATCATCGTTTGAGTTATGAGATTAACGTAAAATCTTGGTGCTCATTTTTGGATTAGTTATTTAAATGTATATATGATTATGTAAATATTAAATTGTTCGTGTTTCAAGTGTTCTAATTGTTGTGAATTGGTGTATAGAGTTAGAGTAGTCGAGAGCATCTAAAAGTGAAATAGTTTTATATTTCTTCAATCGAATTATTGGTTATATATTGATGTTAGTGGTTTTTCTTTTGTTGTTGTAACTAGTTGTAAATTACAAATAAATTATTGTGAAGGTGTGATTAAGTGAACTTTTAACTTGAAGTAAGGAGTAGGAGTTGTGGCGCCGCCTTGGCACTCCTGAACCACGTTAAAGATACTTTAATTATCCATATTTGAATTTGAATGACTGCAGTTATAGTTCCTTAAGTAGTTGACTACATGAGTATGAGGGACTAGCTACCCCGATGACTAATCGTCAATAAAAGAGACAACGATAACTCATTATTTTGTTAGAAGTATCTTTTAATTTTATTTTTAAATAATTAAAAAACATGTTCATTGCTTATATCAATTGAATGAATTTAATTATTAAATATATGTTATTGAGAAATAGTATCTCTATCATTACTTTTTTCCTTGATTATATATATAATATGTTTTTATAGAGTAATTGATTGGAATTCTATTATAGTGTTATTAAGTTGTTAGATGTGTTTTATATTTTAAAAAGTTACTCTCTTTGTCAGACCTAAGTTAAATTTGTTAAATGTTTCGTGATATGATTTAGACTTTATTTTAAGGAGTAAAACTAGTAATATTTGGTTTGAAAGAAATAGTTGAAACTGACAACGTACTTGAAATGTGTTTCATTTAACCAAACTAAATGAACTACGTTATTATTGACAAAATCTATATATTATGTTTTATATGTAAATTATAATGAGTAACTCTATGATATTTTATTTCATAGTTGAATGGTAAATGTCATAAGTATTTTATTTCATGATTGAATGATAAATATTATACGTGTTAATTAATTTATTTTGTCATGTTAGTCTATCATGCTATGTGACACCCTAAATCTCAAAATAACATTTGTAATAATATGTACTAAATTATTTGAAGAAAACTTACAGTGGATAAAGAAATTTGTTAAAGAGAATAAAAATTTAATATCTAATTTAGGATATCACATTTCTCAAAAATAAAACTAAGAACACTTTAAATTTATTTTGTCAATTAAAATAGTGCAATCTCGATAAGCATGATTTAAGTATAATTACTTGATTTAATTCTAAAAACTTACTAGTACTTCTAAGGTTTTCATACAAAAATTCAATTCAAATTAAATAAGTAAAATACAAGTTAAAACCCTTATTCCCGGTATCACCTATCAGAGCGGGGTTCCTCCCAAACTTGAACTTCAAGACTCATTAACCTGTAATAATTGCGATTTCGCAAACGCAGGGCCCAGCCAGTCAAACACAAACAACGAAGGAGGTGAGTTTCGAAATCATGATGACAGTATAATACAAGTAAGAAGAACACACAAATAATCATAATTGGACTGTGTCATTACACAAATATTCCATCAAGAAAATATCACATTCAAAGGTCAAAATCACTCAAGGAAAATCAATAGATTTCACTGTATCATCAAATTGTCTAAGAGGAATTATCACCGCACACGATACATATTAAGATAAACAAAACAATTACAATAAAATGCAATGCTATGCATGAGCTTAGACTCTAGTTCACAATGTGGTACCATTCTAACTCTGAAGTACTTGATTAGGAGGCTTGATACAATGCCACCATCCCGGTGGACGGACAATTCAAATTGGCCCTGTCCTCATAGATCCCCTCAACTCAACCCGAGACACATATACGTGACAGTCGAGGTAAACGTGTGTTGCATGGTAGCTCCCGACATTTTGAATGCGACCTCCAAGTCACCTAGGAATTCCCCATCCGAATACCTCCAAGGTCTAACAATCTTGCCTTAAGGCTCGACAACACACCGCCACGATTAGGCTCATTCAGTTGTACTTCCCCATAATCACTAGGCTTGTCAGGCCCTACCTATATGATGACAAAATAATCTCCACTTCACAAATTCACAATATTTATTTTCTCCCCTCGTTGGTTTATGATACTCCATTAAAACCGTCATCTCAAACACAAATTGAAATCACTATTATTTCATCAACTATGGAGTTAATTCATTATTCTCATCACAGTTTAGAACATCACTAGCATTAATCATACATCATCATCATCACATAAACTCCTCACAAATTTATAGCATCACTATCATCACATAAACTTATCACAATTTATAACATCACAATTATTAATCATACATCATCATCATCACATAAAATTATCACAACACATCAATCTTTTGTTATCACACCACATAAAGTCATCTAATCACACACATATATATAAATTTAATTCGACACCCAATATCCCAATAATATCAATTTCACACATTCAAAGAAATTAAATCAATCAACACCCTACAAATATTTCTATTCTATATTTTAATCTCACAATTTCCATATTTATAAATTAATTAATTTATCCCTCAAAGGGCTACAACCATACGTAGCGAGCCCCGGATGAATCGTTGGGAAATACGGTTTTCCCGTTCATCTCACAATATATTTTACTCATAAATTCAAAAGCTCTCTCACCACTTACCTTATTTTGATGCTTTCACACACGAATACGGTTCCACGAGCAAACAACCTTTGTTCATTGACTCTTTGTTCTTCAATCAATCTAACTCGACAGTTTATGGGTAAACGTTAAAAATAAATTATGAGAAGATACTCTAAAAACTAAATTCGAAATTCGGTCAAGGAAAATTACCATAAATCAGAAACCCAATCAGTGGATAATGTAGCCACTTTTCACACGGTCGTTTTGGCGTTGGTTTCACTCAAATCGGACTTACGGTGAAGAAGAACAATGCAAAGTAACAAATTCTACAAACGAAGAAGTCGGGTATTTTAGAGAGAAATTGGGGTTGTTAAAAATCTGGAAAATTATGTTTAATTGACGAGTTAAATGAATGAAATAACATACTCAAATTTGGGCAAAAATAGATAACGTTTTATGGTACAGTTATCGATCACCGGTGTCAAACAATAGGGTTATTGTTGTGTTTCCTCTTTGGTTTTACGGCTGCCCTTCCAACTCTCTTCCCTTTTTTGTTTGTTTTTTTATTAACAATTAGTGTTCACACATGGGTCCAACCAATTGGTCCCTTTATTTAATTTTAAATAAAACCAATAATTACTAAAACTAATGTTTTAACTTTTTTTTTAACATAATTTAATTACTAAATATTACTAATATTTTATAAAATAAAGTAATTAATCTTCTAAAATATGTTAATAATAAAAACTCTCATATTCAAACACAATATTACCATTATCTCAATATAATTATTTATAGAATAAATAATTAAGATATATTTAGAAATAATTAAAATAAGAGATACTTAAAAATGATTAAAATATAAATATGTACACACTTAACATTAGTCAAACAAATAATAAAATATCATATTAATTACCAACTCACATGTACACTTAAAATCATATAAAATCTTGTTCTTTAAAATATTACACTAAAATACTATTATTTTTAGAAAAATATATAAAATAATAAAATAAAATATTTATTATTTATATTGCTCATTAAATATAATATATATCAAACCAACACATCATAGAAAGCATCCCTATAACAAAAATTAATCACAAAATTTATCAACATATATTCTAAAATAATTTTAACATCAAATTAATTATTTAAATTCCTATTTAATTAATAAAACAGTTTATTATCAAATTTAGGGTGTTACATGCTATGTTAGTTGAATTTTACATGATGTGCTTAACTGGAGATTGAATGTCTTTAAATATGTTTATAGACTAAGTTTGAATTTTGAGGGTGGTAAGTTAGATATTAGTTCATTCACCGTAAATTTCGAGGACGAAATTCTTTAACAAGGGGAGAATTGTAACACCCTAAATTTTATATTAAACTATTTTATTAGTTAAGTACAATTTTAAATAATTAATTTAACATTAAAATTATTTTAGAATATATGATAATAAATTTCCTAACTAATTTTTGTTATATAGGTGATTACTATGATGTGCTAGTTTTATAAATCTTAGATTACATGAGCGATATAAATAATAAATATTATATTTTATTATTTGATATATTTTTAAAAAATAATAGTTTTTAGTGTAATACATATGTTTTAAAGAAAAATATTTTATATGATTTTACGTGTATATACGTGTACCTAATTAATTTAATACTTTTAGGTGCGTTTGACTGATGTTAAGTTTGCACGTAGTTATATTTCAATTGTTCATAACTATTTTCTATTTTTAGTTACTTTTTTATAAATAATTATCCTGAGATAGTAGTGATATTGTGTTTGATTTATTTTATTTGTATATACTTGTTATGACATTGTGATTTTATATATATTTATTAAGATTTAGTAATTAATATAAAATGTTGATGTTATATTTATTTATTTTATAATTTTGACTATTCTCTAATGATGACAATATTTTAAATTGAGTATTTGAAAAAAATAAATATTATTATAGGGATTATTTTAAATATGAGATTTTTTATAATTAATGTATTTAAAAGATTGATTATTTTTATTTATAAATTATTAGTTTTGATATAGTAATAATATTTTATTAATGAAATTGTGCTTTAAAAATAAAATAAAATAAAACTAGTAAAACCTTAGAGGAGGCCAATGAGTTTGATTCATGTATAAATCCTAATTGTTAATAAAATAAAAACATACAAAAAAGGGAAGGGAGTTGGAAGGGCAGCCGTAAAACCAAAGAGGAAAATAACCCTATCGTTTGACACCGGTGATCAATAACTGTTCCAGAAAACTTTCTCCATTTTCGCCCAAATTTGAGTATGTTAACTGTTCCAGACCTTGGAGGTATTTAGGTGGGGAATTCCTAGGTGACTTGGAGGTAGCAGTCCAAATGTCGGGAGCTACCACACAACACACATTAACCTCGACATGTCACGTATATTTGTCTCGATTTAAGTTGAGGGGATCTATGAGGACATGGCCAATTTGAATTGTCCGTCCACCGGGATGGTGGCATAGTATCAAGCCTCCTAATCAAGTACTTCAGAGTTAGAATGGTACCAAATTGTGAAGTAGAGTCTAAGCTCATGCATAGCATTGCATTTTCTTGTGATTGTTTTGTTTTGATTAATATGTATTATGTGTGATAATAATTTCTACGATGATTTGATGTCACAATGAAGTGTATTGATTTTCCTTGATTTTGACTATACAATGTGATGTTTTTCCTTGAAGAATGTTTGTGTAATGATACGGTTTATTGATGGTTAATTGCGTGTTCCACTTATTTATATTATATATCAACATAATTTCAAAACTCATCTCCTTCGTTGTTTATGTTTGACTGGCTAGGACATGCGTTTGCGAAATCGCAGTTATTACAGGTTAATGAGTCTCGAAGTTCAAGTTTGGGAGTAACCCCGATCTAATAGGTGATACCGGTAATTAAGAGTTGTAATGTATATTTTACTTATGTTATTACAAATGACATTTTATATGAAAACTTAGTACGAGTAAGTCTTGAGAATTAAATCAAGAAATTCTAGTTAAATCAAGTTCATTGTTATTCCACTGTTTTAATTGAGGAACAAGGTTGAATTGTTTCATGTGTATTTAGAGAAACGTGATATCCAAAATTAGATATTAAAGTTTTTATTATCTTTAACAAATTTTCTTTATCCGCTGCAAATTTTCTTCAAATATTTTAGTATATATTACTATAAATGTTATTTTGGAGTTTAAGGTGTCACAAATTTAGTGGATTATGATTATCGAGTAAGAGCTATTAATTTGTTACTTATCTTTAATGTTGAAATTTTACTATTAGTTTATCAAATTAGTATTTTTGCTCCATGTAGAAATCGTTACATGCAATTTATTTCTTATGATTTTCTTAAGATATTTATATGAAAATCTTTTTTGATTAGATAAAGAATATGTTGAAGAAGTCGTTATAAAGAATATGTCGTGTTTTAACCAATATAAATCGTTATTGACTACAAATTGAACTTTTATTTAATTAATATTTTATTGTGTGATAGTTTGATTGTGGAAGAAAGTTTATAAAAAAAAAAACTTTATTGAAGTTAAAATTTTTCCCATAAATAATAAATGTTTT
>JBBPBR010000003.1:37796520-37812376 GCA_037974775.1 Cicer pinnatifidum
CAAAAAAATCTCAACGTTGAGAAACTTCAAATATAATAATTTATTGAAAAAAAAATTACATGAGGTTACTATTGAATCTAATTATGTTTTTCTTTTTAGTATTATTAAAGAGAAAATTTATTTTAGTTGATGGAAAGTAAAATTAAAATTGTTCTAAATTCATTGCTAATACGACAAAAGTAATGATTTTTTCACATCTCCATTATATCATATGCTAATCTATTTTTTGGCTAAGTAATGGAAATTTATTTTCTTATTGTATTTTTATTTACTTGAAGGATTAAATTATATAAACTTTTTACCCTTGAGAAATCATTTAATAATTACTTTATGTTGTTAATTTAAACACAAGATTTAAATGTTTTAGTTAATATTTTTTTTATGTGAACCTTTAGTCACCTCATATTCTTAAGTAGGAGTAGGACTGCATGAATTTTTACACTAAGTGAGTGAATATTTTGTGAAGGTGTAGAACCCTGTTCGAGAAAAGACGGCACTTAATAATTTTAAGAACAACACTCGAAAAGGTAAGGGCATCACTTCGTTCGTTTTTCTACTTGAATTATATGTTATATAAATGCAATGTGATGTTATGTATTGGTTGTATTTGTGAGTTATCTTCAAAATATGTGTGTTATATGAATTACATATTTAAGAATGATATTATGAGACTAAGGAATTTGTGTATTTTGATTGGTATTGGATGATTATTCAAGGTGATGACTTTGTGTCTAAACCAGATTGGTTTAGAACAAGGTCGAATGGTTTTCAACGCTCTAGTTGAGTGATCTATTTTGTTACTAGCTAAGATGATGACATTCATGCATGCATTGGTGGCCTGAACTTAGTCACGAGTATGTGGCAACAATTCATTGCAAAGGCAACATGATTTAGAAAAATATTCAATAGTGAGTGCGTGAAATTCTAAATAGCATTTGTCCAACGGTGGGACAAGTCCAATGGCGGTACGTTGTCCAATGGTGGGACTCTTTGCTCTATAGGATAGTGAATTTTCCGGAATCATACATTGACAAATTGTCTAACAAATAGGATTTTGTGTATTCTGCTTGATTTATATCTTTAGTGTGCTTTGTGATTTTCATTGTTTAAATGAAGTATATGATTTAGTTATATTTTCTATAATAATTATATATGCATGTCTATTTGCTTTGTGTTTGTTATTTGGGGATGACCCTTACTTTTGGACATATGACATCCCCAATTTGCTTTTGCATTCGGAGGAGTTTGCAGAGGAATAAATGGAGCATTTCTTTTAATTTCTAGGATGACCCTTTCTTTTAATTTATGTCAGACTTTAGTTCATAACCAATCATTATTTCTCTATTTTGGTACAATGTTTTTGAAATCCTAATACTTGAGTACTCCATTATTTGACTGAGATATTGGAGAATTTATAATTAGCTATGAGTTGTTTGTTGAGTTTAAATGTGTGATTTGGTATTTTGCTTGTGCAAGAAATTGAATCTATTTTTCATAAAAAATTGGACCCTATTTTTAAATGTAGTATTTCAAGATAATGTCCCTAAAAGTGGGATGTTACACACATGATCTAGATAAGATGCAAACATTGCAGACGAACAAGATAATCATCAAAGTTTTTTACGCAAAACTAAAAAAGGACAAGATCGCAACTCTTCAAAGGAAAATGGCTATTGATAAAAGACTCATCTCTTGAAAAGTGAACAAGACTAAATCAAGCAAAATAGGAGCAGCTTTATCTTGAGGCTTGCAGCTAGCCAATGAATTGAAAATGACTAACAATCAAATAGTAACTTATACACCGAGCGACACACATTAATTGCGAGTTGAAGCCCTTGTTGGCTCAAAAGGTAGGTCTTGAATTAGACTTTGCCACCAGCCAAGAAGGGATGAAACTCAAATGGAAGGCTTGGGAAACCTTGTTGGAGAATGATCTTAGCATGTCGGAGATTAATGTTAACATGCTGGAGAATGATCAAAATGATGTCAAGAATTTTCTTCGTTCTTGACAGTCAAGCTAGAGAAGATTCAGATTTGTTTGGTCTTTCTAATTCGTTATCTTCTCTCTTTGTGATTTGAGTAGTTTCTTTAAATCAGATCATCTCAGTTTGTTCCTTGCCAAGTGATAATGATATAAATATAAAATCCAGAGGCTAAAACTTCTTTTAACTAGTAGAGATTGATTGATCTTGGTGCTATGATGATCATTCTTAAAACTGGAGAACATTCTCCGTTTTCCAGGTTCTATTAAAAGTATTCTCCATTCTTGTCTATTAAGTTTCTTGACTTTTTATGCTGATTTCTTTGCTTTGTTTTAATCCTATCTTTAAATTAATACACTTAAAAACACAAGTTAAATTAACATAACATTTAGAATCATAATTAATACTCTTAATTAACTTTTTGTTTGTCTTCATCAAAACATTAAATTGAGATTTTGTCTCAACAATATTTGCTTAGAGGCGTAAAAAGATTTGGAAACTTTATGAAAATAAATATTATTTTTATCTCCTTGCGTAAACCAATTAACTCTAGCTTTATCTCGTGATAATTGTTCCTCGAAAGAAAAGACTGTAGAGATATTTTTCTAAGCAATAAAGAATTTTGGAAACTTTATGAAAATAAACATTATTTTTATCGCCTTGCTTAAATTAGTTAACTCTAGCTTTATCTCGCGAGAATTCTTTCTTGAAAGAAAAGACTATAGAGAGATTTTTCAAAGCAGTTAATTCCCTATTAAGAAGATAATCAGAGTAATCAACCTCATTAATTTGTTGTTGAAGATAATGTTGGAATACATTCCCTATAACCTTATGCTCAATAATCCATGTCAATTACATGATGAATAACCAAAGGCGGAAGCGTACCTGTGGGAATTGCCATTGATGAAATCCTGGGATGATGATGATAAAGCCAATGGGTTGGGTGATCTTCCTCAGCAAAACACCCTGAAGACCTTGCTCTCTTGATGGGGATAGAGAGAACCAGAGAACCATAGAGTTTTCTCCTTAGGGTTTGTGAAACTGAATAGTCTTGTTGTGTTTGCCTTGGGGACCACTACCCCTATATATAACTATTATTAGTTATATCCCAAATTGCAGTATTACTAATTCAGCCCCTCATTAAATTAGAAACCGCCTGGTATCTACATAATTAATTTTCATAATTATTATGCTCTTTAGCCATAAACTATTATATATTATTTGACCCCTAGTTTATTGGCTAATTATATAATGACCCTAACACACTTTATTAATTAATTACATATGTGACCCATAAATCTTACAATCTCCCACTGGTCACACATGTATCCTTAGGAGTGTGTTAGACTTTATGACGTCAAAAATGTCACTATAATTACCTTGAGTATAATCCAAATTGTCTCGTCCATTAATCATATCAGCACATGGAACCAGAGAGGCTTTCGTCATAATAAGCATAACTAAACTCACCAATGATCACCCGCACTGACACAACTAAATGACATAGACCCATTATGAAAAGTGTAGCATGAAAATTACATGAAGTTGGTCAATGCATGTCAATTTTCAACTGGTCCTACTTTACCGAATGAGATCATACCATAACTTAAATGTACAAAGTAACCAAAACTGAATATTTTAAACTTTATTTCTGATCAGAAAATCCAAATACAATGTATTTGTATTTTACAATGAAACATAGAACATAAATTACATAATGGACGAAACTCCCACTAAAATGAAGATCCCTCAAACTGTAGCACACCCATGTGAGCAGTATGCTCATGAAAGACCTTGGGTGGTAGACCTTTAGTGAGTGGATCCGCAATCATGGTGTTTGTCCTTAAGTGTTCTATGGATATCTGTCCACTTTGTACCTTCTCTTTAACAACTAGGAACTTAATGTCAATCTGCTTTGACTTAGTTGAGCTCCTATTATTGTTAGAATACAGGACTGCTGATCTATTGTCACAATACAACTTGAGTGGTCTTTCAATCCCTTCAACTATTTTCTGCCCCGTGACAAAATTTCTCAGCCAAATGCCCTTGTTAGATGCCTCATGAATTGCTACGAATTCTGCTGCCATGGTTGATGAAGCAGTAAGACCTTGCTTGGCACTACGCCAAGAAACTGCTCCACCAGCTAACAAAAAGACATAGCCTGAAATTGATCTTAAGCTGTCTTGGCATCCCGCAAAATCCGAGTCAGAGTACCCAGTGATCTCTAACTGGTCTGACCTCCTATATGTGAGCATGTAGTTTCTTCCTTTCTCTAGTGGATCTCCGCAATGGAGCTGGCTCTTGAGGCACTTGTTCTTGAGGATCTTTAATTTGATCTGGATTTTGTTCTTCCTGAACAACCAGATCATCTTGAGTTTGTTCAATAATGGGAAAGTCAACTGGTGGAAGAATCAGTTCTGGAATTGTTACTGATTCTTCCTCAAAGATAAAATCTTTAACCTTAATCTTCCCCCCAAACTCAATATCCTCAAAGAACGTTGTCGTTCCCGTCTCAAAAATTGTTCTCAATTTTGGATCATAAAATTTATAGCCCCTTGATTTTTCTAAGTACCCTATAAAATAACTGCTAATTGTTCGGGGTTCAAATTTCTTTTCATTCGGCCTATAAGGCCTTGCCTCAGTTGGACATCCCCAAACATGAAGGTGCTTCAGACTAGGCTTACGCCCAATCCAAAGCTCATAAGGTGTTTTAGCCGCTGCCTTAGTTGGTACTCTATTAAGAATGTATGCTGCTGTTTTTAATGCCTCTCCCCAGAGTGACTCTGGCAAGGTGGAATGACAAATCATACTCCTTACCATATCCTTAAGAGTCCTGTTTCGTCTTTCAGCTACACCATTCATGCTGGGTGACCCCGGCATAGTGTATTGTGGGACGATTCCACATTCCTCTAGGTATTTGGCATATGGTCCCGGACATTGTTCACCTAAACCGTCATATCTGCCGTAGTATTCACCACCACGATCAGATTTGACCTTTTTAATTCTCTTATTAAGTTGATTCTCAACTTTTGCCTTAAAGGATTTGAACAAGTCTATTGATTGGGACTTTTCGTGAATTAGGTAAAGGTAGGCATATCTAGAATAATCGTCTATGAATGATATAAAATATTGTTGACCATTCCAAGAAGGAGTTGGAAATGGCCCACAAATGTCCGTATGTATCAATTCTAAGACGTTTGTAGCTCTATATGCGCCTAATTTCTTATCTTTAGTTTGTTTTCCTTTAATGCATGCTACACAAACGTTAAAGTCTGTGAAGTCAATGGAATCTAAAATTCCATCTGACACAAGTCGTTCAACTCTATTTTTAGAGATGTGACCTAGACGCTTGTGCCAAAGCACTCCTGAATTGAAATTGTCAATTTTTCGCTTAGTACCACGTGATTCCAAATTCAGGGTTTCATTATTGTTAGCCACAGTTTCCAACAAATAAAGATTATCATAACTAGAAAGTAAACCGGTTCCAACAACATTCGAATTTAAAGACAAAGTAAATTCTTTATTCCCAAATGAACAATAATATCCTGATTTGTCCAAATAAGAAATAGAGACCAAATTCCGTCTAAATGACTGTACAACAAAAGTGTCTTCTAAAATCAAATAATGACCGGAACTTAATAATAATCTAAATTTTCCTATGGCTTCAACTTCTACCTTCTTCCCATCTCCTACATAGATGCATTTTTCAGTATCACTAGGCTTTCGGAAGTTCAGGCAACCCTGCATTGAAACACTGATGTTAGTAGTTGCACCAGAGTCTAACCACCAAGTGTTTCCAGGTACTGAAGCTAAATTAACCTCATAACAGACCAAAGACAGAATCATACCTTTCTTAACACGCCAAGCGTGATATTTGGCACAATCCTTCTTCATGTGTCCAGAACTCCTGCAGAAGAAGCAGTTGTCATCCTTAGTCTGCTTCTTTTGTTCTGGACCCTTAGCAGCAGCTTTGTTCTTGGGCTCCTCAATTCTTTTCCTTTTGCCCTTGTCTTTAGAGATGCTAGTAAAGTGAGCACTTTCAGTCCTATCTTGCTTCAGTCTGTCCTCTTCTTGCACACATAATGAAATGAGCTCATTAAGAGTCCATTTCTCCTTTTGAAAATTATAAGTCACCTTAAACTGACTGAATTGCGCAGGAAGAGACAGCAATACTAAATGAATGAGTAAGTCATCTGACAACTCAAGCTTTAGTCCTTTAAGCTTAGAAGCAATGTTGGACATCATCATAATGTGCTCTCTTATATTTCCCTTGCCTTGATACTTCATGGAAATTAAATTCTGAAGCAAAGAACTTGTTTCAGCCTTATCACTTTTTTCAAAGCGTTTTTCCATCTCAACAAGGAAATTTTTAGCTGTAACTATCTCATCCGAGACAACACCTCTAAAGACCTAAGGAATGCCACGCTTTATGATCATAAGACTTATGCGATTCGAGCGATCCCATTTCTCATACTCTAATTTTTCCGCAGAAGAACTAGAATCCTTAGGAGTAGGGGGTCGATCAATTCTTAATGCAAGGTCTAGATCCATGCAGCCAAGAACAATCAGAATGTTCTCTTCCCATTCCTTAAAGTTTGTTCCATTAAGGACAGGAATAGAACTCAAATTTGCAGATATGGAAGCAATAGATGCTGAAAATTAAATAAAGAATGAAACTTAGAAACTCACATTATAGGAAAATAAATCAGTAAATAAATAAATACATATGTTCAAATCATGGAATTTAACCCATCTCAAGATACCCAGTGCACCATTGGTGTCAAGTCTTTGGACAGTAACACCTACTGCTAGTGGTACTCTTGTTGCAACGATCAACTATTGACAATAAGACATGTCAAACAATAAACCTTCCTTTGGGTTGATTTTCTGCTCACATGTATACCAAATAATTGTCACACATTTATCATTGCAGGTGGACATGTGATTCTGCCAAATATTAACCTTCCTTTGGGCCGGTCAATACCCGCATGAATAAACATATACACAGCCATTTGACACTCTTCACGAGCAATTTAGACAAGAGAGATCACTTTGGCGACATCAAGTTTCAATTAACTCATTCAAAATGTCAAACTTGACTTGAACATATATTTATTATATCCAAATAAAATAATATTTAAAAAAAATATTGTTCACTAATATAAACTGTGTTTCATTAGTATTTGATAATTATTGTTTTATCAGAAGAAAAAATGATAATTATCAAAAAAAAAAATATTTAATCAAAACATATAATATAAAGTGTAACTCTTCAATTTATAATCCATAAATGTACTCCATAGTTGAAAACAAAAAATCTAAAGACCTTTTAAACCATTCAAGTTAAATTCAATCACAATGCAACAACTCATTATCCTTCACACAGTATTCCTTTCATTGATAATAATGAATCCACTGAACATTGAAACCTAAGTTCAGATCCTCACTGGATTCATTATTCTGACTTCCAAATGCACCGGCAGTGATTTCACAAAGCTAGAAACTAGAGTTTTGCTCAACTAAAGTGATTTTTCAAAATTCAAAATTTAACAATAATGTATTTGAAACAGATTATTGATGACTATATTCCCATAAATCAAATAGCTAAACATAACAACTCATCTCTAAATAGTCCAGTGGAGATAAAAAAAACATAAGGAATAGACTGTGTGGTCTGCCATAGCCCCAAAGGAATAAATACAACAGTAAGGTAACTTTTGCCCTCCATATTAGTCCGTATGCCTGCCTAATTTATATAATTAATTTTCATAATTATTGTGCTCTTTAGCCATAAACTATTATATATTATTTGACCCCTAGTTTATTGGCTAATTATATAATGACCCTAACACACTTTATTAATTAATTACATATGTGACCCATAAATCTTACAGATAATCCAATTTGGATTGAGCGATATCTACCAATTTATGACCATAACCAATAGTCTCTTTGTTCCATATTTTGGAAGTATTTGCACGAGCTTCATCTTTTGATAAAGAACCACCATAGGGAAACCACGAACAAATTGATCCTAGATGTGTTGAATTAATCTCCTGCACTCATGCTGTTGCAACCACATATTTTGAAATTTAATAGATGAAGTAAACAAATTGATACCTTTATGCATTATCAGAAAAAGAGGAAAATATTAGATTGACTCCTTTTAAATGTAAAAAGGAATTTGAAGAGAAAAAGAAAACCAATCATCATAATAAAAAACTGCTTCAATCCTTCTTTTTGTGCGAGCATTGCATCTCCTAATGTTAAACAAAGTAAATTGAGCGTCTCTATCAAAGTGTAGTGCAATAGAGCAAACATGATTAGCATCCTAATGGAAAATTAATGAAAAAAAAAAGGAATACTATATCAATTATGGTAAAAGGAATACCATGTGAAACAAGTGAAATTTTTTTTGCAAGCTTGTCAACACACATGTTTAATTTCCTATAAATGTGGGAAACATGGAACTGCATTTGCTTTGTAAGGGAAAGATAATTCATCCATATGATATTCTACTTCCACAACACAAGATTTGAATTAGTTAAAGATTGGACGACCAATAAGGAGTCACTTT
Organism: Cicer pinnatifidum; assembly: GCA_037974775.1. Lineage (NCBI taxonomy): Eukaryota > Viridiplantae > Streptophyta > Magnoliopsida > Fabales > Fabaceae > Cicer > Cicer pinnatifidum. The sequence continues at coordinate 37,805,080 of JBBPBR010000003.1, forward strand.
CTATCCAAAGGTGAAACCAACTTTTATAATAGGAAATCTCAATGGCATACAAAGCAGTAGAAAGTTCGGCATGCAACAACATAGAAACGCCCAAATAAATAAAGAAACAACCGACAATTATGACACTTTAGGCTCTAACAATAGCCCCATTAGTAGAGAGACACGATTTCCTCTAGAGGTATATCAATATTACATTTAACTTGCATATTAACTTGTGTAATAACAAAAACATTAGGAGCATGAGTGTCACACCCCGATTTTTAACAGCGCGGGTGTATTTTTTTTTTTAAACAAAGAAATAAAACAAAGAAAAAGTAAAGAAATACTTTTGGATAAATATTTAAGTCGTAACATAACGACGAAGTCAACAAATATTTACAAGTAGCGAAATAATTTTTTGAAATAAAAATTCAAAGTATTCAAACATCAAAATACACTAGGGCTATGAGGCTTATCGATCATAGCTCACACCCCTGGGGTATTCTCGACAGACCTATACAAAAGCACTGCCCCAAGAATTTTAACTTTCCCCATGTCACATCAAAATGTGGAACATGGACCCATTAAAAGAAAAAGTCATCAGACATTTTAAGCATAGATACAATCTTCCAAAATGAAATAAATACAATCCCAAGAGAAAGACATCTAGTCCTTATACAACCACCTAATCTGATCATGCTACAAAACTTACACAACCTGGGTGATGTCTACGCGCCCCGCAAGATCCTCCTGACACAACTTTAGTTAGGTATGACTAACAACTTTCCCACTCCAGGGTACTAACCGATAGGATGATCCTGTTTCTCATCTGAGAGCAAAGCCCAGATTTCCACAATAATTGTAAAGGTCACCAATCGAAATTAACAAATATCACATAGCAAAATTCTTATATTTTCAAATGCTCAAAAGAACCTTTCGTCTTAGCATACTCCTCGAAAGGGTTTTCATATGTCCAAAAATGAATAAAAAATGTTGAAAAATGAAGTTTTGACAAACTGCATTGTCGTAGCCGAATACAATTAAGAAAATGCAGATTTTCAATTCCAAAATGGCTCTGAATCAATCAACACTTCAAACATTAATATTATCAATTATGAACACATAATTAACACCAAATTAATCTCCACAATTTCACAACTCAATCACACATCGAATATTCATTAAATCAATTATAAACACATAAATACATCACAACTTAATCAACCCAACTTCACACCTCAAAGCAATTACGACAAATCACAACAACAACCGAATATGTATATACAATCATCATAGTATAACAAACATGACTCGCGTGCAAAGCACCCTAATGCAATGCGTATATGCCAAAATGCATGATTCCGGAATTCCAAACCAAAACCCTCCTCGAGGGGCGTAAATCGTAACGGTACAGCCTCTCACAGACCAATACTAATTACCGAGGTGCAATCTCTCACGGATCAGCATGATTTACTAGCGTGCAGTCTCTCACAGACCAGCACGACATACAAGAGTGCAGTCGCTCACAGACCAGCACAATTTTCTAGAGTGCAATCGCTCACAGATCAGCATATTCTAGAGTGCAATCTCTCACAGATCAGCACGACGCGACAATCCCTGCAAAGATAAGATGAACCAACAATTCACCTGGCATCATCCCGTGGCCCATCACCGTCACCACTATCACCATGGCCCCATCGCAGTCACCATGTACTATGAAATGCATGAGCATACTCTGACTATTTTCACCATAATCATTAAGTAAATGCAGCTATTAAAAGATTCCCCATTTTTAATACTCATTTAACACTAATGATTTTTCAAACACAACACAGAGCATACTCAAACATATTTATTCACACAAATTAAAATTCACACAAAAATTCATAATAATCGTTATGAACTCATAAATCACACCAACCGTAAATCACCACAACCCACACCTCAAACACATATCGAACATTCATAATATCAATTATGAACACATAATCAAATTAAATTTAATTCTCCCTAAATTCAACACAAATCACCCATATTAATCTCCAAAATTTTCAAACATTAATCACAAAATTTAATCTCCACAAATTTCAACCATAAATCACTATATTCAATCTCCAAAATTTTCAACCATAAATCACCACAACAACATTAATATATCAGAGTACTCCCCACCGCTATCTCGGTGCCAACGGTCTCGATTCCTTTTCGAGACTCAAGGAGCTAACTACATAAACATAAATATTTATAACAATTTGTTCACAATAAAATTAATCCAACAACAACGAAATTCCCAAAATTAAATCTTTTTGACATATCAAAATTTTAAAACCAAATAATCTATATTATTTACTTAAAACTAAATAAAACAAATATTGTCCAATTTTCACATTCACATAATCGACTATTAAAGCACCGAAATATCTGAGTTAATAAAATACTACAAACTTATTTTATTTTTAAACTCAATCAAAGAGTAATTAAAAGAGTAACATTTTAAACTCTAATCATTTTTAATTTCAATCTATCTTTTTGCTCAAACTCTTTAACTTAGTTAAAATTGGAACTTTTTCATAACTTTGACAACTCTAAATTTTTCGTAAAAATTCAACTTCAGTTCAAACTCATTTATTTGAAAATAACTCTTTACGTTACTCAAACACATCAAATTTAATCACTACACATATAAATCACATTATATTCATTTTCTACAAATCCACACATCAAATACATCAAATTTCTTTTCCACAAAATCACAAATAATGTCCTAAATGCAAACTAAAAGTTTGGAAGGAGCCGTTACCTTAACCATAGCTCTAACACCCGATTACGGTACCGTAATTAATTCCGGTAAAATTTAAGTTCGTGACGTCGCGTCGAAAACTAGCTCACTAGCACTGCAGCGTGACAATGAGCAACTTTCTCTTCTGTCATTTCTCGAATGGAAGCTTAAAAGTCGAAGAAAAATGAGGGTTTTGTGTTCATATTTTTATTTTCAAACCCACCAACGCATACTGATTTGCAAATAGAAAGGAAGAAGAAGAAGGGAATTTGCTTCGCAACATGAAAAAGGTGTTTTTGCTTTTCTGTTTCCTTCCTTGGCTTCCCACACACATATATATAATAATAATAATAATAATAATAATAATAATAATAATAATAATAATAATAATAATAATAATAATAATAATAATAATAATAATAATAATAATAATAATAATAATAATAATAATAAATATCTAAATAAATATCTAGATATTTACCAATATCTAGATATTTTGATAAAAATCATCTTTACACCTGCCACCTCGCATCACATCACAAACCACTTTTTTAGAAAAATATCTATTCTCGCTGTAATTCAATGGGGAGATGAATTTTTCTGAAAAATGATGCATCTCAGAAATTTTTTTTCTTCGACAAAATATTAACTGTAACTAAATAAAATTATTCATCGACGAATAATTTTAATCTGGTCTCCAAAAATATTTTTAGCATTTAACTCAAAAAAATGGCATAAAAGTGGCTAAAAAGCCTTAGAAATTCAGCACAAAATTCCCCAAAATACATAAATTAGAATTTAAAATTAAGGGTCTTACATTACTACCCTCCATAAAGAAGTTTCGTCCTCGAAACTTAAAGTACGAGTAATAATCCACACCAGGTTTGTACTCAAATTCAACATACAAGTCACATCTTGTTTCACCGGCGTAATTAAAGAAAGTGTTGCCTACCCCTTTTCGTAGAGTGCTTAATAACTCTACACACTACTATGGTCCGTAAGACTCGTCTGTTCCATTCAACATGTTTTTGTCTACAATCAACAAGAGATTAAGGATGACCAGTCTCTCTATTTGTCAATAAATAGCCAACAACCATGAGGGTGGCTTGGACTATCTTAACCGAACCGTAACAATGCTCCCCGCGACTTGCACTTAATGTTATCCTAATGCACAAGTGATCAAGCAAACTTCTCAAGGTCCCACTGAGTTTCCCGTATTTTCCTATAACTTTTCTCTTATCAACGAATTACAATCGCCCAAAACTATGTCACATAGCCTCATATACGTTCACTTGGTACGAATCATCCATTTGATACCAAACCGAAAGATAGAGTATGACATCAACACATTGAGCACAAAACAATCGTTACCGCTGAGAACTCCTAAATGTCTCCATAGTCCACAAATTCTCGATTTTTCGTTAGTCGCACAACTACGTCAAATCATAGTGTTCTTATCCGTATGTTGTTCTAATTATAACTCTAATAATTCCATTCTCACATCTGCTTGGTGATCCAAGCTTCCTCAATTTTTTTTCGATAACATACCAAAACTATACTACTCATGATACACAAACTTCCTTTCAGTTCAGTACTTCATTTCATGAGTCACGTTTCCAACAAAATCCAACTTGAATTTAATTCACAGATCAAGGTCTACATCCGTCTCATGCCTAACACCTCAAATTCACGCTTCACTAGAAAATTTCTTATATACTTCACAATTCTACAAAAACTCAAAAATAATTTTACTACATCTACTGTCAGCATTCATTCTGATACTTCTCAATTTCGCCGCATCCTTTATTTGCAGCTTGATGACTATATTTTCATTACAACATGTCAAACACATTGTATTGACTCCATCACTTTTCCATTTATACAAACCTTAAATTCCTGCCTCGAACCTTGATACATCTTCATTATAGTGATTTCAATAAATCCAGCCTTACTAGTTCCCACCAAACTTTTTCCATTTCATACTCAATTCTTCCCTTTATAATAATAATGTTTGAATTATAGGTGGGATAATTCCTTTCGTGAATCTTTAATTGTCATAAGCTACATCTCTATGTGTTGCTCCAATAAGTTTTCTTGGCATATTTTCCAAAATTTGGTTCACTCGTTGGATTCTTATTCCTTCTCAACCTTCACCGAGATACAAACTGAAAGAATCCTAACAATCGAACGTTCTAAAGAATTATTTTTCAAATGTTCCCCATAAGCATTTTGCAAGAAATAATCATCTCTAACTTCATCCTCATAAATTTGCAGTAAAATATCTCAAAGATCCACATACCTTTCATTGTTCATCTAGTCACCGAAACACTCATTTTAAATCTCAACGCTTGATTTCCCAAAACTAACATCTAAACCATAAATCATTTGTTACATTTCTTCTTTTTCATTTTCTATCATTAAATAAAATTCTAAAATCTGATCATCGAAATCTCCAAATTATCATCACACCGTCTATTTCCATCCATTTCATCTCAAGATGCAATACGAGGTCGTATTCATCATTGACTCTAACTGTATTAGTAATCTCACTAATTAAAACTCTTTTATTCATAACACAACATTTTTAGTAAATCTTCAAACACTCTCATCCATAACCTTGTGGATTTTAAACCATCGACTTAAAGATCAACCGTCTTAGGGTCCTAAATCAAATCTCGAATAATCTCCCCGGCATATCAAAATATTCACATTCTCCTAGTAATTACTATCCATACTTACCATATCCTAATCCACACAAATATTTGTCACTTATCAAAGAAATATATATTCCCCCTCTTATAATATACATGAGATTCATACTTAACAATCTAAGTTGTGAATCTAGTTTAACTCGAATGTTCGACCTTACTCCTCAAGGTATTGACTATTCCATAAAGTGTACTTTATCTAACCAAGGTGGTATATACCCCCTAACGTCCAGTGCCCCCTAGCTTCAATACAAGCCTCTTCCTGGACACCTATGCACCAAATGATATTCCAAAAGGAAGCCTTGTCTTCTCAACAATTCCATGATGTTCACATGTCTTTGACAGTTATCAAACTTCATCCAGTTTAATCCAGAAATCTACCACGAAAACATCTAATACTTTTCTTAACAAAAGTCCTCCACTTAGATCTTTACTTGAAATCCCTTATTAGTCTAATGTTAATCCATCCATACTCATCATCTTCGAGTTAACACCAACACATAGCTTCTTTGTCCTTGGAACCACTTCATAAATTCCATGCCGTCATGATTCGCTTCAACTCCGCCTGATAGTCCATCATCTTGAAGATCTTTTCCACTTCTTGAATTCACTGATCAGCTTTTTCTGAGTTCTCATCACCCTTGAACTTTGGAGGATGATAACGACAAAAATCTTCCAATCCCCTTGACGCAGCAACACATATCTCTCTTTCCCTCATCTCCAGATCATGCAGAGTCCTTGTAATAACAAAAGCAACCATATTGTTCATAGCTTCAGTCACTTGATCATCCCCGTTGACGTTGACTCTTGCAGCGTAATTCCTTCTTGGATGCATTGTTTCCTCAAAACCAACATCAAGGAGAAATCTCAACACCCCTTATAATAATTCCAAAAATAACTTTCGACTACATTAATACATAATAACTACCCCTGATCTGACAACTCAGACCAATTACCCCGACGCATGATTAGATAACGACTCTCAACCTACAAAATGACCTACAATCTATAACCAAAACTCCACAATCCCAATGAAATCCAAACCAAAGCTCTGATACCACAATGTAACACCATGATTTTTAACAACACGAGTGTATTTTTTTTTAAACAAAGAAATAAAACAAAGAAAAAGAAAAGAAATACTTTTGGATAAATATTTAAGTCGTAACATAACGACGAAGTCAACAAATATTTACAAGAAGCAGAATAATTTTTTGAAATAAAAATTCAAAGTATTCAAACATCAAAATACACTGGGGCTATGAGGCTTATCGATCATAGCTCATACCCCTGGGTATTCTCGACAGACCTATACAAAAGCACTGCCCCATGAATTTTAACTTTCCCCATGTCACATCAAAAAGTAGAACATGGACCCATTAAAAGAAAAAGTCATCAGACAGTTTAAGCATAGATACAATCTTCGAAAATGAAATAAATACAATCCCAAGAGAAAGACATCTAGTCCTTATACAACCACCTAATCTGATCATGCTACAAAAACTACACAACTTGGGTGATCTCCACGTGCCCCGCAAGATCCCCTTGACACAACTTTAGTCAGGTATGACTAACAACTTTCCCATCTCCAGGGTACTAACCGGTAGGATGATCCTGTTTCTCATCTGAGGGCAAAGCCCAGATTTCCACAATAATTGTAAAGGTCACCAACCGAAATTAACAAATATCACATAGCAAAATTCTTATATTTTCAAATGCTCAAAAGAACCTTTCGTCTTAGCATACTCCTCGAAAGGGTTTTCATATGTCCAAAAATGCATAAACAATGTTGAAAAATGAAGTTTTGACAAACAACATTGTCGTAGCCGAA
>JBBPBR010000003.1:37816341-37865053 GCA_037974775.1 Cicer pinnatifidum
TTACCGCTGAGAACTCCTAAATGTCTCCATAGTCCACAAATTCTCGATTTTTCGTTAGTCGCACAACTACGTCAAATCATAGTGTTCTTATCCGTATGTTGTTCTAATTATAACTCTAATAATTCCATTCTCACATCTGCTTTGTGATCCAAGCTTCCTCAAATTTTTTTCGATAACATACCAAAACTATACTACTCATGATACACAAACTTCCTTTCAGTTCAGTACTTCATTTCATGAGTCACGTTTCCAACAAAATCCAACTTGAATTTAATTCACAGATCAAGGTCTACATCCGTCTCATGCCTAACACCTCAAATTCACGCTTCACTAGAAAATTTCTTATATACTTCACAATTCTACAAAAACTCGAAAATAATTTTACTACATCTACTGTCAGCATTCATTCTGATACTTCTCAATTTTGCCGCATCCTTTATTTGCAGCTTGATGACTATATTTTCATTACAACATGTCAAACACATTGTATTGACTCCATCACTTTTCCATTTATACAAACCTTAAATTCCTGCCTCGAACCTTGATACATCTTCATTATAGGGATTTCAATAAATCCAGCCTTACTAGTTCCCACCAAACTTTTTCCATTTCATACTCAATTCTTCCCTTTTTAATAATAATGTTTGAATTATAGGTGGGATAATTCCTTTCGTGAATCTTTAATTGTCATAAGCTACATCTCTATGTGTTGCTCCAACAAGTTTTCTTGGCATATTTTCCAAAATTTGGTTCACTCGTTGGATTCTTATTCCTTCTCAACCTTCACCGAGATACAAACTGAAAGAATCCTAACAATCGAACGTTCTAAAGAATTATTTTTCAAATGTTCCCCATAAGCATTTCGCAAGAAATAATCATCTATAACTTCATCCTCATAAATTTGCAGTAAAATATCTCAAAGATCCACATACCTTTCATTGTTCATCTAGTCACCGAAACACTCATTTTAAATCTCAACGCTTGATTTCCCAAAACTAACATCTAAACCATAAATCATTTGTTACATTTCTTCTTTTTCATTTTCTATCATTAAATAAAATTCTAAAATCTGATCCTCGAAATCTCCAAATTATCATCACACCGTCTATTTCCATCCATTTCATTTCAAGATGCAATACGAGGTCGTATTCATCATTGACTCTAACTGTATTAGTAATCTCACTAATTAAAACTCTTCTATTCATAACACAACATTTTTAGTAAATCTTCAAACACTCTCATCCATAACCTTGTGGATTTTAAACCATCGACTTAAAGATCAACCGTCTTAGGGTCCTAAATCAAATCTCGAATAATCTCCCCGGCATATCAAAATATTGACATTCTCCTAGTAATTACTATCCATACTTACCATATCCTAATCCACACAAATATTTGTCACTTATCAAAGAAATATATATTCCCCATCTTATAATATACATGAGATTCATACTTAACAATCTAAGTTGAGAATCTAGTTTAACTCGAATGTTCGACCTTACTCCTCAAGGTATTGACTATTCCATAAAGTGTACTTTATCTAACCAAGGTGGTATATACCCCCTAACGTCCAGTGCCCCCTAGCTTCAATACAAGCCTCTTCCTGGACACCTATGCACCAAATGATATTCCAAAAGGAAGCCTTGTCTTCTCAACAATTCCATGATGTTCACATCTCTTTGACAGTTATCAAACTTCATCCAGTTTATCCAGAAATCTACCAGGAAAACATCTAATACTTTTCTTAACAAAAGTCCTCCACTTAGATCTTTACTTGAAATCCCTTATTAGTCTAATGTTAATCCATCCATACTCATCATCTTCGAGTTAACACCAACACATAGCTTCTTTGTCCTTGGAACCTCTTGAAACAACTTTAGTCAGGTATGACTAACAACTTTCCCATCTCCAGGGTACTAACCGGTAGGATGATCCTGTTTCTCATCTGAGGGCAAAGCCCAGATTTCCACAATAATTGTAAAGGTCACCAACCGAAATTAACAAATATCACATAGCAAAATTCTTATATTTTCAAATGCTCAAAAGAACCTTTCGTCTTAGCATACTCCTCGAAAGGGTTTTCATATGTCCAAAAATGCATAAACAATGTTGAAAAATGAAGTTTTGACAAACAACATTGTCGTAGCCGAATACAATTGAGAAAATGCAGATTTTCAATTCTAAAATGGCTCTGAATCAATCAACACTTCAAACATTAATATTATCAATTATGAACACATAATTAACACCAAATTAATCTCTACAATTTCACACCTCAATCACACATCGAATATTCATTAAATCAATTATGAACACGTAAATACATCAAAACTTAATCAACCTAACTTCACACCTCAAAGCAATTACGACAAATCACAACAACAACCGAATATGTATATACAATCATCATAGTATAACAAACATGACTCGCGTGCCAAACACCCTAATGCAATGCGTATATGCCAAAATGCATGATTCCGGAATTTCAAACCAAAACCCTCCTCGAGGGGCGTAAATCGTAATTGTACAGCCTCTCACAGACCAGTACTAATTACCGAGGTGCAATCTCTCACGGATCAGCACGATTTACTAGCGTGCAGTCTCTCACAGACCAGCACGACATACAAGAGTGCAGTCGCTCACAGACCAGCACAATTTTCTAGAGTGCAATCGCTCACAGATCAGCATATTATAGATTGCAATCTCTCACAAATCAGCACGACGCGACAATCCCCGCAAGGATAAGATGAACCAACAATTCACATGGCATCATCCCATTCCCCATCACGGTCACCACTATCACCATGGCCCCATTGCGATCACCATGTACTATGAAATGCATGAGCATACTCTCACTCTTTTCACCATAATCATTAAGTAAATGCAGCTATCAAAAGATTCCCCATTTTTAATACTCATTTAACACTAATGATTTTTCAAACACAACACAGAGCATACTCAAACATATTTATTCACACCAATTAATATTTCCACAACCACACATAAATCACATCTCCAAAAATTCATAATAATCGTTATGAACACATAAATCACACCAATCGTAAATCACCACAACCCACACCTCAAACATTCATAATATCAATTATGAACACATAATCAAATTATTTTTAATTCTCCCCAAATTCAACATAAATCACCCATATTAATCTCCAAAATTTTCAAACATTAATCACCAAATTGAATCTCCACAAATTTCAACCATAAATCACTATATTCAATCTCCAAAATTTTCAACCATAAATCACCACAACAACATTAATATATCAGAGTTCTCTCCACCGCTATCTCGGTGCCAACGGTCTCGATTCCTTTTTGAGACTCAAAGAGCTAACTACATAACCATAAATATTTATAATAATTTGTTCACAATAAAATTAATCCAACAACAACGAAATTCCTAAAATTAAATCTTTTTGACACATCAAACTTTTAAAACCAAATAATCTATATTATTTACTTAAAACTAAATAAAACAAATATTGTCCAAATTTCACATTCACATAATCGACTATTAAAGCACCGAAATATATGAGATAATAAAATACTATAAACTTATTTTATTTTTAAACTCAATCAAAGAGTAATTAAAAGAGTAACATTTTAAACTCTAATCATTTTTAATTTCAATCTATCTTTTTGCTCAAACTCTTTAACTTAGTTAAAATTTAAACTTTTTCATAACTTTGACAAGTTAAAGTTTGAACTTTTTCATAACTTTGACAACTCTAAATTTTTCGTAAAAATTCAACTTCAGTTCAAACTCATTTATTTGAAAATAACTCTTTACGTTACTAAAACACATCAAATTTAATCACTACACATATAAATCACATTAAATTCATTTTCTACAAATCCACACATCATATACATCAAATTTCTTTTCCACAAAATCACAAGTAATGTCCTAAATGCAAACTAAAAGTTTGGAAGGAGCCCTTGCCTTAACGATAGCTCTAACACCCGATTACAGTACTGTAATTAATTCCGGTAAAATTTAAGTTCGTGACGTCGCCTCGAAAACTAGCTCACTAGCACCGCAGCGTGGCAATGAGCAACTTTCTCTTCTGTCACTTCTCGAATGAAAGCTTAAAAGTCGAAGAAAAATGAGGGTTTTGTGTTCATATTTTGTTTTTCAAATCCACCAACACATACTGATTTGCAAATAGAAAGGAAGAAGAAGAAGGGAATTTGCTTCGCAACATGAAAAAGGTGTTTTTGCTTTTCTGTTTTCTTCCTTGGCTTCCCCCCCCACACACACACACATATATATATATATATATATATATATATATATATATATATATATATATATATATCTAATAATAATAATAATAATAATAATAATAATAATAATAATAAATATTTAAACAAATATCTAGATATTTTATAAAAATCATCTTTACACCTACCACTTCGCATCACATCACAAACCATATTTTTCAGAAAAATATCTACTCTCGCCGTAATTCAATGGACAGATGAATTTTTCTGAAAAACGCTGCATCTCAGAAATTTTTTCTTCGACAAAATATTCACCGTAATTAAATAAAATTATTCATCGACGAATAATTTTAATCGGGTCTCTAAAAATATTTTTAACATTTAACTCAAAAAAATGCCATAAAATTGGCTAAAAAGCCTTAGAAATTCAGCACGTACAAAATTCCCCAAAATACATAAATTAGAATTTAAAATTAAGGATCTTACAATGAGAATCAATAGAAAGATATTTCAAACTATAGAATTCTTGCATTGATGAAGATGTAACACCCTTAAAGAATTTTCTTGAGAGAGATACAATTGAATATACCAATTGAATAGTGAGATCAACGCTAATCAAGTTTTTGTTAAAAGCTAACTAATTGATTTCAGGAAAACCAAATAGCCCAAATTATGTGGATGACAACAAATGAGTACAAGAGAAGGGAGAAAAATCAATCCTATGACCCAAAATATAAGTTCACCAATTCCACAAATGAGTAACAAAAAGACAATAATAGAAAAGGCGAGTGGCAGTTTCATTAGCCTAGGAGCCCAACCAACAACCTGACACCAACACGCACTCTAGAATCGCAATTGATCTTCTGTAGGCAAACAAGAAAATATTTGGAAGGAGGAATTACAACACTCCAAATTTTTTTACTCCAATTAAATTTCAATCCCATAGGATTAAGAGTTTTGTAAGATTTTTTAAAAGATAAAATTCAAAAATCTGCGAGACTACAAACTAATTGGTCGTCGCACAAAGGCATAAATATCAAGATTAATGATATCCCAAAAATGTTGAAAGAAAGAACCACTAAAGCCATTTGGGCCATGGGCACCAAAATCATTCATAGAAAAGAAATATGACTTCACGTCATCTAACGAAGGTATGGAAATTAGTCTAGAATTATCATCATAACAAACCAATCAAGGAATAACTCTAGAAACTAACTCGGACTTTGAACAAACATTATCTGAAGCATATACTTGTTAACTCTAACTTTATCTTGCGATAATTTTTCCTCTAAAGAAAATAATGTAGTTATATTTTTCTAAGCAATAAAGAATTTTGGAAACTTTATGAAAATAACATTATTTTTATCACCTTGCTTAAACTAGTTAGCTCTAGCTTTATCTCGCGAGAATTCTTCCTCGAAAGACAAGACTGTAGAGAGATTTTGTAGAGAGATTTTCTAAGCAGTTAATTTCCTATTAAAAAGATAATATGAGTAACCCACCTCATTAATTTGTTGTTGAAGATAATCCAATTTGGATTGAGCGATAGCTACAATTTTATGACCATAACCAATGGTCTCTTTGTTCCATATTTTGGAAGCATTTTTAATGAGCTTCATCTTTTGATAGAGAAATACCATGAGACATCCACTACTAGAAATTTCGCCTATAGTGACCGATTTAGAGACCGAATATTTTCAGTCACACTAGCGACCGAAATAGAGACCGTAATTTTGAATTTATGAACTAAATATTTTTCTGTCACTAAATCGGTCGCTAATGAAATTTAGAGACTGGAATAGCAACTGAATTTTAGCGACCAAAATTTTAGTCGCTAATTATCACTAATAGAAAATTTACCTTTTACACTAGCGACCGAAATAGAGACTGAAATTTTAAACCTTGAAACTAAATATTATTCGTCACTAAATTGGTCGCTAATAAAAAGTAAAGATTGAAATAGCAACTAAATTCTATTTTTTAATTACATAATATAATTTTTTTTATATATAAATTTGTTTAGAAAAATAAAAGACCAACCTCTTAATAATAAGAATACTAACACCTCACCCTCTTGAAAAATAAAAGACCAACCTCTTAATCCCAGATGTGTTACTAATATCCTGCAATCATGATGTTGCAACCAAATATTTTGAAATTTAAAAGATGATGAAAACAAATTGATACCTTTATGCATTATCAGAAAAAGAGGAAAATAATTAGATTGACTCATATAGCATACTTACCAACCATGATAGAAAAATCAACAAACTAAACTCGTTCCACCAATCATAATTGCTCAAAATCATAATAGAAAAATCATAAAGATCATTTCCATCCTCATTAAACTCCTCCAAAGTGTTAGACATATGTTCGTTTTTGATGTTATTGACAAACATACAACTTGAAATAAATCTAACATTGTAAACTGAGAAAAATTTCATGAACAACAATTCAATCCTACATACTTGAGACAATTGCTTGGAACTCAAGAAATCAACAAAAGCTTGAAGATCCATGAGCAAATCGATTAGTAAAATCGATTTTGTAACAGGGTTAAATGATTTTATGAAGTCTGGGATTAACCAATCGATTGGCAAAATCGATTTGCACAACTTCTGAAAAATCAAACAGGCTATCAATCGATTAGTCAAATCGATTGGTACACTTATTAGAAAATAAATTGTGCAAGTCAGAGAGCCAGTTTGCCACAAATCGATTAGGCAAATCGATTGATTAAATCACCAAGACTGAACTGATTGTTTACATCGATTAGACAAATCGATTTGTACATTTATTGAAATTAAAATGTGCAAGTCAGTGGCATGTTTTGCAAGCAATCGATTTGGCAAATCGATTAAACTAATCACTTCTTTATTTTTGTTTTGTCTAAATCGATTGACACAATCGATTGTGAATGTCCCAGAGCCAAACATGTTTTATAAATCGATTAGGCAAATCGATTCACTAAAACATGTTTCAAAATAACTTTGGTCTGGAACATACACAGTCGATTAGCACAGTCGACTTATATACGTCCTTCGATACAAATGTTGGCATCAATCGACTTGGTAAATCGATTGAATGAACCAACTGATGAAAGGTGCTTCAGACATAAAGTCCACAATCGATTGACCAAATCGATTGGTACAAAAAGTTTTAGAAACAGAGATGACTGAATGGTTGAATCGATTAAGTACATCGATTGTTTTGATCTCGTTGTTTGAACAAAACACTTCAAGTCGATTATGACAATCGATTCAATTATATACATTCATCAAAGTCTGAAGAACTCTTTAAAATAATCGATTGGATAAATCGATTAGTTTGTGCAGTTTCAAGATTCAAGAAAAACAAGATTCGCGAAATCGATTGGTGCAATCAATTAGCATGCTATATGACTTTAATGAATCGATTGGGTAAATCGATTCATATGTTGTTTTTCCTGAAACGATATAAACTGCTTTCATTCACTTCTTCTCATAACTTCAACAACTTGATAATATCAATTGCAATCATACACCACTAATTCTTTCTCAACTGATATTACTTTGAATATCCTTTTCAGCCAATGAACAATATACACTTTGTGATCAACAAGGATGGAAAAAGACTGAATTGAGAAAGATTGCTTTGAGAAGAAGAAAGATCAAGAACTTTGTAAAATTGATATGTTTCAATTTCTGTAAACCATTTTCTGTAATCAAATTACTTTGAGAAAATCCAGTTGTTACTGGTGGTGTTCTTCGAGGTTGAAGGTAGTCAACAAGAAGACGCTTGACTGAATTCTTGGTCAAGTTTATGGGACTTAAACTTGGGAATTCAGGGAGGGAAAGATAGAACAAGTAGAATAGTTTAAGATTGGTGCGAGGCACTGTGTATAATCTGTAAACTGATTCTAAAAAGTTCTATAAGAAAGGCTAAGATCCTTTTGGATCTTGGGACTGGATGTAAGTCGTCACGGGACGGCTGAACCAGTATAAATATCTGCGTACACTTTTCTTTCCCTTATCTCGTTTAAATTTATGCAATTATTACGTTTTTGTTATTGATTGAATGCATGATAAAGATTCTGTGTTAAGTAAATTCACATGATTGATTGTCTTAACATGATTGCATGAAAATCAATATCTTGAATATTTGTCTCTGATGCATTTCTCCATATATACCATGATCCATACATTTTTGCATTCATTAGAATTGTATATTAGGGACCTTGTTTAATGTTGTGTTTAATAAATTTACAATTTGTTAAACTGCTGCACATATCTCTTAGAATAGGCATTCTTCCGCATATTTTTCATCAAACAAAGGTTACTTATAACATCAATTGGCATCAAGAGCTTATTTTTGTTAGAGTAACTCTCATCAAAAATCATGACCTCTGATTTCCTAGGAGAGGGTGCATCATTAGCTAGGCCTCCCGCCTTTAACAGGGCCGCATACATGTATTGGAAACAACGCATGTTAATTTTTCTTGAAGCTAGTGGTATTGACATTTTAGATGCAGTAGAAAATGGACCTTTTGTGCCAACCATAGCAGGTACAGGTGGATCAGCAGTCCTAAAGCCAAAAATGACTGGTCTGAGGAAGACAAAAAGAAGGTTGGGTACAACGCCAAAGCCAAAAACATCATAACTGCAGCCTTGAGTCATGAAGAATTCTTTAGAGTCTCAAATTGCAAAACAACAAAACAGATGTGGGATACACTTCATCAAACGCATGAAGGAACCACAGATGTAAAGAGAGCTCGGATAAATACTCTCATGCACGAGTACGAATTGTTTAGCATGAAGAAAGAAGAATCAGTAAACGACATGCAGACCCGATTCACCCACATAGTCAACAACCTAAATGCCTTAGGCAAAGAGATTGATAATGATCAGCAAATTAGCAAGGTGATGAGATGTTTGACTAGGGAATGGCAGCCAAAAATCACTGCCATTGCATAATCTAAGGATCTAGGAAGCATGACAATAGCTACATTGTTTGGAAAACTGAGAGAGCATGAGATGGAACTACATCGACTCAATGAAGCTGAGCATGTTGACAGGAAACGTAAAGGATTGTCGTTAAAAGCCCAAACACATCAGTCTAAATCTGAACATGAGACCAGCTCAGATGAATCAAGCAGTGAGGATGATGAGGAACCTGAACTGGGGTTACTTGTCAAGAGATTTAAGAAATTTATGAAAAAGAAAGACAGTAAATTCAGAAAACAATCCAGCTCGAAAAACAATGACGGTAAAACAGTCACATGCTACGAATGTGGCAAACCTGGTCATATAAAAGCTGATTGTTACAAGCTGCAGAACAAAAACAGAAATTCCAAAACTAAAGGCAAGGAACCAGCTCAGAAAAACAGAAAAGCATATATTGCGTGGAATGACAACGAAGAATCATCCACATCTTTCGAAACTAAAGAAGCAAATATGTGCCTCATGGCTAAAACGGATTCTGAATCAGAAAGTGAGGTAAGCTCTCAATATAATCCTTCTTTTGATGAACTGCAAGATGCATTTAACGAACTGCATGCTGAATATGTTAAATCTGTTAAGCAGTTAGTTAGCACTAAGAAAATGCTTGAACAACAATGTAAATTGCATGATCAAATGAAAACTGATTATAAAAAGAATGAGGACTTATGTGAACAACTGAAAAAGGACTCACATGATAAATCTGCCAAATGCATTGATCTTGAGAATTTTGTTGCATTATTGAAGTCTGATTTATTGAAATTCTCTAGTAGCAAGGATAAACTGAATGATATTCTTAGCAACCAGAGAAGTGTCAATATAAAATCTGGACTTGGTTTTAATCGCAAAATGCATGCAAACCAGAATATGACTAAACATGGCATAGGTTATGGTAATGTTAAACATCACCAGAAATTTGCTAAGTCTAGTCACATGCATAATGTCTTTGTCAAACCAAAACAGTTTGCATCCTCTGCTGTCACTTGTCATTTCTGTTGTAGAAAAGGACATTTTGTTTACAATTGCAAATTTAAAAGACTTGCCAATAGAGGATGTAAACAGATTTGGAAGATTAAGACACAAGATGTTAAAATTGACCCCCCAGGACCCAATTTGTATTGGGGACCTAAATTTAAATTCTAATCCTATTGCAGGTATGCTTGAGATCCACAAAACACCAACGGTATCTTGATAGTGGATGCTCAAAGCACATGACAGAGGACAAATCTATGTTCATGTCCCTAAGCCTAAAAGAAGATGGTTTTGTCAAATACGGTGACAACAATAAGGGTAAGATCTGTGGAATTGGTGACATAGGCCGCGAATCAACTGTTATCATCAAAAATGTCTTATACGTAGAAGGATTGAAGCACAATCTTCTAAGCATAAGTCAACTGTGTGATAACGGCTTTCAAGTTAGTTTTTCTCCACTTTCCTACGTTATTGAGTATGAACTTGATAAAAGCATAAAACTTGTAGGTAATAGAGTTAATAATATCTACATGTTGGATTTAACTGCTATGCCTGTTAATTCTGTTTGTTGGTTATTATCAAATGCTGATGAAACATGGTTATGGCATAAACGCATTACACACATTCATATTGATCATTTGAATAGACTTGTTAGCAAGCAGTTAGTCATAGGCCTTCCCAATAGAAAGTTTTCTAAGGATAGGTTGTGTGATTCCTGTGAGAAAAGCACGCTTGTTAAGTCTTCTTTTCCCCCAATAGATATGGTCAAAACCAATAGGGTTTTACAACTTATCCACATGGATTTGTTTGGACCATCCCAAGTGAGAAGTTTTGGTGGTAACTTGTATGGATTTGTGTTAATCGATGACTATTCTAGATTCACTTGGACCTACTTTCTGACTCATAAAAGTGACACTTTTTCTGTTTTCAAAAAGTTCACAAAATTAGTTCAAAATGAAACAAGTCAGAAAATTATGTCCATCTAAAGTGATCATGGAGGTGAATTCCAAAATGATTCTTTTGATACTTACTGTGAAGAGAATGGCATACATCACATGTTTTCAGCCCCTAGGACACCTCAGCAGAATGGTATAGTGGAGAGGAAGAATAGGTCTTTAGAAGAGTTGGCTAGGACCATGCTGAAAGACTCAAATACTCCCAAGTATTTATGGGCTGATTCGATTAACACTGCCACACATGTTATCAACAGGGTGTTGCTTAGGCCCATAATTAAGAAAACTCCTTATGAGTTGTTCAAGGGTAGAAAGCCTAATATTTCCTATTTTAGAGTGTTTGGTTGCAAGTGCTTTGTTTTGAATAATGGTAAAGAACACCTAGGCAAGTATGATCCCAAGGCAGATGAGGGTATCTTTCTAGGTTATTCACAAACTAGCAAAGCCTATAGAATCTATAACAAGAGAACAAAAACAATTGAAGAGTCAGTTCATGTGAAATTTGATGAGCTTTTCAAAGAAAACTTGAACAATACTCCTTCTATTGTTGATGCTACTTTGGATGAAGTTATAGAATCTGAACCTTTAGAACCAAAGGAACCTACACCTCCAACAAATAGTGACTATGTTGACCCATTAGAATAGATGAGTTACCTAAGGAGTGGAAGTTCAATAGAAACCATCCCATAGACAACATCATAGGTGACATCTCTAAAGGAGTGGCAACTAGAAGGAACTTTAGTCCCTTTTGTAACCTTACAGCCTTTGTATCTCAGATTGAGCCTAAGATCATTAAGGAAGCCTTACTAGATAGTGAGTGGATACTTGCTATGCAAGAGGAGTTAAACCAGTTTGAGAGAAACAAGGTGTGGCAGCTAGTACCTAAACCAGAAAACCAGCACATCATAGGAACTAGGTGGGTGTTTAGGAACAAGCTAGATGAGAATGGTGTTATAACTAGAAACAAAGCTAGGTTAGTGGCCAAGGGTTACAACCAAGAGGAGGGAATAAATTTTGATGAAACCTATGCCCCTATAGCAAGACTAGAAGCTATTAGAATACTCCTTGCTTATGCTTGTATAATGGACTTTAAGCTTTATCAAATGGATGTGAAAAGTGCCTTTCTCAATGGTGAGATCCAAGAGGAAGTTTTTGTTAGCCAAACACCTGGCTTTGAAAATCCAGAATTTCCAAATCATGTGTACAAGCTAACAAAAGCCCTCTATGGATTGAAACAAGCTCCTAGAGCTTGGTATGAGAAACTTAGCAATTTCCTCATTTCACAAAACTTTTTGAGAGGAAATGTGAACAAGACACTTTTCATACAAACTAATGATAAAGATATCTTGCTGGTCCAAGTTTATGTTGATGACATAATATTTGGATCCACAAATGATAAGTTGTGCAAAAATTTTGAAAATTTGATGAAAGGTCAATTTGAAATGTCAATGATGGGTGAACTATCATAATTTTTGGGATTTCAAATTAACCAAAGCAAGCAAGGCATCTTCATTAGTCAAACAAAATATTGTAATGATTTGATAAAGAAATTCTCCTTTGATAGCTTCAAGCCCATTGATACTCCAATGAGCCAAGGAAACCTTTTAGATAGAGATGAGATGGGTAAACCAGTGGATGTTACAAGGTATAGAGGCATGATAGGATCATTGCTCTATCTCACAGCAAGCAGGCCTGACATCATGTTCAGTGTTTGCTTGTGCGTGAGGTATCAATCAAATCCTAAAGAGTCTCACCTTAGTGCAGTCAAGAGGATTTTCAGGTATTTAGTTGGGACTAGGAGCCTTGGATTATGGTATCCTAAGGGATCAACTTGTTCTTTGGTTGGGTATTCGGATTCAGACTTTGCAGGGTGCAAACTGGATAGGAAAAGTACCTCTGGTACTTGTCATTTGCTAGGTAATTCACTTGTATCTTGGTTCAGCAAGAAGCAAACCAATATTGCTTTGTCAACAACAGAAGCTGAGTACATTGCAGCTGGAAGTTGCTGTGCTCAGATCATGTGGATGAAACAGTATCTGTTAGATTTTGGTGTGAACTTAGGAACTGTTCCTATCTTGTGCGACAACACAAGTGCGATCAGTATCACTAAGAACCCAGTCATGCATTCCCGGACCAAGCATATCGAGATTCGGCATCATTTCATTCGAGATTAGTTTCAGTGTGGGAACATCAAGTTAGAATACGTCAACACAACTGAACAGCTAGCAGACATTTTCACCAAAGCATTGCCAAAGGAAAGCTTCCATCACATTAGGATGAAATTGGGCATAATAGATCCTAGTCAGGTCTGATTTATGTGTCTAATCGATTGGGTAAATCGATTGTCCTGTGGATACACAGGAAAATGTTTTATAAAATCGATTGCCCTAATCGACTTAACCCATAATATGTCTATTTTATCAAAGTTTGCACGCGAAATCAATTGGCCATCCCCAGGAAGTTTCAGATGTTCTTATTCTCCCAGTTAAATCGATTTGGGAAATCGATTGACTTAAATAAGTGTGGTTTTTTATTCAAAGAATCGATTTGGATAACCGATGCTGAGATAAGGTAACTTCTGGACTGAGATGAAAGTTTTCTGAACATGCTCGAAATCGATTTGGGAAATTGATTGATCAATTTGGTTTGTATTTCTTTTTAAAGAATCGATTTGGGAAATCGATTCTGAGATGGATTCTGAGTTGAACTGGTATGAAAGCTGATGATTTAATACGAAATCAATTAGGGAAATCGATTGAGTAACTGAAGGAATCGATTTGGGTAATCGATTGACATTGTTACCGTTACAGTTTTTACTAGCCGTTGCAGGATCTAACGGCTCTAATGATTGGACTTCCCTAGTAACGGTCATCAAATCGATTGGACCAATCGATTTCTGCATTTGCTTCTATAAAAGGAACAGTAACAATCGATTTCAACCACTTCCAATCACTTCCTCAAATCGATTTCTCCTTCAAACTTTTTGCAAAATCACTCAAATTCTCCCTGATTTTCTGCTTTCAACCCATATACACTACCTTTCTTGATTTGTCTTTGTCTTTTCACAATCACATATTCACAAATGGCTGGTGTTAAACAAACTCAACCCCGAACTCCTTCTCTTTCTCCTTCTTCTTCTTCTTCAAGTGGGAGGACTCCATCTCCACCACCCACTCTTCCTAAAAGGGTTCCAATACCTACACAAAAAATTGCTGCTCAAGATAAAGGCAAAGGTATTGCCCCAGATCAAGGTAAACCTAAGAAGAGAAAAGAGGCTCCAGATGAGCTGGGCATGGATCGTTCTTCAACACATGCTGGAAGCAGCTCAAGGAAAGCTGGTGCTTCCATATCCACAGCTAGTCACGAAGATTCTCACCCACTTCAAGGTATCTCTCAAGGTGAACGGAATCTGAGACCATTCTAACATTTGGTGAATCCATCGTGAACCAAATGCAGCTGCGAAAAGTGAACGGCGTTTGGAAGCGACCTCAAGCTACTACTAAACAAACCCAGCAAAGTGTTGAACCACCAGCTGCGGAGTCTGTTTCAGCAGAATCTGAGGTGCTCACCAAATTGCTTGAATTTATGGCAGCTCAAGCGGCTCACAACGCCAAGATGGAGGCATCGAATGAAAGGATGGAGGCTGCAATTCAGAAGATTCAAGCCGATCAGAACCAGATTGCGCAAGACGTGGCGGCTATTCAGGAACATCTGGGCATTAAGTTGTCCTTCAGCGATGTTGCTGAAATCGGAAGACAAACGGCTGAAGAACCTGCTCCAACACACGTAGAGGTTGCTGCAACTCATGGTGAGGAGACACCTGCTGAGGATAATACAACGGTCTCAGCCTCATCCCCAGCTAATAATGAGGACCAGCAACTCTAGGAGTTTAGGACTTTAGGTTTCTTAGTTTTCTTGTTGTTTTCTGTTTTTGCTCTTCTTTTTGTAATGAATCAAGTGAATGTAATTGACTTTTGATTAATGAAATATTTTGAGCATTTTAATCATATTGACTGCTGCATTTCATTTTCATATTGTCTAGTGCGCGCCATAATCTGTTTTTGTTTATTGATCTAATCCAAAATTGTTTTTAACTAAGTTTATAATCATACTGTTTTTACTGCTTTTATTACTAATCTTTTCAAGTTTCATTGTATAGCAGTATTCAGATTTGCTACCAACTCAGGGGGAGCAAACATTTCTCTTTCACCACTTTTTGCCTTAATTGACAAAGGGGGAGAGAAATTATAACTTGTACTAATCTTATTTTAACAGTTTTATTTTTTTTTGATACCTTCTAACAGTTCAAATACCAGTAGTAAGTTCTGATATTATATGCACATTACTCTGATACGTTCTGTTATTGTCTGATGCTCTAACCCTTATTTTACTACATGAATATTGAATTTAGGGGGAGCTTCACTAAAACTGTTACAAATGTTTCTTTTGAAATGTTTCTCAAGTTAAAATTGCATGTTTGCCACTTAAATCAAAAAGGGGGAGATTGTTAGACATATGTTCGTTTTTGATGTTATTGACAAACATATAACTTGAAATAAATATATCTTTGTAAACTGAGAAAAATTTCAGGAACAACAATTCAATCCTACATACTTGAGACAATTGCTTGGAACTCAAGAAATCAACAAAAGCTTGAAGATCCATGAGCAAATCGATTAGTAAAATCGATTCTGTAACAGGGTTAAATGATTTTATGAAGTCTGGGACTAACCAATCGATTGGCAAAATCGATTTGCACAACTTCTGAAAAGTCAAACAGGCTATCAATCGATTAGCCAAATCGATTGGTACACTTATTAGAAAATAAATTGTGCAAGTCAGAGAGCCAGTTTGCCACAAATCGATTAGGCAAATCGATTGATTAAATCACCAAGACTGAACTGATTGTTTACATCGATTAGACAAATCGATTGGTACATTTACTAAAATTAAAATGTGCAAGTCAGTGGCATGTTTTGCAGGCAATCGATTTGACAAATCGATTAAACCAATCACTTCTTTATTTTTGTTTTGTCTAAATCGATTGACACAATCGATTGTGAATGTCCCAGTGCCAAACATGTTTTATAAATCGATTAGGCAAATCGATTCACTAAAACAGGTTTCAAAATAACTTTGGTCTGGAACATACACAGCCGATTAGCACAATCGACTTATATACGTCCTTTGATACAAATGTTGGCATCAATCGACTTGGTAAATCGATTGAATGAACCAACTGATGAAAGGTGCTTCAGACTTAAAGTCCACAATCGATTGACCAAATCGATTGGTACAAAAAGTTTTAGAAACAGAGATGACTGAATGGTTGAATCGATTAAGTACATCGATTGTTTTGATCTCGTTGTTTGAACAAAACACTTCAAGTCGATTATGACAATCGATTCAATTATATACATTCATCAAAGTCTGAAGAACTCTTTAAAATAATCGATTGGATAAATCGATTAGTTTGTGCAGTTTCAAGATTCAAGAAAAACAAGATTCGCGAAATCGATTGGTGCAATCGATTAGCATGCTATATGACTTTAATGAATCGATTGGGTAAATCGATTCATATGTTGTTTTTCCTGAAACGATATAAACTGCTTTCATTCACTTCTTCTCATAACTTCAACAACTTGATAATATCAATTGCAATCATACACCACTAATTCTTGCTCAACTGATATTACTTTGAATATCCTTTTCAGCCAATGAACAATATACACTTTGTGATCAACAAGGATGGAAAAAGACTGAATTGAGAAAGATTGCTTTGAGAAGAAGAAAGATCAAGAACTTTGTAAAATTGATATGTTTCAATTTCTGTAAACCATTTTCTGTAATCAAATTACTTTGAGAAAATCCAGTTGTTACTGGTGGTGTTCTTCGAGGTTGAAGGTAGTCAACAAGAAGACGCTTGACTGAATTCTTGGTCAAGTTTATGGGAAGGATATTCAACAAGAAGGCACTGTGTATAATCTGTAAACTGATTCTAAGAAGTTCTATAAGAAAGGCTAAAATCCTTTTGGATCTTGGGACTGGATGTAAGTCGTCACGGGACGGCTGAACCAGTATAAATATCCGCGTACACTTTTCTTTCCCTTATCTCGTTTAAATTTCTGCAATTATTACGTTTTTGATATTGATTGAATGCATGATAAAGATTCTGTGTTAAGTAAATTCACATGATTGATTGTCTTAACATGATTGCATGAAAATCAATATCTTGAATAATTGTCTCTGATGCATTTCTCCATATATACCATGATCCATACATTTTTGCATTCATTAGAATTGTATATTAGGGACCTTGTTTAATGTTGTGTTTAATAAATTTACAATTTGTTAAACTGCTGCGCATATCTCTTAGAATAGGCATTCTTCCGCATATTTTTCATCAAACAGAGGTTACTTATATCATCACAAAGATTTTTATTTTGAGCACGAACTAAGATTGTTCTGATGGTTTTTTTCGCAATATCACTATATAAATTGTTTCCATTAAGCTCTAGTCTATTGAGGCTTTTCCTTGATAGGTTAACAATGAATATGGTGGTACCTCTTATGAAAGCCATGACTTAGTGAGCGTAACAAGAAAAAGAACCATGAGATCCAAGGTTGCCCAAGCTCAACATCTTAGAGGTAAGGTGAAATCCACAAGAGAATTGGATGTATGCATTAATGGCGTGTGAAGAATGAAATCATCACTTGTTATGGAGAGTGGAGACCTATTCCATAAAAGAAAATTCATCCTAGCCAACCCGATTTGGGATTCAATTAACTATTTCTTCTATTTTCAAAAAATTATGGAATATTATGGAGTGTAAAATGAGCACTAACTAAAAATTAAGGATTCTAGGGAAAAAGTTGACCACATCAGCCATTTTTTAACATGTCACAATTTCACATAGGAGGGTTCGTGGTAACCTCAACTTAATATACAATGAAATAGAAAACTGAGATCCATCTAAAAAAAAAAAAACACCAAACCTAAAATTACAATGAAATAAATCCAAATACTTAATATACTATCCCAAATCAAATGGCATGAAGTCCTCACCTACCAAGGCCCAAGCTTTGTCCTTATAAAAATCATGAAACACGAAACCTACTAGAAAAAAAATAAGCTTTTGAGTTAAACAAGCCAAATTGGACCATTGCAACCTTTATTTCTGTTTGAAGATTGAATAAGAACTTGAGAGAACATTGGATGGAGGATGGATGGGAGGAAAATAAGTTGTTGAATAATTTCTAAAAATTAGATGGATGTTGTTTAGGAAAACCTTATGCAGAAGAGCTATATGTGATTTTATCTTTATTTAATTAATTTATATAAAATTAAAGTATTAAATGATATAGCATTAATTAACATATTGAAAATTATAAAAAATTATGTTGGAACAAAACGATATTCAACAATATAGCATCATTAGGTATTACATATGTTAAATGAAAATGGCTTATCCTATCAATAAATTTGACAAAGATCTAATCCAAAAGTTTACTCTTTTAACATAGGGTACTGGCACAAAATCTTAAGAAAAAATGCTCCTAACTTGGTAAATTACTTGGATATGTAGATGATTAAAAAAACAAGAATGAAACATATTGTAGAAGTTGTTTGATTGTTGCTGTATGCTCATATCTTATTAGCAATTATTGACATTATAAAATGGGTATATTTATTCAACATCTAACCTTTAAAAAAGGTTTAAAAAAGGAAAGAAAACACAAGTTTACATCATATAGACATTGATAAATCTTAAGATACAAAAGTTTGAAAGTTGGTTGGTGGAGTTTTAGTTGCTTCAAAAAATGGAAGACAATTTGAGGGAAAGGTCCCAACATTTCTGTTAGTCACATGTTTGGTGGCAGCCAAGGGAGGTCTACTTTTTAGTTATGATCTTGGTATTACAGGCGGAGTAACTTCCATGGAACCATTTCTGGTCAAATTCTTCCTTCATGTTTACAAACAAATGAAAGACGAGTCTAGGCATGAGAGCCAATCACTACAAAAAAATTGACCTATCGTGACATTAAAAATGTGTCACTAAACGTTCAAAACTGTAGGTAAAAGTCAATAATACATTGAGTGACACTCAAATGTAGTGTCAACTTTAAGGGGGCGTCCTGCTACACTTTGAGGACTGTCACTACATGTTCTGAGGATTGTCACTACATGTTTTTGAGTTCTACCTACAATAATGACTGTCACTAAAAACTATATAAATATAAATAAAGAATTAGTCTATTCCTTCGGTATGTATGTCACTAAAACTTATTATTATTTATTAAATTAAATTTATTTTATATCCCTATTAATTGTAATTCTAAACTATTATTACCAATAAATTAAATTTAAAATTTTAATTTATTTTTATTGAATAATATCATTAAAACATACAATAAAATAAAATTTATTTTACTAATTTTATTAAATGAATATTACTTGCATTCATAGAATTTTAATTATAGCACTAACATGAGTATCATATCTTTGTGACAATATTGTAATGAAATTAAATCATAAAAAAATATATTTCTCCACTAAGTAGATCATAAAATCTTTACAAAAGTGATATATTTCTCACGTTATGAATAAATTCTTAATTTCAACTTATCCTAACATTTTCTCTAAAATCTCTCCTTCCATGTTTTTAGAATCTATCTTTGGAACTCTATCATTCTATTATTCTTTGTCCTGCAACACTTGCTTTTGAGAAATATTTCAGATTTGATAAACCAACTCCTAAAGCCCTGTCACACAATAAAAGATATATATAATTAACAAAAATTATAAAAACCAAACAATCATAACATCACTTAATTTAATCAAGAAATTACTTTCAACTAATAATTAACACTACTAAGCTCGTCAGTTCATGATTTAGACACACACAAACTTAAACACAATTAAAAAAATATTTCACTTCAAATTTGTTTATACTAATATTTAAATTCATTCCGCGTTTTTTATATAATCAAGGTTGTTACTCCTTCTCTTTCTCAATAATTCACTTTTATTACAAAATTGCACTGTAGATAGGGATATAATGCTGGTTTGGTGGCTGGGGTGGGAGAGATAGAGAATGAAGCTATAAGGAGATTGAGAGTTCGAACCCACAAAAAGGAAATACTAACCATATTTGGGATTATTGCTACAAATATAAAATAAGTGACTAAATTACCCAAAAGATAAAATAAGTGTTCCATAGAACTGCTGAAACAACACTAATTATGCTATGACAAGAAGTTTGAACATAAAACTCAACAAATCCAAATTCATTTTCTACTATGAATCATTACATTAGATCCAAACAACTAAATGCATGTTTGAGTAACTGGTGCAAACTACATAGATACTTTTGAGTGGATTGTCTTTGGAATAATTACTCTTAGAAGAATTGTGTATGAAAATGCTGCTACATTTCACAATGGCGAGTTCTGTCCTGTTAGTTATTGAAGTATGGTTTTTCGATTACATGGTTTCAATTCTCCTTAATTGAAAGCTAGTTTAGTTATTCAGAGTTAAATAGTGAAAATGATGCTGTGAATTTCAGTAAGTAAAAAAAGCTATGAACTTATGCAAATTTATATAAAATTGATAACAGGTTAGGAAGAAATTTATACAAAGAGCATTGTATCTAAAATCTAGTTATCAAGAAATGAAGTGAAAATTGAAAAGCAAAAAACATTAGTAAATGAATATATGAGAGAAGAGAGGCTAACAGCATGCTGAAAAACCAGTGAGGTATATGGCAAGAGAACATTCATGGCAGTGCTGAAATTGAATTTTGTTCTGACCTAAAAGAATTTGGGCAAACACAGGGGGGAGATGACAAAAGAGGTTGCTTAGGCATTTTTTGGTGATCTCCATTAGAAGAATTCGCTGCCATTTCAATTCCTGCATCAAATTTCAGAGAGATCACAACAAAATTAACTCGTTTAATAAGAAAAATCAAAATTTTGATGATAAACCAAAATCAAGTAAAGAGAGAGAACTTGATCACGAGTGAGTTTCAAAAAACAAAATGTGGAACACAAAAAGTTAATAAATATAACTTAAATATAAAGAAAAAAATGGTTGGAGAAACACCTTTCTTCCATGCAAACATGTACTGTCACCTACATATTAATCAGGTAAGTTTTACAAAAAATTGCAGCTGTTTGATTAGACCTAACCATGTTTTGAGTCATGAAAATGTCTCAATCCACTCTGTTAATCAACTATTTCGGATGTATTTGCTGTTATGCTGCTGTAGAATATCTAAGTCTGGTTATGTTTGTCATAGTAAGCCTCATGTATCAGAAAATATTATTTATTGAAATTTTGGCTTTTGATACAGCCTACTGGAATTCATTCAGTCGGTTTACCTAGTGTTATAAGGTTTGATGATGTGGCGGTAGTACCCAGGAAAAAATAGCATAAGACATACCTCAAGTGCTGCTGATAGAACTTGAGATTGACCTTCTTGATCCTTAGATTCAATCAATAGAACTGCATAACTGAGGATCACATTAAAAGTCAAGGTTATTGCATGCTTACATTGTGGAATAGTAATATTGCACTTCTGAAAGCAAATCAATGCAATGATGAAAATAATCGAAACTTATTAAGCTCATACTACCAAATCAATCACCGATGATAAATCTATTAATACAAATTATTTAATAAGTATTAAGATTCTCTTCCAGCGACTTACAATGGCCAAACTAATCATTAACGACGGACATGAAAATCACATTGAGATTCTGTAATCGGATTCTTCAAGATGAAACCTAATAATTTCTATAAAAGAAAAACTCCTCAGCAAAAAGTTATAGAGTAATATACTTCTCATTCCATCCGGTGGTTGAACTTTATAGTACTTGTAAATACACCACCCACGTACAAAAAGTAGAGCTGTCATCCACAATCGTGCCTTCGTTATTTGGACAATATAGAAACAGAACTCAATCAAGATATGCATCTCTATTTAAAATTTTCACACATTGGTTAAAGAAAGATAAGACTGTGTTGTTTAAATTTGAGACTAAAGCCTTTTATACTCGTCATGTTACAAAACATTTCTTCAACGTTTAAGCCTTATCAAATATTTATTTAAACAAATTCAAATCACAGTCTTTTCATCCTAAGCAAACAACAACCACGCCTCTATATAATATAAATAAAAAAAGAGAATAGTTTCATGTAATATAGGACCTAGACAACTAATAATTAACAAACAGATGAAAAATTCAAAAGGAGTTGCAAATTCTTAGAAGCTGAACATTGTGCCTCTTTTCCTTTATATAAACTCTTAAACCCATCTCCAATTTACACCATCTCATAGTAATTCTCACCAAGATAACATGATGGCAAGTTGGCAACCCCTTCAAAACAATTTATTATTTATCGCAGTCATTCGTGCAAGAAATGATTTCCTGCAGTTACTTTTGACTGCAGATACAAATTATATGCCAAATAGCTAACTAATCAAATAAAATCTCAACATTATCCATACATAAAATCCACGATCTTGCTACTATAGTTTCGCCACCAACATTGTCTTTTATTCAATTTGCATTACAATTTTTTAATAATACACAAATTTACTAGTTTAAGAACAAGGTTATAAGACTTAAGAAAAATTCAATATGGAGAAGATTCCCATGACAGAAAAGTATAATTTACAGAAACACAATACGCTCAGAAAAGACTGAAACGATCACTCAAGGTTTTAATGAGTTTTATCTTTCCTGCTAATTGAAAATATCATTCTTCAGTTTAATAAATTTCTTCGTTTTGTAAAAAAAAATAAAAAAATACAATTGCGAAGAAAATGTACCTAAAAGGTAAAATACACGCTCGCATATCAATTATTTCCGGTATGTTATTTTACTTTGAAATTAAGACGTAAAGCAAGTTGTATAGATGAACGAAGCTCCATTAGCTCGATTTCGTTTCAACAAAGAGCTAAATTGAATTGACTTGGGATAATCGATACAAACTTTCTATGAAATTAGCTCCAAAAAAGTTTCCAAGATTCGTCCAAAATCAAATCAATAACTATAAACATTTAAGCGGCATTTGCATAAGAATCAAGAAATAAAGCATTTAACTATAAACAAAATTAAAAGAAGAACAAGCTTAAATATAAAAGAAATCCATTATTATGTACCAGAAACAATTATAACAATCATAATACTCCTCAAAACACAAGAAAAAAGAAGCAACAAGATCCAGATATCAACATCCGTAATCTCTACACGCTGCAAAAGGAAGAAAGAAAAAAAAACGAGAGAAATCGAGAGTTTTATATACTACTAGTCTAGTTAAATCGAGAAACACTTCATTTTGATCTTCCACTTCATTTTGAGCTTGAAAATGTAAATAGAAGAACCTAAAAATATAAACTCTGAATCCCTAAATCGCAACAAAGGAAAAACAATTGCTAAAAACGAAAAAAAAATCACTTACTCGTGAATCTCGCTGAATCTGAATCTGAATCTGAAGTTGAATCAGAATTTGAATCTGAATCTGAATTTGAATCTGAATCAATGAGTTTGAATAACAAAATTGTAAATCGTTTGTAAATAGTTGAACACTTTGACAATTTCTGAGATGAAATAGGGAAACAAATTGAGAGGAGAAGAAATAGGGAAAAAGAAATTCATAGATTGAAATGGAACGAAGGCATTGCATTCACGAACGAAAATTACTTTGAAAATTTTTCACGTGTGGGCGTTGAAGAGAATGAAAATGAAAGGCTATTTTTGGTGAATGAAGGCAAAATGATTTTCTGTTTAAGTTATTATAAATTAATATTAAATTAATATTTCAGTTAATATTAAATTAATATTTAAGTTTTTTTTTTTTACATTAATATTAAATTAATATTTCAGTTACATTAATATTAAATATTTCAGCATTTGTGACACTCTCTCTGTAGCTAAAAGTAACTATAGTGACAAACAAATATATATCACTAAAGATTGAGTGTCACAATAGATCTTTTTTTTTTTGTAGTGAATATTGCAAATTTGACACTGAGCTTCTTGCATTGTTCACATCTTCCTTGTATCTTGCAGCATTAATAGCTTCTTTCTTTGCTTCCACAACTTCAAGAATGTTTGGACGTAGGACCTCAATGTTTACATGTGGCTAATTTTTTCTTGTTGGTGCATTCTTGAATGGTTTTTCTATTAACATTGAAATGCTTATAGTAGGTCGTATACTACTTGATTGTGGTGTAGGATACTGTAATCAAGTATGAATTGATTTTTTCCAATGCTTTCATGTTTTGATGTATAAAAGGTTAAAAATATTGCTAAGTCGATTGCATTTAATTTTGTAGTTACTCCTAAATAGTCTGTTCCAATGTATTTGTTCGAAATGGATTCACAAAAAATTAGAGGAGCACTCAACATTGACTTCCAAATGATGATCTCAATTGGCATCTTAATTGCTAATATTATCAACTACTGGACCGCATATCTTGAGAATGGATGGATAATTTCTTTGGATATTGGAGTTGTCCCTGTAATCATGTTGTGTATATGATCTTTTATCTTAGGTGACACACCAAACCTATGATTGAAAAGGGCAAAAAAGAAGGAGCTAAGAAAATATGGCAATGTTATCATGTTTTATGCACATATCATTTTCAAACGTTTTGGATTTGGAAAGGATGTTTCCCTTATTTCTGCAGTAGTTACTGGAGATGTCAATGTTGTTGCTACTTTTGTTTTTACCTTTATTGTCGACAAATTTGAAAGAAGGATTTTATTTTCTTAAGGCGGTGTTCAAATGTTTATTTGTCAAGTGAAAACTGAAATTTAATTGATAATTAATTCTATGTATTTTAAAATTATAATACATATACAATTAAAGCTAAGCAATTTTTCAAGAATAGTTATATAAAAGTAATAATCATTGATTGTAGATTTCTGTTGGAAGCATGATTATTATCTCAATTGGTAGTGGAACTGAAGATTCATAAAGTATGGAGTGTTACATACAGTATGGAGTCATCGGTGAAGATTCATTTACAAAAAATGAAGCCAATCTTCTCTTGTTCTTTATATGTATATATATTGTAGCATTTGCATGGTCTTGGGGGCAATTGGTATGGTTAGTGCCTAGTGAAAATATGCTTTCTTGTTGTTTGATCAGCATGTCATGCTACCGATGTTGCTGTGAACATGTTATTCACC
This sequence comes from Cicer pinnatifidum, assembly GCA_037974775.1. Classification (NCBI taxonomy): domain Eukaryota; kingdom Viridiplantae; phylum Streptophyta; class Magnoliopsida; order Fabales; family Fabaceae; genus Cicer; species Cicer pinnatifidum. The sequence continues at coordinate 37,841,687 of JBBPBR010000003.1, forward strand.
TTTGTCATTGCTCAAATTTTTCTCAATATGCTTTGTTACTTGAATTTAAGTGTTTTCTTCTTATTTCTTTGTTTTGTATTCATCATGACAATTTTCATTGTTTTGTTTCTACTTGAAACAAACATCGTCCTCATTGAAGAAATAAATAAAGTGCGAAAGTCTCATTAGATTTAAAAAAAGTTCGTCCATGATCATGAATATAAAATTGTTCTTAATATCGTTTTTGTGAAAATTTCCGCTGCATAAACCAAAATATGTAATGCAATAATTAACATAAATTCTATTTGTTTGAAAGATACATAGAATCTCATCAATTTATTTGTTTGAAAAAATCGATATGATTTTTTAATTCACTCTATCAATCATAAAATGTTGATAGAAACTTAGTACTATATAGTCTTGTTATTTTCTCACATTTTTTGTCACATTTCGTTATTGAGAAACTAGTGTAAGAGATGGTGCAGCGGACGGGGTAAAATTTTGATTACAAATATTTTATTATTTTGACTTAAGTAAAAATATTTCAAATATAATTAAAGATTAATTTGTTTCAACAACAATGTAAAAAACTCATATAATAAATTATATAATTATTGACAAAATAAATTTAAATCTATAATTTTAAAGGTTACATTAATTTGAATAAATAATTATAAAATAGAACGATCACTACGCCAAAAATGATATTTAACAGCGCCCCTTTTACAGCGTTTGCTAAACACAAGCGCTGTTGTAAATGTATTTGAAAAATAACGGAGCCTTTTACAGCGCTGTAAAACAAGCGCTGTTGTAGGTCATATAACGTTTGCGCATAATGTTATAAGGCTTTTACAGCGCTTTTTAAAAAAGCGCTGTAAAATGAAGCGCTTTCGCGTATGCTTTTACAGCGCTTTTTTCACAAGCGCTGTAAAAGGCATGCGCTTTAAAATAATTGGACCACCTTTTACAGCGCTTTTTTCACAAGCGCTATAAAATACAAGCGCTTTCATTGAATTTAACTACCTATTACAGCGCTTTTATTGACAAGCGCTGTAAAAGACATAAATTTCAAATAATTATATACGTTGGGAACCCTCATATCCTCTACATCTTTCATCACCTCTACTCTGGGAACCCTCATACCCTCATATCCATTACGTGTTGTGCCGCCATCTACCTATTACGTGTTGTCTCAGGTATTTTTTTTTTAACTAGATTTTTTTTATCAAATTAAAAATTCATACCACTTGATCTGTGTTAAATCACTTCAACTAGTCAAAAACTCATACCACATGATCTGTTCTGTTTTTAAAATAATTGATTGATATTGGTTTCTTTTTGAAACTTGTTGATATGTTTTGAAAGCTTATTAGTTTTGTAACTGCATTTATATAGGTGGTATAATATGGATAGGAAATGGATGTCAGCCAATCGATTGTCAAAAGAGTATGAAATTGGAGTGAAGGAGTTTGTTGAGTTTGTAGTGAAGAATGCAAAAGATCCAAATAGAGTAGTTTGTCCTTGTTTAAAATGTTGTTTTGGAAAACGTGTTAGAGAAGATGAATTAGAAGGACATCTAGTATGTAATGGAATTGATCAAAGCTACACATGTTGGATAAGACATGGTGTGAAAAAAAAAAGGAAACATTAATTTTGAGAATAGTTCGACATATGCTTCAACTGACTTCGATACAGATACATATGAGCCGGATCGAGTTGATGAGATCGCAAAAGCAGTTGAAGAAGATCTTCGAGATTGTCCTAAAATGTTTGAAAGTTTGTTGAGTGATGCAGAGAAAGAATTATATAATGGTTGTACTAAATTCACAAGACTGTCGGCGATATTAAAGTTGTACAACCTAAAAGCGAGTAATGGATGGTCTGATAAAAGCTTTACAGAATTATTAACACTCATAAAAGATATGTTGCCAGATGATAATGAACTTCCCAGTCGAACCTACGAGGCTAAAAGGATTTTGTGTTCTATTGGCATGAGTTACGAAAGGATTCATGCGTGTCCTAATGATTGCATTTTATTTCGAAATGAATATGAACTACTTAAGGCGTGTCCGAAATGCAATGTCTCTCGATATAAGAAGAAAGAATCTACTCCAGCAAAAGTCGTGTGGTATTTTCCTATAATACCAAGATTTAGGCGCATGTATCGCAGTGAAGAAGATTCAAAACACTTGACATGGCATGCAGATGAAAGAATTAGAGATGGAATGTTTCGACACCCTGCAGATTCCCCACAATGGGCAAAAATTGATCACGAGTATCCTGAATTCGGGATAGAGTCAAGAAATCTAAGACTTGCATTTTCTACTGATGGAATGAATCCACATGGTCTTCAAAGCATCTCACACAGCACGTGGCCTGTGATTTTGGTAATATATAACCTACCTCCATGGTTATGTATGAAGCGTAAGTTTATGATGTTGTCTCTGTTAATTTCTGGACCCAAACAACCGGGGAATGATATCGACGTATACTTGACTCCTCTAATAGAAGATTTAAAACGTATGTGGGAGACAGGTGTGGAAGTTTATGATGGGTATAAGAAAGAATATTTCAATTTGAGGGCTATGTTGTTCGGCACAATTAATGACTTTCCAGCATATGGTAATTTATCAGGATATAGCATTAAAGGTCAATGTGCATGTCCTGTATGTGAAGAGAGTACAAATTGGATGCGGTTGAAACATTGTAAGAAGAATGTGTTTCTTGGACATCGTAGATTTTTACCTTATAGTCATCAGTATCGTTGGTGGAGAAATGCATTTAATGGAAAATCAGAGGAAGGTAAAGCTCCTTTACCACCGACTGGATATCAAATACTTGAAAAAGTACAAGGTTTGACCAATAAATTTGGCAAACCTTTTGCGGGAGAGCTGGTCAAAACTGGGTGGAAGAAAAAGTCAATTTTCTTTGAATTACCATATTGGAAGTCATTGTATATAAGACATTTCCTCGATGTGATGCATATTGAAAAAAATGTATTTGATAGTGTTATTGGTACGTTACTCAATGTTCCAGGAAAGTCTAAAGACGGCATCAACGCAAGATTGGACTTGGTCGATATGGGAATAAGATTGGACTTGAACCTCATCATCATTAACTAGATTATGTTTCTTCTTCAGGGAAATTTGTAGTAAAGTGATCGACCCTCAGAAATTACCGACATTGCAGAGGGAAATTGTTGTTACTTTGTGTGAGCTTGAAATGTATTTCCCACCATCGTTTTTTGATATAATGGTTCACCTTACTGTTCATCTGGTTAAGGAGACACAACTTTGTGGGCCAGCTTATATGAGATGGATGTATCCGATAGAACGATATATGAAAATATTAAAAGGGTACGTAAAAAGTAGAAGTCGACCAGAAGGTTGTATTGCTGAACGATACATTGTTGAAGAGGCTGCTGAATTTTGTACTGAATATCTGTCCAATGTTGAATCCATAGGGCTTCCCATGTCTCGTCATTCGGGAAGACTATCAGGAGAAGGGATAATTGGAATGAGACTACTGACTATATCAAGGACAGAATTGGAGCAGGCACAATTGTATGTTCTGCACAATGATGATGAGGTTCAACCGTATGTTACAATACACATGGATCAGTTATCTCGTTTGAACATGAATAGGAATCAAAATTGGATAACTCGAGAGCACAATCGAAGTTTTATACCATTGTTAAAAAATCACATAAAGTCAAAATTTGACATAGACCTCAGATCAATTTCACAGAGATTGAGGTGGCTAGCAAATGGTCCGAGCTTACATGTCTTTTCTTACACTGGTTATGTTATTAACGGCTACACATTTTATACCAAAGAACAAGATGATCAGACCACTATGCAAAATAGTGGAGTCACTCTCGTAGCTGAAGCGATGCATGTCTCAAGTGCAAAAGACAAAAACCCAATATATGCAAATCTATCATATTTTGGGGTTATCGAGCGCATATGGGAGTTAGACTACACAATGTTTCGTGTTCCGATATTTGGTTGCAAGTGGGTCGATAATAATAATGGCGTTCGAATTGATGAGTCAGGATTCTTGCTTGTTGATTTTAATAGGGTGGGATACAAAGACGAGCCTTTTATTTTAGCGTCGCAAGCTCAACAAGTGTTTTATGTCACCGATCCTTCTGATGATAAATGGTCTGTTGTCCTATCGACCAATAAAATAAGTGATGATAACAACAATGATGAAGATGTTGGTAATGATCTTTTATTTGCAACATCACAACAACCACATGAAATTGATTCAACTGATGATGGTTTATATCTTAGAGATGATCATGATGAGGGAATTTGGATTAATCCATCGTTTCGTATTGTAAATGGACAAACAAATGTGAATCCCACCAGGAAAAGAAGAAGGGCATCTTAATGTACATGTTTAATTGTTTTATATAAGCCATGCATGTAATCTGAATTATTGTTGTAATCTGAATTATTGTTCTATTCTGAATTATTGTTCTATTTTGGTTTTATTTGTAATCTGAATTATTGTTCTATTCTGGTTTTATTATTGTAATCTGAATTATTATTCTATTCTGGTTCTATTATGGTTTTATTGAATTATTGTGGTATTATATAATCTGAATTATTCTGGTTCTATTCTTGTTTTATTGTTGTCTAAGAAGGCAAGCATAACCAGTGATTATTGCATGTTTATGTAAATTTGGACAATTACAATTCTTAAGAACTATGCATGTAAAAAAAGTGCATGTCTTTTACAGCGCTTTTTAAAAAAAGCGCTGTAAAAGGCCCTTTTAAAAATTAAACAATGAGACATTTTACAGCGCTTTTTTCAAAAAGCGCTGTAAAAGACTTTAAAAATAATAATGAAAAGATAACTAACATGACTTTCTCTAACAGGATTTTCTTCAAACACCTTTTACGCATCATGGGAATCCCCAAAAACACATTGTTAACAAAAACATCAGATCCATTGTTAACAAAAACATCAGACACATTGTTAACAAACCCATTTTTCGCAACATGGCAATGAACCTGAAGATCAAGTTACGATTTAAGAATAAAAGGGAATGTAAAGAGATAAAAAGGACTTTGATGTTTGGTGAAGATTGAAAGAGTTAGCTTTGATGTTTGCGAAGAAGATGCATAAAAGGACTTTGATGTTTGGTGAAGAGGAAGATATTTTGGTGGGACTATGTGGGTTTTGCAGAGCTTGTTTAAAAAATAACATAACAAAACACAAAAATAACATAATAAGGCCTTTTACAGCGCTTGTTGGGATAAGCGCTGTAAAAGAGTCTTTTAAAAATTTAAATAAGGCCTTTTACAGCGCTTCTTTGAACAAGCGCTGTAAAAGGCTATTAAAAAAACATTATATAACATACTAAAACAATGAGGCCTTTTACAGCGCTTGTTTGTAAAAGTGCTGTAAAAGGCCTTATTTAAATTTTTAAATAAATACGCCTTTTACAGCGCTTTTATAACAAGCGCTGTAAAAGGCTTAGCCTTTTATAGCGCTCTTTGTAAAAGCGCTGTAAAAGGGTTATAAAAAAGCGCTGTAAAAGGGTTATATATATAACAGTAACCTCTTCAGTTTCCTCTTCATTACGTAATCTACACTATCATCTCAACCTTCATCGTTCTTCTCTTCTTTTGCAAACCCTATAATCTCGTTCATTACAAACTGTATTTCCACGATCATCTCCTTCATTTCGAACCTTATTTCCATTCAAGATCATTTCGAACCTTATATTTTCATTGAAATACGTAACCCTCATTACGTATTTCTTCAAAACCGTTTTTCTGTGACATTTATTGCTGTGAAATTTCTCCGTTCGCTCTTTTCTTTGCATTTCATCCTTCTTCGAACCATTATTCAGGTATTGATGTTATTTATTTTTTGTAATCATTAAAATGCATGTTGAGCTTGTTTAAAATATATATACTGATACATGTTGAGCTTGTTTAAAATAATGCATGATGCATGTTGAGCTTGTTGAAGTTATACTAATCTGCATGTTGAACTTGTTGTAGTTAAATGGATACAAACAGAGATTTAGAATGTCAAAATGAAGAAGTTGGCACCAGTAGGACTTATGAAAATGAAGTCAAACGTGGTGCAACTATCATGCAAAAAGTCATTAAAGCTAGGAGCAATGGGACCAAGTTTGAGGTAATACTATACTATACTCTGTTTGTTGTGTATTTTTTTAGGTTTTTTTAATAGCATGTACTTACTATATGAGTTTATTAGGTTGGTTGGAATGAAAGTGGTCAGCCAGTTGACCCCCACAGCGCAATGTTTGTGAGCTACATTGGGGCTGTTGTTCGTCAAAATATTCCAATAACAATTGACGACTGGAGAGATAAGGCATTGAAGGATGCCAAAGATATCATCTGGAATGATATTCAAGTAAATTTTTTGATCCAATCTTTTGTCATTTATAAATATTTTCATTGAAATACTTTACTTATAATTTTTTTCATTGCAGGCATCTTTTGTCCTTGATGAAGGACGAAAGAATTATGTATTGAGAGTTGCTGGCAAAATCCATCGTGGATTTAGATCGCATCTCTCAAACTTCTATCTTAAAGATAAAGAAGGAAACACAACAGCTGAACCTCCAAAGATATATCGACATTATATATCAAATGAGGAATGGAAAGCGTTTGTTTCCAAACGTACTGACCCCGCGTTTGTCGTAAGTGATTAATTTATTAGCATTTGTGTGTTTTATTATTTATATTCACATCGTATTTTAAATTTTTACATAATTGCTATTTTTTTATATAGAACATTAGTAAGGCAAATCGCGAAAGGGCAAGAAACCCGACGCACCCATACAGAAAATCACGTATGGGATATGCACGCCTTGATCAAGGGCTTGTAAGTAATTAAACATCACTTTTATATAATGAATGAATTTGTATTATAAACTATAGTTTCTAACTAATATTTTGTTTTATCGAATAGCGACAAGAGACCCAAACCAATCAACCGTTGGGTCGTCACATCTTGTGGAAGGAAGCTAGGGCAAATAAAGATGGAGTGGTTGATAACCAAAATGTTCAAAAAGTAATAGAACTTTGTGTAAGTATATTATGACTTTAATATTTTTCAATATTGTATTTATCACTTGAATACTTTTTAATATTGTATTTTAAAAATGATAATGAACTTAACTATTTTAATGTTACATGTATTTTAGGAGACCATCTCTCAAAGTTCTGAATGTGAAGAGGGCAACAAGGCTAGTTGCAGGGATATTTTGGGCAAAGTTTTTAATGTTCCTGAATATTCCGGTCGAGTTAGGGGGAAGGGATTTGGCGTAACTCCCAAAAGCTTTTTTCCTCAAGAGAAGCGCCAAAAACCTTCCAACGAGGAAGTATTAGAGAAGCTCAGAATCCTATCTGAGCAAGTGGCACAATTGGTGAATACAAACAAAGACAAGCAACTTCCGGTTCAGCTCCAAGGTGAACTACAAATGGAGAGTGAAAGCGGGAGTTGCAACGTCGGTTTGAAAATTATTCCCGAGGTAATTAATTACTTACTTGCTTATGTAATTACTTATGCATTAAACAATATTATATATTAACTGTACTTATGTTTTAACTATTGATTTAGGGTGTCACTTCATGTTTTCTATACTTGTCCTCGCCCACTCATCGGAAGGTGGGAAAAGCAAAATTGTACAATACTTTGGGAGAAGTATTGCACAATACTCCGATCCCAAAGGGCCATGTCAAGGTATCGCCTACTGTTGCTTTCGAACCAACTGCACCGTTGCCGATACCGGACAACGACGGAGATATGCAGTCATTGGGCGAAGTTATCGGTAGTAACGTGGCATGGCCCACTAACCTTGTTGCCCTCATTAAGAGCCCTCCCAGAAACAAATCAGTGACGTCTCCCGATAAGGTTTGTCACATTTATTGCATAAGCTTTGTCAATTTTTTCAGATTCAATAAACTAACATTTAACCTCATTTTTGTAGGTCCAAATAAATAAACCACCCGTACATCCAAAAAAAAGCAGCAAACCTCAAAAATTGGAGGTTAATAGAGCTGCCAATAAAGCTGCCAAATTTGCAGCAATAAAAAAATTGGATCGTGGCAAATCAGTCGCTGCTGCTGCTCCTCCTAAAATAAGTCAGCCACGCCTTGGTAAATACGGGGCGTGTCTTGACATTCAAGTAAAAAATAACCTATGCAGCAGCGACGATTGCCGCATGATACATATGAATAAAGAAATATTCGGAGAGGAGTATGAGGAATTATTCGACAAGGAGCACGTATACGAGCTTCTCGAACATAAGGAGCTCAGTGCAACTGTAATGAGCTTGTATATAAGGTAAAAAATACTTTTAATTGCATTTATTGGTAATTAATTAAATGTATTGGTAACTAATCTAGTTTAAAATTTTCATTGAAGGTTTTTGCATGAGAAGGTCGTGTGCCCTAGGAAATTATCGAATAAATACTCATTCTTCTCTCCGCATAAAACGTCCATGTGGAAACTGGATGAAGACAATGTTAAGAAATACATTGTAAATATGTTTTTAGGAAATATTTCAAAGGATAAATTGTTCTTAGCACCATATAATTCAGGGTACGTAATTTTATCTTTTTTAATTGATGAGAATTTAATTTATTAGTTGTGTATAGACCAAATTGTGTAACCAATTTTTTGTTGTTGTAGGGCACATTGGGTGCTATTTGCAATCAATGCCGTCTCTGAAGTTGTATACTATTTGGATCCCTTGCATGGCGATTACAACAATCACTCCGAAATCAAGACTTTGTTCGATACGTAAGTAATATTCATTTATTTTTGTTACACATATATATAAATAAGTGTTTGTTCATGCTAAAATAATCACATTTATTCATTTTATAGTGCATTAAAAGTTTTTCGAGCTCAAAGAGGTGCGGTAGTGTCGAAGCAAAAGTCTAATAATACTACATGGATCCCAATAAAGTGCCCTCGTCAAACAAACAACATCGACTGTGGGTACTACGTATTGAGATTCATGAAGGAGATTGTTGACAAGAATAAAACTATTATCCCAGAAACGGTACGGTATTTTGATTATATGATTTTCATATATAAATTATCTATATATTTGATACTAACTTAATATAATATGTTCAATTTTTATATTGCAGTACTTTAAAAATTCCAGTCCTTCATATTATGAGCAAGATCTGATGGAATTAAAGGACGAATGGTGTGAGTATGTGCTTGAAATGAAAATTATTTGATTTTCTGGGAAATAGCATGCTGCAAGGGACTGAATATTATATGGTGCATAGTTATTATATGTATATGATCATAGGACAGTATATAAACTTGCATATGAATATGTTGTAAATTAGATTCAATGTATATTCATACCAAATATGTTGTAAATTACTGTGTTACAGGATAATATATATGTATCATATTGTGTAAACTGATTATGTTTTAAACTGATTATGGGCTCCTGTTATGGTTCTGGTTCTGGTTGTGTTACTGATTCTGTTTCTGTTTTAACATGCACATGAATATGTTCTAAAATTAGTGATTCTGGATGTGTTATGTTGTGTGAACTGGTTCAAACTAATTTTGGATAAAAAGATAAAAGACAGCGCTTTATAAAAAAAGTGCCATAAAAAGCTAAAAAACGCTTTTAAAATATATACAGGGTAAAAAAAAAATAAAAAAAATAAAACCTTTAACAGCGCTTTTTCTAAAAAGCGCTGTAAAAGGTACCCCAAATATGTATTATGGGTATGCCTTTTACAGCGCTTGTTACAAAAAGCGCTGTAAAAGGTACCCCAAATATGTATTATGGGTATGCCTTTTACAGCGCTTGTTACAAAAAGCGCTGTAAAAGGTACCCCAAATATGTATTATGGGTATGCCTTTTACAACGCTTGTTACAAAAAGCGCTGTAAAAGGTACCCCAAATATGTATTATGGGTATGCCTTTTACAGCGCTTTTTACAAAAAAGCGCTGTAAAAGGTACCCCAAATATATGAAATATGGGTATGCCTTTTACAGCGCTTGTTACAACAAGCGCTGTAAAAGGTGCATAATAAGCGCGCGTTATAAAGGGTGCCTTTAAGAGCGCTTTTTTGAAAGCGCTGTTGTAGCTTTTACAGCGCTCGAATCTACAGCGCTTTTTTTTTTGAAAAAGCGCTATAGAAAGCTTAAAAAAAGCGTTGTAAAATGCTGTTTTTGGCGTAGTGATTTGAGTAGAGTTTTGTAAAGTTAAAAATAGTTTATCTTCTTCAATCACAGAAAGAGAATTGAGTCGTATTGGTTTGAAAAAATACTAGGCACGTGACATGGTCAAGTAATAATGGAAAAGGTTTCTATTTTGAGAGTCAACGTAATAGTTTGATAATTGAAATTTGTGGTAAACCTATTGTAATCTGAATTATTGTTCTATTCTGGTTCTATTCTGGTTTTATTGAATTATTGTGGTATTATATAATCTGAATTATTCTGGTTCTATTCTTGTTTTATTGTTGTCTAAGAAGGCAAGCATAACCAGTGATTATTGCATGTTTATGTAAATTTGGACAATTACAATTCTTAAGAACTATGCATGTAAAAAAAGCGCTGTAAAAGACTTTAAAAATAATAATGAAAAGATAACTAACATGACTTTCTCTAACAGGATTTTCTTCAAACACCTTTTACGCATCATGGGAATCCCCAAAAACACATTGTTAACAAAAACATCAGATCCATTGTTAACAAAAACATCAGACACATTGTTAACAAACCCATTTTTCGCAACATGGCAATGAACCTGAAGATCAAGTTACGATTTAAGAATGAAAGGGAATGTAAAGAGATAAAAAGGACTTTGATGTTTGGTGAAGATTGAAAGAGTTAGCTTTGATGTTTGCGAAGAAGATGCATAAAAGGACTTTGATGTTTGGTGAAGATATTTTGGTGGGACTATGTGGGTTTTGCAGAGCTTGTTTAAAAAATAACATAACAAAACACAAAAATAACATAATAAGGCCTTTTACAGCGCTTGTTGGGATAAGCGCTGTAAAAGAGTCTTTTAAAAATTTAAATAAGGCCTTTTACAGCGCTTCTTTGAACAAGCGCTGTAAAAGGCTATTAAAAAAACATTATATAACATACTAAAACAATGAGGCCTTTTACAGCGCTTGTTTGTAAAAGCGCTGTAAAAGAGTCTTTTTAAAAATTTAAATAATTACGCCTTTTACAGCGCTTTTATAACAAGCGCTGTAAAAGGCTTAGCCTTTTATAGCGCTCTTTGTAAAAGCGCTGTAAAAGGGTTATAAAAAAGCGCTGTAAAAGGGTTATATATATAACAGTAACCTCTTCAGTTTCCTCTTCATTACGTAATCTACACTATCATCTCAACCTTCATCGTTCTTCTCTTCTTTTGCAAACCCTATAATCTCGTTCATTACGAACTGTATTTCCACGATCATCTCCTTCATTTCGAACCTTATTTCCATCCAAGATCATTTCGAACCTTATATTTTCATTGAAATACGTAACCCTCATTACGTATTTCTTCAAAACCGTTTTTCTGTGACATTTATTGCTGTGAAATTTCTCCGTTCGCTCTTTTCTTTGCATTTCATCCTTCTTCGAACCATTATTCAGGTATTGATGTTATTTATTTTTTGTAATCATTAAAATGCATGTTGAGCTTGTTTAAAATATATATACTGATACATGTTGAGCTTGTTTAAAATAATGCATGATGCATGTTGAGCTTGTTGAAGTTATACTAAACTGCATGTTGAACTTGTTGTAGTTAAATGGATACAAACAGAGATTTAGAATGTCAAAATGAAGAAGTTGGCACCAGTAGGACTTATGAAAATGAAGTCAAACGTGGTGCAACTATCATGCAAAAAGTCATTAAAGCTAGGAGCAATGGGACCAAGTTTGAGGTAATACTGTACTATACTCTGTTTGTTGTGTATTTTTTTAGGTTTTTTTAATAGCATGTACTTACTATATGAGTTTATTAGGTTGGTTGGAATGAAAGTGGTCAGCCAGTTGACCCCCACAGCGCAATGTTTGTGAGCTACATTGGGGCTGTTGTTCGTCAAAATATTCCAATAACAATTGACGACTGGAGAGATAAGGCATTGAAGGATGCCAAAGATATCATCTGGAATGATATTCAAGTAAATTTTTTGATCCAATCTTTTGTCATTTATAAATATTTTCATTGAAATACTTTACTTATAATTTTTTTCATTGGAGGCATCTTTTGTCCTTGATGAAGGACGAAAGAATTATGTATTGAGAGTTGCTGGCAAAATCCATCGTGGATTTAGATCGCATCTCTCAAACTTCTACTTAAAGATAAAGAAGGAAACACAACAGCTGAACCTCCAAAGATATATCGACATTATATATCAAATGAGGAATGGAAAGCGTTTGTTTCCAAACGTACTGACCCCGCGTTTGTCGTAAGTGATTAATTTATTAGCATTTGTGTGTTTTATTATTTATATTCGCATCGTATTTTAAATTTTTACATAATTGCTATTTTTTTATATAGAACATTAGTAAGGCAAATCGCGAAAGGGCAAGAAACCCGACGCACCCATACAGAAAATCACGTATGGGATATGCACGCCTTGATCAAGGGCTTGTAAGTAATTAAACATCACTTTTATATAATGAATGAATTTGTATTATAAACTATAGTTTCTAACTAATATTTTGTTTTATCGAATAGCGACAAGAGACCCAAACTAATCAACCGTTGGGTCGTCACATCTTGTGGAAGGAAGCTAGGGTAAATAAAGATGGAGTGGTTGATAACCAAAATGTTCAAAAAGTAATAGAACTTTGTGTAAGTATATTATGACTTTAATATTTTTCAATATTGTATTTATCACTTGAATACTTTTTAATATTGTATTTTAAAAATGATAATGAACTTAACTATTTTAATGTTACATGTATTTTAGGAGACCATCTCTCAAAGTCCTTCATATTCTGAGCAAGATCTGATGGAATTAAAGGAGGAATGGTGTGAGTATGTGCTTGAAATGAAAATTATTTGATTTTCTGGGAAATAGCATGCTGCAAGGGACTAAATATTATATGGTGCATAGTTATTATATGTATATGATCATAGGACAGTATATAAACTTGCATATAAATATGTTGTAAATTAGATTCAATGTATATTCATACCAAATATGTTGTAAATTAGATTCAATGTATATTCATACCAAATATGTTGTAAATTACTGTGTATCATTGTTCTGGTTCTGGTTCTGGTTGTGTTACTGATTCTGTTTCTGTTTTAACATGCACATGAATATGTTCTAAAATTAGTGATTCTGGATGTGTTGTGTTGTGTGAACTGGTTCAAACTAATTTTGGATAAAAAGATAAAAGACAGCGCTTTATAAAAAAAGTGCCATAAAAAGCTAAAAAACGCTTTTAAAATATATACAGGGTTAAAAAAAAAATTAAAATAAATAACACCTTTAACAGCGCTTTTTACAAAAAGCGCTGTAAAAGGTACCCCAAATATGTATTATGGGTATGCCTTTTACAGCGCTTGTTACAAAAAGCGCTGTAAAAGGTACCCCAAATATGTATTATGGGTATGTCTTTTACAGCGCTTGTTACAAAAAAGCGCTGTAAAAGGTACCCCAAATATGTATTATGGGTATGCCTTTTACAGCGCTTGTTACAAAAAAGCGCTGTAAAAGGTACCCAAATATATGAACTGTGGTATGCCTTTTACAGCGCTTGTTGTAACAAGCGCTGTAAAAGGTGCATAATAAGCGCGCGTTATAAATGGTGCCTTTAAGAGCGCTTTTTTGAAAGCGCTGTTGTAGCTTTTACAGCGCTCGAATCTACAGCGCTTTTTTTTTTGAAAAAGCGCTGTAGAAGGCTTAAAAAAAGCGCTGTAAAAGCGCTTTTTTGGCGTAGTGGATGTGTTAAATTTGTAAAATCTAAATTTAAAAAATACACCTTATTTGACCAATATTATAGAAATGCTTTGATATAAAAATATTATTGACAAAATAAATTTCAATCTTTAATTTAGACTTCTGTATCAGCCCTTGATAAAACAACATCAGGTGTTTGTGGCTAAAAATATGTTGTAGAAAATAAATTCCAATGTTAGAACTGATATGTCCTTGTGACTTCTTTATTGTCATTGCAAAACTTAGCTTAATAGAAACTTGCTTTCTAATAAGCACAAAGGGACGTCATGCATTCATAGTCGCCTTTTGTTTATCTCGAGTCAATAACTCTTTTCCAATATGACTACCTATTAAGATTTCCATATCCAAGATATTTCTAAAAAAGACATTACATAGTAATTTCGTTCTATTATAGAAGTCAGATTTAGGATCTATGTTTTGCAACAACATTAACGTAGACCTTTCTGTACCTTTAAAATGTGTGGTGACAAACCACTGAAAAATAGAGTGCAAAAGTTCATGTTGATATAAGTTGTGTGTGTGTCGTTCTATCCTAATCAAAGGACAACAAAGTATGTTCTTGTCAAAGAAAATTATCGATAATTATGTATTAAGTTTTTCATCTTCATCTTTTCTTAGTGTAAGTTTGGCTCTTTCTACCATATAAGATGCATCCCATCCATGAGATTCTATTTGGAGAAATATTATTTGTATGAGATTTTGTCTTGGACTTTCTCCATCCTAATGTAGTGCCATTTGGTTGGGTGTACCATCACCGTATCACAATTTTTTCTAGGTTCAACTCCATCACCAAAATGGGAATAACTCTAAAATGAGTTGGTAATGGAAGATGGATTTTAGTGAGAGACCATGAAATATGAGTATTAGGTCTGGTGGAGGCGTTGAAAATTAGGATTGTAGTCTCTATCCTTGTTTTTTCAAACATTTGCCCTTAAGCATATATAAGACAAGTGTAGTACATTCTCTTTCATTTTTTTAGGTCTTTTTCCAATAAAGATTATCTTTATCCATTATCCAAAAAGCAAGACACGTCATTGATCCAATAATTTTGTCCTTATTCTTAGTTGAAAGGCCTTCAAAATTAAGAATAAAATTCACTCCCAATTAGATCCACAATTATGCGTTCCTTTGATCCTCTAGAGTAACGCTCTAGAGTAACGCACTAAAGTGATACAACAACTTGCAGCATCTTCCTAGATTTCTCTATTAATTATTCCTTACACAAATAAAGTACACCCTAACAGCCATTCAATTTAAAATTATCTTAATTTTTAAAAAGACACTAACACTTAATTGATTGAAAAACTACATCTAATTTTGCAAATAAGCTTTAGATCAACTCAAAAATGTCCCAAATTAGAACTAACAATAGGTGCAATAACTCATATTTGTAAGAGTTATCAATATACACATGTGACAGTCCTTGTTTCTGGAATTCAATGCCATACATATAACTTTTAGGTTTTCCATGTACGTCTTTAACTACAAGAAAAAAAACGTTTTGCGGCGGTTAAAAAGGGGGTTTGCGGCAGTTGAAACCGCCGCTGTTTGATGTTTGCGACGGTTCTACAATTGTCGCAGATTCGTGCGTCGCAAGGACAGTTTGCGACGGTTCGCAAAACCGTCGTTCCAACCGTCGGCACAATTTGCGACGATTCATAACCGCCTCCAATTTTAGTTAAGACCGTCGCTAAAAGTCACTCAAATTTATTTATTTCTGAACAATAATGACAATTATCAACCGTCGCTAAATTTATTTTGAGGCAATTTAAACCGTCGCAAACCTAATAATTTAAAATAAATAAATATGATACAATTTTTTTATACTTTTAATCAATTAAAATAAGAAATATTCATAAATACCATTCACATAATTTAAATACATAATTAATAACTATTCCAAAATATATAATTTTCTCAAAAGTAATAACACCAATTCATACATTTAAGTTAAATAAAACAATAAATAAAGTAGTTTAAATATTCAAAACATTAGTGGAGTAGCTAAAAATACAAAACAACTCCATCAAACTTAGAAGTTCATCCAAATATATAATTAGTCCCTCCCTAATGATGTTCCACGATCATCAGGTTGGTGGCTGGACTGAGATGAACGTCTACCATCTATTGGCGATTCTATGTCCATTGCCTAAAGAAAAAAAAAGTATATATTAACCTCAATGAATATTGATAAATATTGTCAAAACTAATTAACTAAATTTCTCTTATAGCAGCTATAAGAAATCTTTACACAATTGATATTTTTAATCAAAGACAAAAAGTTCTCACAAGATTTTTAAATAGGTTTGCTGTGAAAATAATTTTACCTGTTTGTCTCTAGAATTTTGCATTTGCATCAAGAAAGAAATTTGCTCCTTCAACATATCAACTTCAGAATCCCTTTTCTTAAGCCTATCAATTTCAGCTTGCCTTTTCTCCATCTTTTCATTAGCTTCAGAGGAAGAAATTGATCTTACAGAGTGAGAAGTAGATGTAGTAATTTATGACGGTGTTGTTCCAAGTCCCATACAACGAACATATCCAGGATGTTCTTTTCCAAACACATTAACATATGCTTCGTTTGGAGAAGGAGTCTTCCCAATTTCAGCTTGCAATTGTTCCTGCACAAACAGATAAAGCAACTAAATTCCTCTCTGTAACAGAAATGTTAACTTTGCAACTCACTATTAAAATTATGCAATTATACAATTATTTTGAGACAAAGAATTAGCATTTTATTTAGTCTCGCTAGAGTAAGAAAAAAGACCCTAAAATTTGTTATTGGTGCCCTCTAAATGAGTTAACTCAGTGGATTAATTCTTTTGGTAAAGAATTCAGAATAGTCAACTAACAATAGTTATATATGAAAAGTTGAACTTAACTAACAATTCAATAAATCATATTAATCCCTTGTGGTTGAATATTATGTTCAATCGATGATGCATTTTCATGCTATTGGTGTATTTTAGTAGTAGTTATTATGAAATGCAAGCATGAAAAAGCCACATGTGCCAATCCCATCAAGAAACTAGATAAAGCATACAAACTAAAAGCATCCTGACACTTTAATATAGATTAACCATTTAACTATACAAAAGTCTCACCAAAGGTAAAAAGGAGAAAACCATAGTCCCTTCAATTAACCCCTCATAAACCTATTGTTAATTGTTTTGTTTCTAATCACCTCTCACTCTTCTTCATTCATTTACCTTAATTTAACATTCTCTAATTTATAATCTCATTTAATTTTCATTATCTATCTTTTTATAGCTTTGCAACTCACTATTACCAAAACTAACAGTTGCATCTTTGATTTATAAGGTGATCAATAAAAAATAGTTACAATTACATAAGACTTCTATTATTTACACTTACATATTTTTCCTTGGCTTCGTCATTGACAAATGACCCATCAGACTTTTTATGACGAATTGAATACATTTCACCCCTACTGTATTTTCGACCATCTCTCAGTTCCTACAAGTAAACACACGTAATAAGTACATGTTCAATTAAGTATGCAATCAATAGTAGATTGAAAGAATCCTACTAACTCATCCCTCTTCCTTGCAAGCGTCTTAGATCCTAATGTATGAAGGATCGTTAGCTTTTCTCTATTTGCAGCATTTTTATCAGCCTTCTCCTACAATGATAACAAATGACAAAAAAACTAAACAATAGAAAACAAATGACAACACAACAAAAGAATAGTTACCATTGTATCTGTCTTACGCCTGTATTGGACAAAAATAGCCCAATGGTCTTCATTAATAGAACGTGGATAATTTTTTAGATTTTCCTCCAAAGAAAGATCCCACTTATAAAACTTCTTAAACAACCTACATCGTGCATCTCGCCATTTTTTTCTAAGGTTCGAAAGGATATATTTTTTGTTGTCTTCATCATCAACAACAAATTTTGACTAGCATGCATAATCATAAAAAATAAAAAAGATTAGTTTACAATCAAAACAATAAAGAATATTCAGTTGTTTAATCATTGATACCTGTATTTTATCCTTATAAATTTCATTTTTTCTTTTCGATGGAACTAATTTCCAATTGTCGTACATTATAGGAAAATCCTTAAACTTCCTTGCAATCTCACCCAAAAAACCGCCTAAAAAACCAACAGCTGATCCTACCGGTTGCCCATTTGAATTCCATCTAGTTATTATTCTGCTAACATTAGGAGAAGCTTCAAGCACGTCTGATACCCTTAAGTGTGTCTTTGAAATATGTCCCAAAATGTAGAATTCCTTTTTTGAGAAATTTCTGGCTCATCTTCTACCACATCTTCAGAGTGAGAGGATGTCTCTTGGACTGATCTTGGTGTTGTCACCTGAGAAGGTGTTGCTTCTGTCGTTGCACATTAATTGGTGTTGTTTTCACAGGAGAAAGATGTGGTTCTATCGTTTGCACAGCTAGCGATGTTGTCGCTTGAGAAGGTGGTGCTTGAGAAGGTGGTGGATTTGTCGGTTGCACTGCAGTTGGTGGTGTTATCATCGGAGATGGTAGTGGTTCTATCGCTTGGATAGTTGGTTGTAAACCATGTCTCCGCAGTTGCTTCATTTTGGTTACTTCAAGATCTCCTGGTAGTATAACCCTCGATCGACCCTTCGTGAAACGCTACAATAATTTATTATTATGTAAATAAATAAAAATCAACATATAATACGAATAACAAACATTTTGTATTTTTAGTTATTACTAACCGAGGTTTTTGAAATGGTAGAAGAAGATTTGTGAAGGGATTGAGAGAGATGAGTTAGATTGAGAGCCTCCATCCTTTTTTTATTCTCTTCGATTGTTTTGCGTCGAATATCCTCATATGATGATTCCATTTTGTTCACAAGATTGCGACTCCAAACACACTTACACTGCAAACATTGATGACAACCAAGTTAGAATAATGCAAATAGATAAACAAATAGGATTTTCAAAGATGTCAAACATTTAGGATTTTCAAATAGCTAAACAAAAAAATTAAGACAATAACAAAAATGAGCACATCAAACACAACACAACAGTAAAAGAAACTAGTAAAAAAATAACATAGATTGAAGAGTACCATGTCATAAATGTCAAGTTTATGGTGAAATGTGATGATTAATTGAATAAAAATTAATATATATATATATATATATATATATATATATTATAAATAAATAATTAATTACCATATAATATTTAATTTCTCCAGCAGACATGGAACCTCCCTTATGAGTACTAGTACCCCTCTCAGATGCTCTATTAATCTTTGCTTTTTCTCTCTTCTGTTTGTAAGCATATGTGTTCCACTTACTCCACAAAGCAGTCCAAACATTTTCACCAAACCAATTAGGTCGTTTTTCTTCGCCCTTATTACGTGCGTAAGACAACATAGATGAGAGACGCTTTGAAAAGCGATGGTCAAATGAAGCCATAACTGCAGCATCATGCTCTCTTTTCCAAGTACATTTAGTCAGTTGTTTGTTTAAATTTAAAAAATATTAAAAATATAATTCAATTAAGCAATCAAATGTACGTATATATATATATAATTAATTAATTAGTACTTAAATAAAATAATGTAATCACTTACTTTGAAACAATGTAGAAACTGATCAACTTCCCTACCAGCATGATGACCAGACAAGCAAAAAACTGATAAAGCATGTGGATGACGTATAACACTATCAGTAGCGTTTCTTCCGTTAACTGGTGACAATGTTTCATTGTTGAAATAATTAGAACAAAAGTGTGTTGTTTCACGGTGTAGGTAAGATGAACAAATTGATCCCTCAACTCTAGCTTTGTTTTTCACCGACCGTTTTGAATAACCCATGAACCTATAATATACAAAGAGATGTATATAAGTTGAAGTATATTGAAATTAATTAAAGAGCTGTGTATATATATATCACCTTTCAAATGGATACATCCATCTATACTGAACTGGTCCATCAAGCCTAGCTTCACTTGCAAGATGCACTGAGAGATGCTCCATCGAATCAAAAAACCCAGGAGGAAATACTTTCTCCAACTTACATAGAATGATCGGAATGTCATTTTCCATCTTGATCAAATATCTTTATCAATGAGTGTTGAAGAACACAAATTCTTGAAATATTGACTCACTTCAATAAGTGGGTTCAATACATGTGTCGGTAAAGCACTAAAGGCAATAGGAAGTAAACACTCTAAAAATATATGACAATCATGACTTTTCATCCCATGCATCCTCCCATTTTCCACATCAGCACATCTTGCCAAATTCGAACAATAACCGTCAGGCGTCTTCAGCTCTTTGATCCAACGATAAACAGATTTGGCTTCATCATTAGATAAAGTGTAATTCGCACGAGGTTTTAGGGTCTTGCCGTTTTGTTCCACCAACAACAAATCTGGTCGTCTGCAATATATACCTATGTCTTTTCTAGCTTTGTCATTATCTTTTGTTTTCCCTTTCACATCCATCACAGTATTAAAGATGTTGTCGAAGAAATTTTTCTCAATATGCATAACATCGAGATTATGTCTCAAAAGATTATCTTTCCAATACGGTAGATCCCAAAAAATACATCTTTTTGTCCAATTGTGCCATTGTTCGTAACCTTGTGGTTTACAAGCCACACCATTAAAAACATGTACCTTTGGCATATCTTTTACTTTATTCCAAACTTGTTCTGATGTCAATTTCATCGGGGGTCCTAGATTTTCTGCATATCCCTTCATAAATGCAGCTTTGTTCCTCCTAAATGCATGATCAGCAGGTAAAAACCTACGATGCGAGTCAAACCACGATGCCTTCCCACCAAATTTTAAAGTAAATGCTTTTGTATCTTCCATACAAATAGGACAAGCTAGTTTACCATGGGTGCCCCATCCTGACAATATCCCATAAGTGGGGAAATCATTAATGGTCCACATCAATGCAGCTCTCATCATAAAATTTTCTCTCCGAGCAATATCATATGTCAAGACACCATTCCACAACCTCTTCAAATCGTCAATCAAAGGTTGTAAATAAATATCAATACCAGTTGTAGGATCAGAAGGACATGGTATCACAGTAGCTAAGAACATATATGGTTTAGACATGCACATATCAGGAGGAAGATTGTAAGGAGTAACAATAACCGGCCAACAAGAATAAGGAGTAGACGATGCTTGTATGTAAGGCGTAAATCCATCTGAGGATAATCCAAGTCTTACATTGCGTGGATCTGACGCAAAATCAGGATGTATTTGATCAAAGTGTTTCCATGCCTGACCATCAGAAGGATGTCGCAACTCGCCTGAATTTCTTCTATTCTCATAATGCCACATAATCTTTCTTGCAGTTTGTATTGATGCAAACAATCTTTGCAATCTTGATACAATAGGGAGGTAAAGCATTGCTTTCCTTGGAATTGATTTTCCCCTACTTACCCTTGAGTTATTCCTTTGGTGATACCTTGGTTCTTGACAAAACTTTCATTCAACTAAGTTTGCATCATTCATACCAAATTCATTGTCATAATACAACATGCAGCCTTTAACACAACAATCAATCCTCTTGACACCTAATCCTAACTTTGACATTAACCGTTTCGCATCATAATAACTTTGCGGCAAACCATCTCTCATAGGTGTTGCGTCTAGCATCATTTTAGTCATCAAATCCTAAGCTAAATCAGGAACATGAAATTGAGACTTTAGACCTAACAGTCTAATACACATTGATAACTTTGAGTTTGAAGAACCTTCAAACAATGGTTTATTTGTCTCTTTCAAAAGACCATAAAATCTCTGAGCTTCTTCATTGGGAAGTCCATCGGTATCATCATATTGATCTTCATTGAATGACAAATTAACCCCAACAGCATCCGAGATCATATCATTCATCGCCTCAAAGTGTTGACAGTTATAATAATCTATACCTAACATGTTAGTACTACTTGAAGGACCTATGTTATAATTCTCCAAATATGTACTAGTATTAGGCGCGACCGGAGACTCTTCTCCATGATTAGTCCAAAACCAATAGTTAGGCATAAATCCGTCTGCATACAAATGCACTATTATTTCATCTTCACTTTTAAACCGTCTACATCGACATAAACAACATGGACATCTCATTCCCCCTTCATCTTGGACAATTTTTTGCACTATTGCAAAATTGAGAAACTCTTCGACCTTGTTAGCAAAACGTTGTTTAAGACCCTTTCTTCCGGGAAAATTCCTATCGTACATCCAACTACGGTCTAAATCCATAGTTGCTATATATATATATATATATATATATATATATATATATATATATATATATATATATATATTTTATATATTAATTGTTTTATTTTTCAAAAACATTAATATAAATTTTGACATATTTATATGTCAATTAGGGGAGCATGCATTTGCACACAATATAACATATTATTATCAATACAATAATAAAATTTATACCGAATAAATTTTTAAATTATATATATATATATATATATATATTACTAATCTATATTTTAAAATATATAAAATACTAACTTGATGCCGAGTAGCGTCTGACTTCAAGCTTTCACTCACGTACAATGCTTGCAAGTCTTCGGAATAATTAGCAACCACTATACAAAAATAAAAATCAATAACATTAATTAGTTATATCAAATTAAAATATCAAATTAAAAATTCACATAACATTAATTAGTTATATCAAATTAAAATATCAAATTAAAAATTCACATATATAATATAATTTATATACTTACCAAATTTTAAATGAAGAGTATTGAAGTTGTAGAGAGAAGGAGGAGAGTATAGTGATAATGAAGTTGTAGAGAGAAGTTAGATGTGAGAAATGAAGAAAGAGGTGGGAAATATATATAGGATTAGCCTTGGGAATTTGTGGCGGCCAAAGCAGCCACAATGGCAACGGCTAGTGGATTTTGTGGCGGCCTGGCCCGTCAGAAAGGGCAACGGCTATCAAGTTATTTGTGGCGGCCTTTGCCGCCACAAAACGCAACGGCTATGACACTTGTGACGGCCTAAGCGGCCAGAAAAACCACGTGGATTTGGGCGTATTTTGTGGCGGCCTTGGCAGCCACAAATGCCACGTGCACAATCCATTGTGACGGCATAGGCCCTCACAAATGCACTGGTCTTTTCAACCTTTTGTGACGGATTTGGCCCTCACAAAATTAATCCGTTGTGGCTGTAAAGGCCCTCACAAAATCCAGAAATATTTAACTGGATTTTGTGGCTGCCTAAACCCTCACAAAATCACAATGTTGTGATTTTGTGAGGGCTTAGGCAGCCACAAAATCCAGTTAAATATTTAAAAATTTGTGAGGGCTTTTTCAGCCACAAAAAATGACCAATTTCAATTTTAGCTTTTGTGAGGGCTTTTTCGGTCACAAATTTGTGAGGGTTTTATTCGGCCACAAAATATTTATAAAGTTGGCCACAAAATAGA
>JBBPBR010000003.1:37865063-37876962 GCA_037974775.1 Cicer pinnatifidum
ATATATATATATTACTAATCTATATTTTAAAATATATAAAATACTAACTTGATGCCGAGTAGCGTCTGACTTCAAGCTTTCACTCACGTACAATGCTTGCAAGTCTTCGGAATAATTAGCAACCACTATACAAAAATAAAAATCAATAACATTAATTAGTTATATCAAATTAAAATATCAAATTAAAAATTCACATAACATTAATTAGTTATATCAAATTAAAATATCAAATTAAAAATTCACATATATAATATAATTTATATACTTACCAAATTTTAAATGAAGAGTATTGAAGTTGTAGAGAGAAGGAGGAGAGTATAGTGATAATGAAGTTGTAGAGAGAAGTTAGATGTGAGAAATGAAGAAAGAGGTGGGAAATATATATAGGATTAGCCTTGGGAATTTGTGGCGGCCAAAGCAGCCACAATGGCAACGGCTAGTGGATTTTGTGGCGGCCTGGCCCGTCAGAAAGGGCAACGGCTATCAAGTTATTTGTGGCGGCCTTTGCCGCCACAAAACGCAACGGCTATGACACTTGTGACGGCCTAAGCGGCCAGAAAAACCACGTGGATTTGGGCGTATTTTGTGGCGGCCTTGGCAGCCACAAATGCCACGTGCACAATCCATTGTGACGGCATAGGCCCTCACAAATGCACTGGTCTTTTCAACCTTTTGTGACGGATTTGGCCCTCACAAAATTAATCCGTTGTGGCTGTAAAGGCCCTCACAAAATCCAGTTAAATATTTAAAAATTTGTGAGGGCTTTTTCAGCCACAAAAAATGACCAATTTCAATTTTAGCTTTTGTGAGGGCTTTTTCGGTCACAAATTTGTGAGGGTTTTATTCGGCCACAAAATATTTATAAAGTTGGCCACAAAATAGAAAAATTCTTGTAGTGAGAAATGAATCAAGAAACTCTCAAGATTTAGGAAATATTGAATTGTTGATGCTGGTTATGAATCTGCGGAGGCATAGATGATTTCAAATTCTAAAGGTGAAAAGAATTGGGTATTAGACCCAGGTTGTATTTTCCATATGTGTCCAAGAAAGGATTATTTTGAATAAATAGATCTTCGTGATGATGGAGTCGTTCTTCTTGGAAACAACAAAACATGTAAAGTCCAACGCAAAAGAACAATCAGATTTAGAATGTTCAATGGCAAGGAGTTACTGCTCAAGGATGTAAGGTACATACCTGAATTAAAAAGAAATTTAATTTCTGTTGGTATGTTTGACATTTTAGGATATTCCACAAACATAAAGAATGGTATCATGACTATTATTAATAAAGATGATATCTTTGTTAAAGGCATTAAAAAAATGGCTTGTATATTTTATAAGGTTATATTATAATTGTATAAGCTTCAGTTGATAGCTCTAATTTGCATTCATCTTCTAGAATATGGCATATGAGGTTAGGACATGTAAGTGAAAGAGGCTTAATTGAGTTATCAAACATAATTTGCTTAATGGTAACAAAATTGAAAAATTGGAATTTTGTGATCATTGTATTCTAGGAAAGTCTAAGAGGGGCAGTTTTGGTGTTGGCCAGCACAACCTCTCTAGGCCTTTTGAATATGCTCATTCTGATTTGTGGGGTCCTTCAAGGACAAAGACTCATGTTGGCTGTTCTTACTTCTTAACCATAATTGATGATTATTCTAGGAAAGTTTGGATCTATGTCATTAAAAATAAAAGTGACACTTTTATGAAAATTAAAGAATGGCATATGCAAATTAGAACTCAAAAGGAAACTAAGTTTAAATGTTTAAGAACTGACAATGGCCTGAAGTATCTTTTAGAATAGTTTAATAAGTATTGCAGGGACTTAGGTATTCAAAGACATAGAACAGTTGCAGGCACCCCTCAATAAAATGGCATTGCTTAAAGAATGAATAGAACAATCTTGGAAAGGGTCAGATGTATGATCTTGAGTGCAGGGCTGCCTAAAACATTTTAGGGAGAAGCTGCAGTTACAACAGTGTATTTGATAAATAGATGTCCCTCATCAGCTATTGGATTTAAGATGTGGAATGGATCCTAGAGCAATTAAATATGTTTTCATTGGTTATCCTAAAGGAATAAAAGGTTACAAGTTGTAGAGAATTGACCAAGGTGTGCCTAAATGCATCATATTAAGAGATGTAGTGTTTGATGAAACAATAATGCCTATATTTGACAAAGATCATTCTTCGTTTCAGTTATGCAGAAATGCATAACATTCTTTGTTTCAGTTCTGCAGAAATGCAGAACAATCTTTGTTTCAAAACTGCATAAATGAAGGACATTGCATAAATGAAGAACGATTTTCGTTTCAGAACTGTAGAAATTAAGAACATTGCAGAAACGAAGAACGATCTTCGTTTCATAACTGCAGAAATTATGAACATTGCATAAACGAAGAACGATCTTTATTTAACAATGCTTCAAACAACATTGATAAGAGTGTTTAGATTGAGGTGGAGCAACCTAGAGATCAAGGAATTAATCATGAAGACATAATTGATACACCACTTGATGATAATGCTGCAACACAAACAAATTTGGCAAATTACAACTTGGTAAGGGTTAGAGAAAGAAGGGTTATCAAGCCTCCAACCAGATATGGTGAAGCAGATTTAATTTGTTATGCTTTAAGTGTTGTTGAAGATCTTCAAAGAGATGAACCAAACAACTATAAGGAAGCCATTAATAGTAAGGAGAAAGAAGCTTGGATGACAACTATGAATGAAGAAATGCAATCTTTAAAAAAGAATCCAGTCTGGATTTTGGTTGACATTCCTAAGAGTCAAAGGGTAATCGGATCAAAATGGGTGTTCAAGAGAAAGGAAGGCATTCAAGGTAAAGAGAAGATAAGGTTCAAAGCAAGATTAGTTGCAAAGGGATTTTCTCAGCTTGAAGGAATGGATTTTAATGAAGTATTTGCATCGGTTGTAAAACATTGTTCAATCAGAATTCTACTTTCAATTGTAACTCAACAAGACTTGGAATTAGAGCAGTTGGATGTCAAAACTGCATTTCTACATGGTGATCTGGAAGAAACCATTTATATGCAGCAACCTAAAGGACTTGCTAAAGGCAGAAACAAGGTTTTTCTTCTTAAAAAATCATTGTATGGCCTGAAGCAAAGTCCTAGACAATGGTCCAGGAAGTTTGATGATTTCATGATAAAAAATGGTTTCCAAAGATGTAGTTTTGACAGCTGCGTTTACATTATGAAAAAGGAAATTCAGGAACGTTCTTCAGCTCAAGAACATTCTCCAGTTTTTCATAAAAATCAAGAATGTTCTCCAATTTACTTATTACCCTATGTGGATGATATTCTTCTTGCAAGCTCAAGTAAAGACCTGATTAAAAGGCTCAAAGCTGGTCTTAGAAATGAGTTTGAAATGAAAGAACTTGGAGAAGCCAAGAGGATCTTAGGAATGGATATAAAAAGAAATAGAATGAAGGGGGAACTATTTCTTTCTCAAGCTGCCTACTTGAACAAAGTTGTCACTAAATATAAAATTCATGAGGCAAGACAAGTTACTACTCCTCTAGGATAAAATTACAAATTGTCTATGCAAGATCCACCTAAGACTGATGAGGAAAGACAAAGAATGAGTATCATTCCTTATGCTAGTGGAGTTGACAGCATAATGTATGGAATGATATGTAGCATGCCAGATTTGGCTTATTATGTAAATGTTGTTAGCAGATTTATGACAGATCTAGGAGCACTGCATTGGTCAACACTTTAGTTGATTATGAGGTACTTAAATGGCTCGCTAATAGCAGGTTTACAACGGAAAAAGACTTATCATGACAAGGAACCAATCAAAGGAAATGTAGACACTGATTATGCTAGAAACATGGACACTAGAAAATCAATTTCTGGTTATGTTTTCACTCTATATGGGTTGTTGTAAGTTGTAGAGCAATTACACAGTCGGTGGTAGCACTTTCTACAACTCAAGCTGAATCCATTGCGCTTACTGAAGGTGTTAAAGAAGCACTATGGATGAAAGGACTTATTGGTGAACTAGGAATAAATCAGAATTGTATTTCAATTTATTGTGATAGTCAAAGTGCTATACACTTATCCAAGCATCAAGTGTATCATAATAAATCTAAACATATTGATGTTAAGTATCACTTCATAAGAGATGTGATCGACTCAAAGCAAGTTTCAGTTGAGAAGATAGCAACTGAGGACAACCCAGCTGATGCATTCACCAAATCACTTTCACAAGCTAAGTTCAAGCATTGCTTGGACATAGCTGGCTTCGACAAAGAGTAAAGATGAAGCAATGGCAGCAAGATCAATGATTGAATTATTCTGATATTGAGTCAAGGTGGAGAATTGTGAATGTGTGCCTCAAATCATAATTAGTTAGTTATGCTTAAGAGATTGTTATAACTACCTTTGGCCAAGTGTTATGACAAGGTGATTATAGTTAGTTAAGTAAATTCCTTTAAATACTATAGTTGTAAATGTATTAGATGTAATGTTGTAGTAATAGCAAGAACTAGAAAACTAAGAGAGACATATGAAATTCATGATTCATAGAAAATCAGAGAGAGAAGATTAAAGGGAGAAGAGAAAGATTGAGAGAAAGGCTAGTATTGCTGGTTCATAAACAATGATAGATACTAGGAGATCAATCTTGAGAAGACTTTAATCTTGTAAAGTTCAATCATTAATAATGGATTAATCTTGCTTGCTTGCCCGTGACGTAGGTCTCATCAATTGAGACCGAACACGTAATTCTTGGTGTTATTCTTCCTTGTCCTTCTCTATTTTCGTTTTCTGTTTTTCTGTTATATCAAGAACGATAATCAGTCTTCGTTTTCTGTTTTTCGGTTATGTCAAGATCGATCTTCGTTTTCAGCAGAAAACGAAGAACGTTCTTCGTTTTCGTTTTTTCTCTGCAACTGTTTGTTTTTCTGTTTTTGTTGGTTAATCTTTATTGTAGATCCCAATATTGTTTTAACAACAATTCTAGATGAAATCGAAAGATTATATAGTGGCTGATTAGTAGGACGATCTCTTATAAAAAGACTACATTCTAGAATATCTAATCATAGTGAAAGTTGTCTTAACGTCCATTTCCGACAATATTTTCAACAATGGGAACCAAGGGAGGTGACAGAAAAAATATGATTGTAACTTCTAATATGTGAAGGAAAGAACAAACATATAACTTCTAACATGATTTTCTAATATAGAATCTATATAAAAGTTAAACT
Source organism: Cicer pinnatifidum (assembly GCA_037974775.1). Classification (NCBI taxonomy): domain Eukaryota; kingdom Viridiplantae; phylum Streptophyta; class Magnoliopsida; order Fabales; family Fabaceae; genus Cicer; species Cicer pinnatifidum. The sequence goes on from JBBPBR010000003.1 coordinate 37,870,296, forward strand.
GTAACCAAATGACTACTTTCAATACCATTATGAATGTAATTGATCGTGAGTAGAGGAACATATATTTTTTGGATGTATAAGGAGGAACGGTAAAACATCCTTCATCGCACCTTGATTGCAAATTTGAGAAGTCAGGGAAAAATTGTTTTAGCAACCGGCTCATCTGGTATAGTTGTTACTTGATGCTATAACTACATATTCCAGATTTCTGTTGCCTTCAATCCAGAGATGTTCTTTATGTCGCATAAGTAAACAATATGATATTGCAAATTTAATAAGGGAAATTACAACAACAATCATTTGGGATGGTGCATCCATAATTCATATATGTAATACACCAATATTTTGATATATATATATATATATATATATATATATATATATATTATATACTCTATATAAAAAGAAATTAAATTAAAATTTACTATTCTCTATCTTACATAAATAATTATAACTTTTATTTTTATTTGATTGTTTTGGTGTAACAATTACATTAAAATGGTTTATGGCATAATTATTTCCTACTTGGACAAATATGTATTTTGTTTATTTGATTAGTTTCGTTAATCATGAAATTGATGTGTTAGATACGTTTGCTTTAGTTTGTTATGTGTGATCTGGAGTGATATTTTTGTCTTGATTTATTTTAGTTGATGAAAACATTAGTTGAATTATTTAATTAAATTATAATTTATAGAAGTTATATCATTTACTAGTTTTATTTTATATCAAATAAGTATTCAACATAGGAGATAGTAGAATTGGTGAAAATCCTTAGTTTTATTTATATATTCTATTTAATTAATTTAGTGTGACAATAATAAGATAATTGTTCCCTTAATGTTTAATTATTTGATGAATTATATGTATATTAATTAATAAATTAATTCTTGGGGTTTTGTGAGTAATTAATTAAAATTCGTAGGAGTATTATTTTAGAGTAAATACGGACTAAGTCAATGTTGGTCAAAATTTAATCACCCACACTACTACTCTTCATAGCTTTATTTTATTTTTATCAGCATTTAGTTATAAACCTGTGTGTTTTCTAGTTTACATTCACTCAAATGTGTAACAAGTAAGAATAAGTACATGAATGTCAATTAATTCATAATGGTTGGTCATTGAATGATATTATTCCAATTGTATACCTTATTGACGTGTGCAATTAACCTCAATGAGAATAATTATTCTCTTCCTCTAATCAGCTTCACATCTCCATATTAGTCTCATACACATCTTCCTCATAGAATACGATAAAACTGGCAATAAAACAGAAAGAAGTCCTAATCACCCATACACTACAAGAAAACACTTATTTTGTGGCCGAAAAAACCCTCACAAATTACAGACCGAAAAAGCCATCACAAGTACTAAAATTCAAATTGGTCGTTATTTGTGGCTGAAAAAGCCCTCACAAAGGACTACAATTTCATATGGATTTTGTGGCTGCCTAAGCCCTCACAAAATCACAATGTTGTCATTTTGTGAGGGCTTAGGCCGCCACAAAATCCAGCTGAAATGGTAGTCCTTTGTGAGAGCTTTTTTAGCCATAAAATCACCCCTTTATGAGGGTAAAGGCCGCCACAAAGGCAAGCCATTTGTGACCGCCCAGGCCGCCACAAAATCAGTGAATTGTTACACTTTGTGGCTACAAAGGCCGCCACAAATACCCAATATACTGTTGCCTTCTTTTTTGACCGTAAAAGCCGCCACAAAGGCTTTCGTTATTGTTGGATTTTATGGCTGCTTTGGCCGCCACAAATGATCAAGATTTTTCTATAAATATCACTCCTCTAATTATTTTTCATTTCTACCTTCTCTCTAAACTTTCTTTCTAAATTTTCTCTCTACCTTCTCTCTACAAATATTATTTCTCCAAGTTTTTTCTCTACCTTGTATCTTGAATTTTGGTAAGTTTTCATTTTATATTTTGTTTTTTAATTTTATTGTTGATTTGAAGTTATTTATTTAATGAATATTATTTAAATTTTATTTTGACAGTGGTGATATTGTGTTTACTTCGAATAGTACTCAATTGTGTTAAAGCTTCAAGTCGGACGCTACCCGACATCAAGTTAGTATCTTATACATTTTAAATATAGGTTAGTAAAATATGTGATATTATAAATGTAAGATATTTCTATATTATTTTTAAAATATATAAAAAGCTCGTCATTCAAAATGTTAGTATAGATTTATTTAAAAAAATAGAAATTATATTGTTTACATAATATATGATAAATAAAATTTTGAAACACATGTAAAATTGATTGATTTTAATATAACTACTTTTTAAAAAACATTATAAAAATTGATGATATTAATATTTGTTGTTAGTTATTAAAAAGAGTTGTAGTTGAGTTCGTAGAAAAAATTTATATACTTTAACAGTCTCTATTTTTGTTTATATATAAGGACTTATTTTATGAAAAATTTCATTAAACATCATTTATAATTTTATTTTGGTTTATATAATTATAGTCTTTATAATGATTTAGTATATTGTTTGTAAATTCTCCCCTAATTGACTTATAAAGTATGTCATAATTTATATATAATGCTTTTGAAAAATAAAACAATTTATATATATATAGACACACACACACACACACACATAATTTATATATTTATTTAATTTTCAGAATAAACTTATATATATACACACATATATGGATATAGACCGTTGTTGGATGTACGATAGAAATTTTCCTGAAAGGAAGGGTGTTAAACAACGCTTTGCTAACATGGTTGAAGACTTTCTCAATTTTGAGAGAGTGCATAAAATTGTCGAAGATGAAGGGGGATGAGATATCCATGTTGTTTACATCGATGTAGATGGTTTAAGAGTGAAGATGAAATAAGAGTTCATTTATATAAAGATGAATTTATGCCTAACTACGGGATTTGGGCTAATTGTAACACCCCAAATTTTATAATAAACTATTTTATTAATTAAATAGAATTTTAAATAATTAATTTGATGACTAATATTATTTTAGAATATATGTTGATAAATTTCGTGGCTAATTTTCATTATATGGATGCTTTCTATGATGTGCTAGTATGATACATGTTATATTACATGAGCGATATAAATAATATATATTATATTTTATTATTTGATATATATATAAAAAAAATAGTATTTTAGTGTAATATATATTTTAAAGAAAAAGATTTTATGCGATTTTACGTGTATATACGTGTACCCAATTAATATAATACTTTTATATGCGCTTGACTGAAGTTAAGTATACACGTAGTTATATTTCAATTATTTATAACTATTTTCTATTTTAAGTTATTTTTTTTTATAAACAATTATCTTGATATAGAATTGATATTGTGTTTGATTTCGTTTATTTTTAAATACTTGTTATGGTATTGTGATTTAATATATATTTATTATGATTTAGTAATTAATATAAAATATTGATGTTATATTTATTTATTTTATAATTTTGACTATTTTCTAATATGATGGTATTATTATAATGTGAGTATTTTGATAAATAAGTATAACTGTAGAAATTATTTTGAATGTGAGAGTTTTGATTATTAGTAATATGTTTTTTTATATATATATTTATTATTTTAATTACTCTAATCTATAAAATATTAGTAATGTTTGGAAAACTAAATGGAGCTTGGAGGAATATTAAAAAAGAGATTAAATAATTATTAGTTTTATTTTAACAAAATAAAAATAATAATAATAGTAAAATATAAATAAAGAGACCAATGAGGTTGACTCTATGAATCCTAATTGTTAATAAAATAAAATAAACAAATGAAGGGAAAGGAAGGGAGTTGGAAGGGCAGCCTTAGAACCAAAGAGTAAACACAACAACAACCTATCTTTTGACACTTGAGAGCCATAACAGTCCCAGAACAGTTTCTCTGTTTTCGTCCAAATTTCAGTATGTTGTTTTACTCATTTATCTATTCAATTAAATACAATTTTTCAGATTTTTAACAACCCGAATTTCTCCCTAAAGTACCCGATTTCTCCGTTTACAGAAATCCTTATTTTGCACCGTTCTCCTTCATCGTAAGTCCGATTTTAGTGAAACCAACGCCAAAACGACCGTGTGAAAAGTGGCTATATTATCCACTGATTGGTTTTCTGATTTATGGTAATTTTCTTTGACCGAATTTCGAAATCAGTTTTTAGACTATTTTCGCATAATTTATTTTTGACGTTTACCCATAAATTGTCGAGTTAGATTGACTGAAGGACAAAAAGTCAAAGAACGAATATTGTTTGCTCGTGGAATTGTACTTGTATCTGAAAGCGTCGAAATAAGGTAAGGGGTGAGAGAGCGTTTGAATTCATGAGTATAATATATTGTGAGATGAACGGGAAAACCGTATTTCCCAACGATTCATCCAGGGCTTGCTACGTACGGCAGTAGCCCTTTGAGAGATAAATTGATTAATTTGAAATATGAGAATTGTGAGATTAAAATGTGAAATATAAATTTTTATAAGGTGTTGATTGATTTAATTTTCGATACTTGTGTGGTAGTTGATATTTGTTATTATTGTGATGTTGGATATTGAATGAAATTATGTGTACATGTTTGATTCGATGAAATTATGTGATGTGATAATAAAATGTGGATGCATGGTTTGATATATGCTTACGTGATGATAATGATGATTTTTGATTGATGATAGTGATGTTATAAAATTGTGATGAGTTTATACGATGATCATGATTATTTATGATTAATGATATTATAAAATTGTGATGAAAATATTGAAGTACCCCATACTTGATGAGATATTGATGATTCTTAAATATGGTGCTCTTAATGGAGTAGTCTAAGCTAACGGGGGGAGAAAATAAATATTGTGAATTTGTGAAGTGGAGATTATTTTGTCATCATATAGGTAGGGCCTGACAAGCCTAGTGATTCTGGGGAAGTACAACTGAATGAGCCTGATCGTGGCGGTCTGCTGTCGAGCCTTAAGGCAAGATTGTTAGACCTTGGAGGTATTCCGGTGGGGAATTCCTAGGTGACTTGGAGGTAGAACTCCAAATGTCGGGAGCTACCATGCAACACACGTTTACCTCGACTGTCACGTATATGTGTCTCGGGTTTTGAGTTGAGGGGATCTATGAGGACAGGGCCAATTTGAATTGTCCGTCCACCGGGATGGTGGCATAGTATCATGGCCTCCTAACCAAGTACTTCAGAGTTAGAATGGTACCACATTGTGAAGTAGAGTCTAAGCTCATGCATTGCATTGCATTTCCTTGTGATTGTTTTGTTGTGATTGATGTGTTTCAAAGGTAATATTAATTAAATGATTTGATGCATATTATAATGAGATGATTATTTTACTTGAGTGACTTTGATGTTATAGTATGATACTATTTAATTAAATATTTTGATATATCGTAAAGTGATTATGATACGGTTCTAATATGATTGTTTGCGTGTTCTTCTTACTCATATTATACTATTAACATGATCTCAAAACTCACCTCCTTCGTTGTTTGTGTTTGACTGGCTGGGCCCTGCGTTTGCGAAATCGCAGTTATTACAGGTTAATGAGTCTTGAAGTTCAAGTTTGGGAGGAACCCCGCTCTGATAGGCGATACCGGGAATAAGGGTTTTAATTTGTATTTTACTTATTTAGTTTGAATCAAATTTTTGTATGAAAACCTTAGAAGCACTAGTAAGTTTTTACAATTAAATCAAGTAATTATACTTAAATCAAGTTTATTGAGATTAAATTGTTTTACTTGAGTAATAAAATTTGAATTGTTGCATGTGTACTTTGAGAAACGTGATATCCTAAATTAGTTACAAAAGTTTTTATTTTCTTGAAAATATAATTTTATTTATCCGCTGCAAATTTTATAGGAATATGATATAGATTATTATATATATTATGTTGGGATTTAGGGTGTCACATAAGTGGTATCAGAGCAGGTCTGTCCTATCAGGCCGAGTGGGTCGAATGTCGATTCTGTGTTACGAATGTCAGTCGTGTCAATTGTGTTTTCTTGTGTAGTAATTATTTTCACTATGATTGTTTTCCTGTTATATTATTGTGTTAAGTGTTATATGCTTTTGGTATTATTATACATATTTTTGAGATTACTAATTAAGTGTTTAATATTTGCTTCCTCTAATTGTGTTATGGATTCTACATTCCTACCTTAATGAGTAAATAAAACATGAAATTACTTGTTAAGATTTGAGTTAGCTTTAATTGTTGACAAGATTATGTTAGTTGCTTATTGCTTGTCTACCGAACTGTGATTTTTGCACTGTTGTTTTATATGAATAGTTGGAAGTAATAATTTTGATTGACCAGTTGTATGTTTCAAGTTATTAATCTCATTCACATAATCTTAGGTATCAAATGTCACACCTCACTAGTTAGTTGTTTTAAAGTTCGACTTTCACCCTTAATCAATTTAAAATATTTAGTTTTGATATGTATTTGTTTAAAGTGTTTGATCTAATAACTAATTGATTGAAACATTGAATTCCTTATGGATTATATGTTTAAAACTTCAAGTATTGACTTGTACTAGGTACAAATTATTATTATTCTGTTGAAACTCAATTTAGAAAAAAAAAAAAAGATGTTTCGTTCTAAACTTTGAGTTATATAGGAAATATGTCTCTTACGTTTAAAGTTT
>JBBPBR010000003.1:37878090-37905682 GCA_037974775.1 Cicer pinnatifidum
GAAATTTTAGTAATCTTATTGATTTTTAAAAGTATTTAAAAAAAAACGTAAGATTTATTAAGAAGTAATCCAAGGAAAAATTTAATATTATAAAGAAAAATTATTTTTTTGGTATTAAAAGAATAGTGATCCTTTTTAAATAATTTAAGTGTTTGTAATCAAATTTTAGACTATTGATTAACCACTAAAATAATTTATGTAATACGAGATTTATCTTAATTTTATGATTGTTATATTAACTTGGAGTAAAAATAGTTGCATATTTTATCTACTAATTGAAAAATATTTGTTTCAATCTTTGTTAAATGATAAAAATCGATTAAAAAAAAAAGTTAATTAGTAATTTATTTGTGATTAATTTGTAAATATTGAATCGGTATGAGAATATTCTATATCATGATGTCAATTGATGAATTAGTTATATGCATGTATATGATTATGTAAATATGAAATTGTTTGTGTTTCAAGTGTTCTTAAAAGTGGAATAGTTCTATATTTCTTCAATCGAATTATTGAGTATATATTGATGTTATTGTTCTTTCTTGTGTTGTTGTAGCTAGTTGTGAATTACAAATAAATTATTGTGAACGTGTAATTATGTGTGTTTTTAACTTGAAGTAAGGAGTAGGAGTTGTGGCGCCGCCTTCGCACTCCTGAACCACGTTAAAAATACTTTTAATTATCCATATTTGAATTTGAATAACTGCAGTTGTAGTTCCTTAAGTAGTTGACTACATGAGTAGGAGGGACTAGCTACCCCGATGACTCATCGTCAATAAAAGAGACAACGATAACTCATTATTTTGTTAGGAGTACCTTTTAATTTTAATTTTAAAAAATTAAAAAAAACACGTTCATTGCTTATATCAATTGAATTAATTTAATTATTAAATATATGTTATTAGGAAATAGTATCTCTATCATTAGTGTTTTTTTTCTCCTTGATTATATACAAAGTATGTTTTTATATAGTAAGTGATTATAAATTATTATAATATTATTAAGTTGTTAGATGTATTTAATAGTTTAAAAATTGCTCTCTTTGGCAGAGCTAAATTAAATTTGTTGAATGTTTGGTGATAGGATTTAGATTTTATTTTAAGGAGTAAAACTAGTAATATTTTGTTTGGAAAAAACTATTGAAATTGACAACGTACTTGAGATGTGTTTCATTTAACCAAACTAAATGAACTACGTTATTATTGACAAAATCTACATGTTATGTTTTATATGTAAATTATAGTGAATAACTCTATGGTATTTGATTTTGTAATTAAATGGCAAACGTGATAAGTATTTTATTTCATAATTGAATGATAAATATTATACGTGTTAATTGATTTATTTTATCATGTTAGTCTATCATGTTATGTTAGTTGAATTTTATATGATGTGCTTAATGGTAGATTGAATGTCTTAAATATGGTTATAGACTATATTTGAACCTTGAGGATGATAAGTTGGATATTAGTTCACTCACCAAAAATTTCGAGGACGAAATTCTTTAACAAGGGGAGAATTGTAACACCCCAAATTTTATAATAAACTATTTTATTAATTAAATAGAATTTTAAATAATTAATTTGATGACTAATATTATTTTAGAATATATGTTGATAAATTTCGTGGCTAATTTTCATTATATGGATGCTTTCTATGATGTGCTAGTATGATACATGTTATATTACATGAGCGATATAAATAATATATATTATATTTTATTATTTGATATATATATAAAAAAAATAGTATTTTAGTGTAATATATATTTTAAAGAAAAAGATTTTATGCGATTTTACGTGTATATACGTGTACCCAATTAATATAATACTTTTATATGCGCTTGACTGAAGTTAAGTATACACGTAGTTATATTTCAATTATTTATAACTATTTTCTATTTTAAGTTATTTTTTTTTATAAACAATTATCTTGATATAGAATTGATATTGTGTTTGATTTCGTTTATTTTTAAATACTTGTTATGGTATTGTGATTTAATATATATTTATTATGATTTAGTAATTAATATAAAATATTGATGTTATATTTATTTATTTTATAATTTTGACTATTTTCTAAAATGATGGTATTATTATAATGTGAGTATTTTGATAAATAAGTATAACTGTAGAGATTATTTTGAATGTGAGAGTTTTGATTATTAGTAATATGTTTTTTTTATATTGATTATTTTGATTACTCTAATTTACAAAATATTAGTAATGTTTGGAAAACTAAATGGTGTTTGGAGGAATATTAAAAAGGAGATTAAATAATTATTAGTTTTATTTTAACAAAATAAAAATAAAAATAGTAAAATATAAATAAAGAGACCAATGAGTTTGACTCACCAACCCTAATTGTTAATAAAATAAAACAAACAAAAAAGGGGAAGGGAGTTGGAAGGGCAGCCGTAAAACCAAGGAGAAAACACAACTCTATCGTTTGACACCGGTGATGTTCCAGAAAAATTTCTCCATTTTCGCCCAAATTTGAGTATGTTATTTCATTCATTTAACTCGTTAATTAAACATAATTTTCCAGATTTTTAACAACCCGAATTTCTCCCTAAAATACCCGATTTCTCCGTTTACAGCAATCCTTATTTTGCACCGTTCTCCTTCACCGTAAGTCCGATTTTAGTGAAACCAACGCCAAAACGACCGTGTGAAAAGTGGCTATATTATCCACTGATTGGTTTTCTGATTTATGGTCATTTTCTTTGACCGAATTTCGAAATCATTTTTTAGACTATTTTCGCATAATTTATTTTTGACGTTTACCCATAAATTGTCGAGTTAGATTGATTGAAGGACAAAAAGTCAAAGAACAAATATTGTGAATTTGTGAAGTGGAGATTATTTTGTCATCATATAGGTAGGGTCTGACAAGCCTAGTGATTCTGGGGAAGTACAACTGAATGAGCCTGATCGTGGCGGTCTGCTGTCGAGCCTTAAGGCAAGATTGTTAGACCTTGGAGGTATTCCGGTGGGGAATTCCTAGGTGACTTGGAGGTAGCACTCCAAATGTCGGGAGCTACCATGCAACACACGTTTACCTCGACTGTCACGTATATGTGTCTCGGGTTTTGAGTTGAGGGGATCTATGAGGACAGGGCCAATTTGAATTGTCCGTCCACCGGGATGGTGGCATAGTATCATGACCTCCTAACCAAGTACTTTAGAGTTAGAATGGTACCACATTGTGAAGTAGAGTCTAAGCTCATGCATTGCATTGCATTTCCTTGTGATTGTTTTGTTGTGATTGATGTGTTTCAAAGGTAATATTAATTAAATGATTTGATGCATATTATAATGAGATGATTATTTTACTTGAGTGACTTTGATGTTATAGTATGATACTATTTAATTAAATATTTTGATATATCGTAAAGTGATTATGATACGGTTCTATTATGATTGTTTGCGTGTTCTTCTTACTCATATTATACTATTAACATGATTTCAAAACTCACCTCCTTCGTTGTTTGTGTTTGACTAGCTGGGCCCTGCGTTTGCAAAATCGCAGTTATTACAGGTTAATGAGTCTTGAAGTTCAAGTTTGGGAGGAACCCTGCTCTGATAGGTGATACCGGGAATAAGGGTTTTAATTTGTATTTTACTTATTTAGTTTGAATCAAATTTTTGTATGAAAACCTTAGAAGCACTAGTAAGTTTTTAGAATTAAATCAAGTAATTATACTTAAATCAAGTTTATTGAGATTAAATTTTTTTATTTGAGTAATAAAATTTGAATTGTTGCATGTGTACTTTGAGAAACGTCATATCCTAAATTAGTTACAAAAGTTTTTATTTTCTTGAAAATATAATTTTATTTATCCGCTGCAAATTTTATAGGAATATGATATAGATTATTATATATATTATTTTGGGATTTAGGGTGTCACACTCATCACAGTTTAGAACATCACTATCATTAATCATACATCATCATCATCACATAAACTCATCACAAATTTATAGCATCACTATCAATAATCAAACATCATCACATAACTTATCACGAATTTATAACATCACAGTTATTATTCATACATCATCATCATCACATAAACTCATCTAATCAAACATGTACACATAATTTCATTCGACATCCAACATCACAATAATAACAAATATCAACTACCACACAAGTATCAAAAATTAAATCAATCAACACCTTATAAACATTTCTATTTCACATTTTAATCTCACAATTCTCATATTTCAAATTAATCAATTTATCTCTCAAAGGGCTACTGCCGTACGTAGCAAGCCCCGAATGAATCGTTTGGAAATACGGTTTTCCCGTTCATCTCACAATATATTATACTCATCAATTCAAACGCTCTCTCACCCCTTACCTTGAATGAAGATTTTTCCCAACAATGACGATCTACTTATTTAATGTGTCGCGTCTTCACTGTGACACCCTAAATCCCAAAATAATATATATAATAATTTATATCATATTCCTATAAAATTTGCAGCGGATAAATAAAATTATATTTTCAAGAAAATAAAAACTTTATATTTAATTTAGGATATCATGTTTCTCAAAGTACACATGCAACAATTCAAATTTTATTACTCAAATAAAACGATTTAATCTCAATGAACTTGATTTAAGTATAATTACTTGATTTAATTCTAAAAACTTACTAGTACTTTTAAGGTTTTCATACAAAAATTTGATTCAAATTAAATAAGTAAAATACAAATTAAAACCCTTATTCCCGGTATCACCTATCAGAGCGGGGTTCCTCCCAAACTTGAACTTCAAGACTCATTAACCTGTAATAACTGCGATTTCGCAAATGCAGGGCCCAGCCAGTCAAACACAAACAACGAAGGAGGTGAGTTTTGAAATCATGTTAATAGTATAATATGAGTAAGAAGAACACGCAAACAATCATAATAGAACCGTATCATAATCATTTTACGATATATCACAATATTAAATTAAATAGTATCATATTATAGCATCAAAGTCACTCAAGTAAAATAATCATCTCATTATAGTATGCATCAAATCATCTAATTATTATTACCTTTGAAACACATCAATCACAACAAAACAATCACAAGGAAATGCAATGCTATGCATGAGCTTAGACTCTACTTCACAATGTGGTACCATTCTATCTCTGAAGTACTTGGTTAGGAGGCCATGATACTATGCCACCATCCCGGTGGACGGACAATTCAAATTGGCCCTGTCCTCATAGATCCCCTCAACTCAAAACCCGAGACACATATACGTGACAGTCGAGGTAAACGTGTGTTGCATGGTAGCTCCCGACATTTGGAGTGCTACCTCCAAGTCACCTAGGAATTCCCCACCGGAATACCTCCAAGGTCTAACAATCTTGCCTTAAGGCTCGACAGCAGACTGCCACGATCAGGCTCATTCAGTTGTACTTCCCCAGAATCACTAGGCTTGTCAGGCCCTACCTATATGATGACAAAATAATCTCCACTTCACAAATTCACAATATTTGTTTTCTCCCCCCGTTAGCTTAGACTACTCCATTAAGAGCACCATATTTAAGAATCATCACTATCTCATCAAGTATGGGGTACTTCAATATTTTCATCATAATTTTATAATATCATTAGTCATAAATAATCATGATCATCGTATAAACTCATCACAATTTTATAACATCACTATCATCAATCAAAAATCATCATTATCATCACGTAAACATATATCAAACCATACATCCATATTTTATTATCACATCACATGTAACACCCTAAATTTGATAATAAACTATTTTATTAATTAAATAGGATTTTATATATTTAATTTGATGTTAAAATTATTTTAGAATATATGTTGATAAATTTTGTGAGTAATTTTTGTTATATGGATGTTTTCTATGATATGCTAGTTTGATACACATTATATTAAACAAACGATATAAATAATAAATATTTTATACTATTATATTTTATATATTTTTCTAAAAATAATAGTATTTTACTGTAATATTTTAAAGAACGAGATTTTATATAATTTTAAGTGTACATATGATTTGATAATTAATATGATATTTTCTTATATGTTTGACTAATGTTAAGTGTGTACATATTTATATTTTAATCATTTTTAAGTATCTCTTATTTTAATTATTTCTAAAGAAATCTTAATTATTTATTCTTTAAATAATTATCTTGAGATAGTGGTAATATTGACCCATGTGTGTAAATGATTTAAAATGTTAATAAAATAAAATAAAAGAACAAGGAAGGAAGCTTACGGCTAACACCACTAAAATCAAGAGGAAACCAACAATAATCGTATCGTTTGACATCGACGATCCATAACTGTCCCAGAACAGTTTCTCTGTTTTCGTCTAAATTTCAGTATGTTTGTTTTACTCATTTATCTATTCAATTAAATACAATTTTTCAAATTTTTAACAACCCGAATTTCTCCCTAAAGTACCCGATTTCTCCGTTTACAGAAATCCTTATTTTGCACCGTTCTCCTTCACCGTAAGTCCGATTTTAGTGAAACCAACGCCAAAACGACCGTGTGAAAAGTGGCTATATTATCCACTGATTGGTTTTCTGATTTATGGTAATTTTCTTTGACCGAATTTCGAAATCAGTTTTTAGACTATTTTCGCATAATTTATTTTTGACGTTTACCCATAAATTGTCGAGTTAGATTGACTGAAGGACAAAAAGTCAAAGAACGAATATTGTTTGCTCGTGGAATTGTACTTGTATCTGAAAGCGTCGAAATAAGGTAAGGGGTGAGAGAGCGTTTGAATTCATGAGTATAATATATTGTGAGATGAACGGGAAAACCGTATTTCCCAACGATTCATCCAGGGCTTGCTACGTACGGCAGTAGCCCTTTGAGAGATAAATTGATTAATTTGAAATATGAGAATTGTGAGATTAAAATGTGAAATATAAATTTTTATAAGGTGTTGATTGATTTAATTTTCGATACTTGTGTGGTAGTTGATATTTGTTATTATTGTGATGTTGGATATTGAATGAAATTATGTGTACATGTTTGATTCGATGAAATTATGTGATGTGATAATAAAATGTGGATGCATGGTTTGATATATGCTTACGTGATGATAATGATGATTTTTGATTGATGATAGTGATGTTATAAAATTGTGATGAGTTTATACGATGATCATGATTATTTATGATTAATGATATTATAAAATTGTGATGAAAATATTGAAGTACCCCATACTTGATGAGATATTGATGATTCTTAAATATGGTGCTCTTAATGGAGTAGTCTAAGCTAACGGGGGGAGAAAATAAATATTGTGAATTTGTGAAGTGGAGATTATTTTGTCATCATATAGGTAGGGCCTGACAAGCCTAGTGATTCTGGGGAAGTACAACTGAATGAGCCTGATCGTGGCGGTCTGCTGTCGAGCCTTAAGGCAAGATTGTTAGACCTTGGAGGTATTCCGGTGGGGAATTCCTAGGTGACTTGGAGGTAGCACTCCAAATGTCGGGAGCTACCATGCAACACACGTTTACCTCGACTGTCACGTATATGTGTCTCGGGTTTTGAGTTGAGGGGATCTATGAGGACAGGGCCAATTTGAATTGTCCGTCCACCGGGATGGTGGCATAGTATCATGGCCTCCTAACCAAGTACTTCAGAGTTAGAATGGTACCACATTGTGAAGTAGAGTCTAAGCTCATGCATTGCATTGCATTTCCTTGTGATTGTTTTGTTGTGATTGATGTGTTTCAAAGGTAATATTAATTAAATGATTTGATGCATATTATAATGAGATGATTATTTTACTTGAGTGACTTTGATGTTATAGTATGATACTATTTAATTAAATATTTTGATATATCGTAAAGTGATTATGATACGGTTCTAATATGATTGTTTGCGTGTTCTTCTTACTCATATTATACTATTAACATGATCTCAAAACTCACCTCCTTCGTTGTTTGTGTTTGACTGGCTGGGCCCTGCGTTTGCGAAATCGCAGTTATTACAGGTTAATGAGTCTTGAAGTTCAAGTTTGGGAGGAACCCCGCTCTGATAGGCGATACCGGGAATAAGGGTTTTAATTTGTATTTTACTTATTTAGTTTGAATCAAATTTTTGTATGAAAACCTTAGAAGCACTAGTAAGTTTTTACAATTAAATCAAGTAATTATACTTAAATCAAGTTTATTGAGATTAAATTGTTTTACTTGAGTAATAAAATTTGAATTGTTGCATGTGTACTTTGAGAAACGTGATATCCTAAATTAGTTACAAAAGTTTTTATTTTCTTGAAAATATAATTTTATTTATCCGCTGCAAATTTTATAGGAATATGATATAGATTATTATATATATTATGTTGGGATTTAGGGTGTCACACTAATCATGGGGAATAGTCTCCAACGGCGCCTAATACTGGTACGCGTGTGGAGAATAACATATGTCCTTCAAGTAGTACCAACATGTTAGGTGTAGATTATTATAACTATCAACACTTTGAGGTGATGAATGATATGATTTCGGATGTTGTTGGTGTTAATTTATCATTCAATGAATATCAATATGACGATACTGATGGACTTCGAAATGAAGAAGCTCAAAGATTTTATGGTCTTTTGAAAGAGACAAATAAACCGTTGTTTGAAGGATCTCCAAACTCAAAGTTATCAATGTGTATTAGATTGTTAGGTCTAAAGTCTCAATATGACGATACTAATGGATTTCAAAATGAAGAAGCTCAGCGATTTTATGGTCTTTTGAAAGAGACAAATAAACCGTTGTTTGAATGATATCCAAACTCAAAGTTATCAATGTGTATTAGACTGTTAGGTCTAAAGTCCCAATTTCATGTTCCTGATTTAACTTTAGATTTGATGACTAAAATGATGCTAGACGCAACACCTATTAGTGATTAGTGTCAAAGTTAGGATTGGGTGTCAAGAGGATTGATTGTTGTGTTAAAGGTTGTATGTTGTATTATGACAATGAATTTAGTATAAATGATGCCAACTTAGTTGAATCTAAGTTTTGTCAACAACCAATGCATCGCCAAAGGAATAACTCTAGGATAAGTAGGGGAAAATCAATTCCAAGGAAAGCAATGTTTTACCTACATATTGTATAATGATTGCAGATAATGTTTGCATCATTTTAACCGCAGGAAAGATGAAGTAGCATTATGAGAATAGAAGAAATTCAGGTGGCTTAAGACATTCATCTGATGGTCATGCATGGACACACTTTGATCAAATGCATCCTGATTTTGTGTCAGATCCACGCTATGTAAGACTTGGATTATCCTCAGATAGATTTATGCCTTGCATACAAGCATCGTCTACTCCTTATTCTTGTTGCCTTGTTATTGTTACTCCTTACAATCTTCCTTTTGATATGTGTATGTCTAAACATTATATGTTCTTAGCTACTGTGATATCAGGTCCTTCTAATCCTACAACCGGTATTGATATTTTTTTACAACCTTTGATTGAAAATTTGAAGAGGTTGTGGAGTGGTGTCTTGACATATGATATTGCTCGGAGACAAAATTTTATGATGAGAGTTGTTTTGATGTGGAGTATTAATGATTTCCTCGCTTATGGGATGTTGTTATGATGAGGCACCCATGGTAAATTGGTTTGTCCTATTTTTACGGAAGATACAAAAGCATTTACTTTAAAATTTGGCAAGAAGGCATTGTGGTTTGACTCGTATTGTAGGTTATTGCCTGCTGATCATGCATTTAGAAGGAACAAAGCTACATTTATGAAGGGCTATGCCGAAAATCTAAGACCACCGCTTAAATTGACATCGGAACAAGTTTGGAATAAAATAAAGATATACCAAAGGTACATGTTGTTAATGGTGTGGCTTGTAAACCACAAGGTTATGGACAATGGCACAATTGGACAAAAAGATGTATTTTTTGGGATCTACTATATTGGAAAGATAATCTTTTGAGACATAATCTCGATGTTATGCATATCGAGAAAAGTTTCTTTGACAACATATTAATAGTGTGATGAATGTGAAAGGAAAAAAAAAAGATAATGACAAAGCTAGAAAAGAAATAGGTATATATTGTAGACGACCAGATTTGTTGTTGGTGGAGCACAACAACAAGACTCTAAAACCTTGTGCGAATTACACTTTATCTGCTGATGAAGTCAAATCTGTTTATCGTTGGATCAAAAAGTTGAAGACGCCTAACAGTTATTGTTCTAATTTGGCAAGATGTGCTGATGTAGAACATGGGAGGATGCGTGGGATGAAAAACCATGATTGTCATATATTTTTAGAGTGTTTACTTCCTATTGCCTTTAGTGCTTTATCGACACATGTATTGAACCCACTTATTGAAGTGAGTCAATATTTTAAGAATTTATGTTCTTCAACGCTCATTGATAAAGATCTCATCAAGATGGAAAATGACATTTCGATGATTCTGTGTAAGTTGGAGAAAGTATTCTCTCATGGGTTTTTTGATTCCATGGGGAATCTTTCAGTGCATCTTGCAAGTGAAGCTAGACTTGGTGGACCAGTTCAGTATAGATGGATGTATCCATTTGAAAGGTGATATATATATATATATATATATATATATATATATATATATATATATATATATATATATATATATATATATATATATATATATATATATATATATATATATATATATATATATATATATATATATATATATATATATATATATATATATATATATATATATATATATATATATATATATATATATATATATATATATATATATATATATATATATGCATACACTTGATTTTCAATATATATATATATATGCGTTGTCACCAGTTAATGGAAGAAATGATATTGATAGTGTTATCCGTCATCCACATGCTTTATCAATTTTTTGCTTGTTTGGTCATCATGCTGGTAGGAATTTTTCCGATTTTCTGGTCAAGTGACAAAGTATTTAATGCGGAACATGTTCACATTTTGATTAACTGCACTGAAGATAAACCATACATTGAGTACGCTTTAAATCCCTCTTGATCTTTAATTATATTTATATATTTAAATTGATATTCATCATATGGCCATCGATTAGTGCATTTTTAACTACAAGACAATCTTCTGTTGATATACATTTAAATTTCCCGTCATGGTTTCAACAACAAGTACATCTCGAAGAACAAAATCCTATAAACATCCACTTAAAGCACTTACCTATGGGCCTGAGTAGAAGTTTCAAAGAATGACACACCTATTATGTCAATGGATAAAAATTTCACACTAAATCTAGGACCAAAGGATAAGAAACAATTAATATTGGAGTTTGTATGAAAAATGTGTCTGATAGTGGTGTAGTAGAAGATTTCTACGGCATAATTGAGCATATTTACGAAATTGACTATACGTTCCTAGATTATGTGAAAAATGTGGTGTTGTTTTATTGTAAATGGTTTGATACATCTAGCAGAGGAACTAAGATCAATTTGATATCCAATACTGTAGACATTCGTATGAGCAAAAAATATCCACGGTTTGATCCATTTTCCCTAGCCCATAATGTAAGACAAGTGTTTTATGTTCCTTATCCATCAACGGTCAGAAGCAAACAAGGTTGGTGTGCTGCAATCAAAACAAGATCAACGAGTGGAATTGAAGAAGTTGAAGTAGGTCAACATGAAGAAGTTGCATATCAAATGGATGAAATGTCAAATTCAGATCATGTGATTGGAGATGAGACTATTAGTCAACTTTGTCATGAGTCGAACATTGGAGAAGAAGTTGATGAACAAGAAATAAAAGAATTAGAGAATGATGAATGCAGTGATTTAATTCACTCATCAAATTACAATGACGATGACGATGATGACGATGACGAAGACAATTAATTAATTACGTGAAATGTGTGTGTATATATATATATATATATATATATATATAGAAGTTGATGAACAAGAAATAGAAGAATTAGAGAATGATGAAGGCGGTGATTTAATTCACTCATCATATAACGATGACGATGATGACGATGACGAATACAATTAATTAATTACGTGAAATGTATATATAATGTAAAATATGAACGACACTTTATATATATATATAATTTAAATATATTTATGTATATGTATATTTCTTGATTAATTTATGTTAATTGTACATAAACATATATATGTATGGATATATATATATATATATATATATATATATATATATATATATATATATATATATATATATATATATATATATATAGACATTGCTTCAGCGTCGGGAGTAGGAGGATCAGAAGGAATGGGAACGGCTGGAATACGAGGAATATCCAAAACATCACGTGGTAAGAAAAAAGTTGTTAAACCCTATGTTGTTAATGACCCATCTCTCATGCCAATGCCGACGATTGGTACTAGTGGTGGAGCTATTCCCCTATATCCTGAGGTACCTATAGAGCCTTATACCATAGAACAAATAATGAAACCCGAATGTGTTGATTGCTACAACCGCATTGTCATTATTCTTTAAGGAGATGGGTATGTAAACTATTTTAAATTATGACCGTTAAATATTTCATTATTGTCAATTCTTGCGTTTTATATTATTTTATGAATTAATTTTTATATTTAATTTGCATATAAACTTTGAAGATATCCTTTTAAATCACCTGCAAAGACAATTGCTGAAGTCATACAAGAGAAATATAAAAAATCATGGTTGTCTTGGGTGAGATAAAAGACGATAAGACACCTCAATTTACTGAAGTTGATCAATTTTTACATTGTTTCAAAGTAAGTGATTAGATCAATTTATTTAATTACTAATTATACAGTTGATTGCTTAATTGAATTATATTTTTAATATTTTTTAAATTTAAACAAACAATAGATAAAATGTATTTGGAAAAGATAGCATAATGTTGTAATTTTGGCTTCTTTTGACCATCATTTCTCCAAGCATCTATCAACTATGTTGGTGTACGCACATAATAAAGGCGAGGAAAAATGACCGAATTGGATTGGTGAAAATGTTTGGAGTGCTTTGTGGAGAAAATGAAACACAAATGCTTACAAACATAAAAGAGAAAAAGCAAAGATTAAGAGAACATCTCAGAGGGGTACCAGTGCTCATAGCGGAGGTTCCATGTCTGTTGGAGAAATTAAATATTATACGGTAATTACTATTAATATATATATATATATATATATATATATATATATATATATATATATATTAATTTATGTTCAATTAATTATTACATTTCACCAATTAAATTTGACATTAATTTAATATTTTAGAAAAAGCAACATGGAATGGAGGTCACTCAGGCTGAGATACATCGCTATCTTCTGTTAATCCTAAAACAAATGAGTATGCTGATGGATTATCACAAATGATTCAAGTAAATATATATTTAATTAGTATTTAAATTCAAATATATTTCTTTAACTATATATATACATTTTAATCATATGGAAGTATCCCTCTAAATTATTATTTATTAATTAACTATTTTAATTTTTTAATTTTTAATTTTTTATATGGTAACAACTTCAACAAGTCATGAAAGAATGGGATGATCATCAAGCTATTCTTCATCCTGCTCAACGAGCTGGTCCAGTGCAGCGAAAACAATATTAGACCGCAAGTTTTATGAACATTAGTGGTGGCAAGTACAAATGGCGTGTGTTGGGTGCCGGTAGTTTATCGCCAACATTTGTGAAAGGTCCAAGAGGCTATATTCAGACTGAGACGTCTCCTTCTTATGCTAGTATGGATTGATCTCATCATTCGTCGATAGATAATCTTAACCAATTAAAGGAACAATGGGCAAGTGAGCAAGAAGAAAAGACATAGTAGTTGATACAAGCAACAATTGATAAACTAAATGAGGAATGGAAACAAAAGTTTCAAGAGCAGCAACAACAATTTCAACAACAATAATTTTCATTTCCTCTTGTGTTTCATCAGCAGTTCTCGTCTCGACCTCAGTACTTGCATCAACAACCACTATTTCAGCAGCAATAAAATTACTCTCAATACTCCCAACAGCAGCAACTGCCTCCAAATTTCCATCAGCAACAGGAGGATCCTTAGAACTCTGCCTTCCAGCAACAACAGTAGCCAATGTTTCCACAACAATAATATTTTAATAATTACCAGTATGTTCCGGCATCTTCACATCAACTTCCATAACCTCAACCAAATCAAATTCCATACCGACCAACTATGCCAACAGCTGGCTTCATTAGACCATATTTAAATCAATCTCAACCAGCTAGGGCTCCTCATTCGACTAGTGGTGGTGTAATTGAAGATGAAATCCAATTTCAAACCATGATATCTCCTACAACACAATTAATAATACTTTTGAGAGACTTATGTCGTCGGGTAACATTCCAACATATAATGATGGAGGGAGTGGAGCGATTGATCAGAGGAATTATTACGATGATTGATGTACTTTAATAATATTTGATAATTTTACTTTTGGTTTGTATGAATACATTATACATTATTATTTAATTATGGTGTTTTTAATTTTTGGTTTGTATGAAATAATTTATTAATTTTGGAATGTTTTATTTGGTTTGGTAGTAATTACTTTAATTAATATTAATATTATATTTTTATATATAATATTTATTTTAATTTTTAAATTTTAATTTAATTTTAATATTATATTTTAAATTTAATTTAAATTGTAATATTAAATTTTTAATTTAAATTTTTAATTTATACTAATATTAATTTTGAATTTAATAAAATTATTTTTTTAATAAAGTCAAAAATTTATGGCGGTCTGAGCCCTCATAAAAGGAGAAATTTGTGGCGGCCTGCGCCCCCACAAAAGCTTTATTTTTTTAATCAACTTTAACATTTGTGGTGGCCTAAGCCCTCGCGAAAGGAGGAATTTTTGACGGCCTAAGCCCTCACAAGAGGAAGAATTTGTGGCAGCTTTGGCCCTCACAAATGGTAATGTAAAAAAATCAAAATTTGTGTCTGTTTTGGCTGCCACAAAGGTTTGTGACTGCCTAAAACCGCCACAAATATCTTTGTTGTGGCTGCTTTCCCTCCATTTTGAGGGCTTTGGCCCTCACAAATTCCATCAATTCTTATAGTGTTACCACACACGCCATTTCCAACATTATATTTTAAGTCACTCAAGCAACCACCCACATATTCTCTCTCTTTCTTGTGGAAGTTCTAAGCTTTCGTTCCTTCATCTTTATGATATTTTTCAAGGGCTATATTGTTGAAACAAACTCTCAAATTAAAATTTTGATGAAAATAAACAAAGGTTAATTAAGAATGTTAATTATGATTCTAAAATGTTATGTTAATTCAACTTGTGCTTTTGAGTGTGTTAATTCAAAGATAGGAATCAAGCAAAGCAAAGAAAATAGTTAAAAACTGAACAGACAAAGAAACAAGAACATTCTGAACAAAATGGAGAATGATCTCTAGATTCAACACTAACTGTCATAGTATCTTGACCAATCAATCTCCACTATTTTAATGAAGCTTTTGCCTCTGAATTTTATACTAAGTTCATCATTACATGGCAAGGAACAAATAGATCTCATCTCAGTCAAAGAACGCTTTCGAATCATTAAGATAAAAGGCCTCAAATCAAGCTAGTTGAAACAGTTTTGAACACCTTCAGCAAAAATGTCAAGAAAGTTCAATCAATATTCATTTGTACAAAACACATCAGGAAGACATCTAGAACAATCAAACTGAATCTCCAGATTGATCATCAATCTCCAGAAAGTTCAAACTGCCAAAACCAGATTGATAATCAATCTCCGTTTCTGCAGAATTACAATTTTGATCTCTTTACTTTTGCAAAGGTTTATAACCATTCACCAAATTGTTATGACCAAATTCAAGGCTCCAGATTGAAGCTGTAACATCAATAATTGAGTGACAAGCTTCAATGATCTTTAAACTCGAAGGCAAACAAATTAAGCAAAGTTGTAACAATATCAGTCAAACCAGATTCAAAATTTTCAAAAGCTATATTATTTTTAATCATATATATTAGCTTTGGTCAAAAAGGATAGAGCACTATCAACAATTCTTTTGACCCTCATTAAATGCTCAAATCACCTATAAATGAAAGGCCATTGTCCAGGAAAAAAAGGCAGAACTTCAAGTGCTATCAAAGTCTCATAAATCATTCACATTCACATACTAGAGATTCTCATTTTCACAAAGAATAATTAGTTCTGAACTTTTATATCTTATTGTGTTGTTACTACTGAATTCTTTGTAAGGAATCGAATCTCAAACAAGAGGTTAGACATCTCAGATTCTATCAAAACAATCTCATCGTTATTGTAAAACCCAAACTATAAGAGTTTAAGTATAGTTTGATTAGATTGTAACGAATCCTATCAAGATCAATAGGTGATTAATTTACTTTATGGGTGGAAAGAATTAGATCTTGTAACATATCAAGGTTGATCTAAGGTAGGTGCTGTAAAACCAAGAAGGTTCTTTATTTTGAACACTTAGTGGAAAATTTCACAGTTGTGAGGGATGGACGTAGCTCGAGTTGGGTGAACTAGGATATATATGCGTGTGGTATTCCTTCTTTTATCTCTTTATTTATTAAGCTTAATCGATTAACTTAGATAAAACATAAATTAAATTTATGTTTTTAAGCTCACCAAGATCACTCTTGAGTTAAAACTTGAGGTTTCTTCAGGACTTTTTAAATAGTTACATTTACAATTCAAACCCCCTTCCTTGTAAATCGATATTGTTATTTCCATTGGAATCAGAGCACGGTTTCTAGAAAGATTAAAAACACCTAACATGTGCTAGAGAAAAGATCTAGAAGAAAAGACGTCGAAAGCCAAATACATTGTTGGATCTTCAAACAGACCACCATTTTTTTTGATGGATCTGATTATTATTTTTGGAAGAATAAGATGCAGCTGTTTCTGAAATCTCAAGACATGGGGATGTGGCGCATCATTACAGATGGAGATTTCATGCCAAGAGTTGATCAAGATGATTCAACCTCTGCTGCAAAGAAAGAAGCAGACTGGACAACTGATGATAAAACTAAGGTACTCCTAAACTCTAAAGCTCAATTATTCCTATCATGTGCCTTAAGTAGAGAAGAGAGTGAAAGAGTAGTTGAATGCACAACTGCAAAAGAAGTATGAGATACATTGCATACTCAACATGAAGGAACATGCCATGTCAAAGAAACAAGAATAGACATTGGCATAAGGAAATTTGAATTGTTTGAAATGCAAGCAGGAGAAACTATTGATGAAATGTACTCAAGGTTCACAACAATAGTAAATGAAATGTGTTCTCTTGGCAAAGCTTACACAGTTCAAGAAGGAGTAAGAAAAATCATGAGGTGTCTTCCAATCATATGGAGACCAATGGTAACAGCTATAAGCCATGCCAACAATCTTGAATCACTTCCCCTAGAAGAATTAATTGGAACTTTAAGAGCACATGAAGTACTGCTACAAGAAGACAAACCAATCAAGAAGGGAAAGGCAATAACACTAAAAGCATCTCAAGAAAAAATCACAGTACAAATAGAGGAAGAACCACAAGAAAACGAACAAGAAGATACTGATGAAATTGCTCTTCTCATCAGAAGAATACAGAGAATGATGAGAAGAAGAGATCAAATCAAAAAGGGATTTCAAAACAAAAATCCCAAAACAGAAGTAGACAAAAGTCAAGTCACATGCTTTGGATGTAACAAATTAGGATATTACAAAGCAGAGTGTCCCGTAAACAAGAATCTACCAAAGCGATTTCCTTTCAAAAAGTAATCAATGAAGGCAACATGGGATGATTCAGAAGAATCTGAAACTAAAGAAGATGAGGAAGCTAACATATGCTTAATGGCAAAAATAGAGGAAGATAAGGTAATAAATTCTGAACCATGTTATTTATGTGAACAAATGGGAAAAGAATTTGATAACTAGTTAAATGATTCAAATCTCCTTATTCAAAAATGTAGTTTCTTGAAAGAACAGTTTCATAAAGAAAAAGAAGAAAAAGAAGAAAGTCAAGCTAGGAATAATGTACTCAAAAACATCATTCAAGATTTAAAAGAAACACACAAACAAAATTTTGAAAAACAAGAAGGTCAAAAACGTTATGCGCTGAAAACGGAGAACATTCTCCTTAAAAATGAAAATGAACTTCTTAAAATTGATTTGTTAAATTTCATTAAAGCCACTGAAACTTTTCAGAAAATTATGGAATCTCAATTAGGAATCTTTAATAAAGCTGGTCTTGGTTTTAATCAAACTCAAAAAATAAAGTTGTATGAAAATTCTTTTTCCTAGAAAGAAAGAAAGAAAGATGCAAAACTAGATGCTTATACTGTAAAAAACTTGGACATCTGAAATTTTCTTGTTATTTTAGAAAAAGAGATGAAAAGATCAAAAGCAAAATGTTGATTAAAATAGGAGATCGTTCTGCCAAACCAGTATTAGAAAAACAGCAAAAAGGAGAACATTCTCCAGACTGCCTTCAAAACGGAGAAATTTCCAAAGCGAAAGTTGAACCTTCTCCAGAAAAACTGGGAAAAGGATAACGATCTGGAATTGTTTCAAAATCATGTTTAAAATCATTTGATACACAAATTATCAAATCAATTCCAAAATCAACAATTAAATCTTTAGTTTGTTTCAAAAACAATCATGGAAAAACGATTTGTCATTTTAAAAAGAAAGAAAATTTTAAAACTAACTCTCAAAGACCCAAAACAATGCGGGTACCTAAGGCTGAACTAACATCGTATGCAGGTTGGATTTCCAAATATAAAGAGAAAGCCTTGGTTCTTGGACAATGGTTGTTCAAGACACATGACAGGAGATAAAAACTATTTTATAACATTCATCAAGAAAGATGGAGGATCGGTTACTTTTGGAAATAACAACCAATCTCAGATTAAAGGTAAAGGAACCATTGGTAAGACAAACTCTGCTCAAATAACTGATGTTCAGTATGTTGAAGGTTTAAAACACAATTTGTTAAGCATAAGTCAACTATGTGACAATGGGTGTGAAGTTATTTTCAAACCAAAAGTGTGTGAAATCAGAAAAACCGAAACTGGAGAAACTTTATTTTCTAGAAATCGAAAGAAAAATTTATATGTTTTGTATCTTGAAGAACTACCTGACGAATCTTGTTTCATATCAATCAATAAAGATAAATGGATATGGCATAAAAGAGCTAGGCATATTAGTATGAAAACAATTTCAAAAATATGAAAATTATATCTTGTTAGAGGATTACCCAAACTCAATTTTGAAAAAGTTAAAATATGTGAAGCATGAGCAAAAGAAAAACAAGTCAAGAGTAGTTTTCAATCAAAAGATTTTGTAGCCCCAAACAGAAATCTTGAACTACTTCACATAGATCTCTTTAGGCTAGTCAAAACAACAAGTCTAGGAGGAATGAAATATGGTTTTGTTTTTGTTGATGATTTCTCAAGATTTACTTGGGTGTTATTTTTAAAACAAAAAGACGATGCATTTGACGCATTTAAAATATTTTGCAAGAAGGTACAAAATGAAAAAAGAATCCAACATCATTTTTGTAAGAAGTGATCATGGAGGAGAATTGATAAATGCTTCTTTTAAAAACTTCTTTGATGAACTTGGCATTTCTCATAACCTTTCATGTGCAAGAACTCCCTAACAAAATGGAGTTGTTGAACGAAAAAATAGAACATTACAAGAAATGGTAAGAACCATCTTGGAAGAATCCAATGTTGAAAGGTATTTTTGGGCTGAAGCCATAAACTCATCTTGCTATATCCTAAACTGTGTATCCATAAGAAAGATCATCAACAAAACACCATATGAAATCTGGAAAAATAGAAAACCAAACATTTCGTACGTTCATATTTTTGGTTGTTATTGTTATATTTTAAACAACAAAGATATCATGAAAAATTGATGCAAAATCTGATAAAGCAATCTTTCTTGGTTATTCAACTAATTCTAAAGGATATAGAGTATTTAATCTAAGAACAAATGTTGTAGAAATAAGTATGCACATATTATTTGATGAGTTTGATGACTTAGATATAAGTAAAAAGGATGAGGAAGAAGAAACTCCAAGTGAGTTACAACAATAAAACAGTCTGCAGAAAATAGAGATTGATAAACAATCTCCGTTTCATTCTCCACCAAAAAGCTGGAGAACGATTGAAGATCATCCTCAAACACAAATCATTGGAGGCACTGCTGATGGGATTGGAACAAGAAAATCATTCAAGAATGATGTAAACAACATGGCAATGATATCCCAGATTGAACCAAAATCAATTAAGGAAGCCATTATTGATCAATCTTGGATAGAAGCCATGAAGGAAGAACTGCTGTAGTTTGAAAAAAATGAAGTCTGGACACTGGTACCTAATCCATTAGATCAAACAATCATTGATACACGATGAGTTTTCAGAAATAAACTAGATGAAGAAGGTAAGGTTATCAGGAACAAAGCAAGATTAGTAGCTCAAGGCTACAATCAACAAGAAGGTATAAATTATGATGAAACTTTTGCTCCAATTAAAAGGTTAGAAACTATTCGTATACTTCTTGCATATGCATCTCATAAGCTTATTAAATTGTTTTAAATGGATGTTAAAAGTGCATTTTTAAATGGATTCTTGAATGAACAATTTTATGTGAAACAGCCCCCAGGTTTTGAAAATTAATCAAAACCAAATCATGTTTTCAAACTTAACAAAGCTCTATATGGCTTAAAACAAGCACCAAGAGTCTGGTATTAACGATTGAGTTCATTCTTAATTAAAAATGGATTCTTAAGAGGAAAAATCGACACTACATTATTTAAGAAAACAGAAAAGAATGACTTACTTATTGTTCAAGTATATGTTGATGATATCATTTTTGGATCAACAAATGAAAAAATGTCATTTTTGGATCAACAAATGAAAAAATGTGTGAAGGTTTTTCAAAACTTATGCAAAGTGAATTTGAAATGAGTATGATGGGAGAATTAAGGTATTTTCTTGGATTACAAATTAAACAATATGAAAACGGCGTTTTTATCTGTCAAGAAAAATACATTAAAGATCTGTTGGTCAAATATAAAATGAATGAATCAAAAATCATGACCACTCTCATGCATCCATCTTTTTCTTTAGAGAAATATGAAAATGGCAATTCTGTTTTTGAAAAAGAATATCGAGGAACGATTGGATCTTTGCTTTATATAACTGCTAGTAGG
Organism: Cicer pinnatifidum; assembly: GCA_037974775.1. Classification (NCBI taxonomy): domain Eukaryota; kingdom Viridiplantae; phylum Streptophyta; class Magnoliopsida; order Fabales; family Fabaceae; genus Cicer; species Cicer pinnatifidum. The sequence goes on from JBBPBR010000003.1 coordinate 37,899,334, forward strand.
CCTGATATAGTATTTCCAGTGGGATTATACGCTTGATTTCAATCAGCACCAAAAGAATCTCATTTGACAACAGTAAAACGAATATTTAGATATCTTGTTGGAACCACTAATCTTGGTCTTTGGTATAGAAAAAGTTCATATTTTGATCTTATAGCGTATTGTGATGCTGATTATGCTGGAGACAAAATCGAAAGAAAAAGCACAAGTGGAGCATGTCAGTTCTTAGGTGAAGCATTGATAAGCTAGTCTTGCAGAAAATAAAACATTATAGCCTTATCAACAACTGAAGTTGAATATGTCTCAGCAGCAAACTGCTGCTCAAGTTCTATGGATTAAAAATCAACTCGAAGACACTCAATAAGTTATTCCAACATTCCAATTTATTTTGATAATACTAGTGCTATAAATCTGTCTAAAAGTCTAATACAACACTCTAGATCAAAACATATTGAAATAAAATATCATTTCATTCGTGATCATGTCAATAAGAAAGATATCGAATTAATCTTCTTTAATACTCAAAATCAAATTGTTGACATCTTCGCAAAGCCTCTTGTCGAGGATAGTTTCAATTTGATCAAAGAGAAACTGAAAATCACGAAAAATCTGGTTAAAATATGCTTCTGCAGAAAACGGAGAACGTTTATCAATTCCGTTTTTCCAGACATTAGTCTCCGTATTTTCCAGACATTAGTCTCCGTATTTTCAACCAACATTCTCCTATATGTCATCACTTTGCCTCTCAAAACCAAAAGGTAAATCTTGGCATTTAATGCATGTGTCTCTTTATCTACAAAGAAAACTGACACACAACACGCTTGCCCTCAAAATCCTCTCCTCCTTCCCAAGGCTCAAAATAATCATTGATCCTTTTTCTCAAAAACAACATTTCTGACTATACATCCCTAAGTTTCCATCAAGCCACAAAATTGGTCTAAAACATAACACATCATCAATTTTAAAGATTTTGGAGTTCTGTTCTAATTTTAAAAATTAAGTCTCAAATAAAAATTGTAATTTTATAATTAATAAAAAAAAACTCGTAAAATAAATTTTAGTTTCTATACGCATACCAATCTAAATGATGCACTCTACACATATCAATCTACATGATGCACTCTACACATACCAATCTAATGCATACTATTTTGTTAGGTTAATTCATATAACAAAAAAAAAATCTACTTGTAAAATACATCAATTATAGAATCCAATGTTGAGTAGTTAGTGTGAGAGGAGGCTACTATTTTGTAGATTTATGAATTAGTGTAATTCATTTTCATTATCATATGTCTTATGTTTTGTGTCATGTGAACTACTTTAATGTATATAGATATGCAATTTTTTTTTTTTGTAAGTTTGATAAAATAAGAAAATAAATTGAAACTATTTTGGAAGTGTTAATTAATTGTAAAATTTCCTATCTATCTATATACATAGCTTAAATTTTATTTCAAAATATAAGTTGAAAATAATAATTTTTACAGTGATTAACTATTTAAAAATGTGTTTTTGATGATTAAAATATGAATGAATTTTTAGAAATCTTATAGATTTTAAAAATATATGTGATTTATTTTATTCGTATTGTATTTAGAAACGTGATTTATCTTAGTTGTTTTTTATTTAGACTTGAATTATTGAAAAATAATTTATAGGAAAATTTGGAATTCTCAATGATATTTTTTTTAGTGCTAAATGGTTAGTGATATTTTTTAATAATAATTTAAGTCAAGAAATCAATTTTTAGAATGATGTGTAACCTTGAAAGTGGTTTATGCCCTACTTGATTTAAATTGGTTTGGTAATGTGTTGTATCTTTTAATAAATAATTATTTATCTTATCTGTTACTTGGAAAACCCATATATGCTTCCATTTGTTGTAACTTTTAAGTGATGGTTAACTCAAAAAGAAAATTTAATTGTGATCAATTTGGGGCAGTTAGACCTCTATGAGAATATGTTTCATTTTTAGAATCGTCGTTTGAGTTATGAGATGAACGTAAAATCTTGGTGCTAATTTTTGGATTAGTTATATGAATGTGTATATGATTATGTAAATATTAAATTGTTCGTGTTTCAAGTGTTCTAATGGTTGGGAATTGGTGTATAGAGTTAGAGTAGTCAAGAGTATCTAAATGTGAAATAGTTTTATATTTCTTCAATCGAATTATTGGTTATATATTGATGTTAGTGACCTTTCTTTTGTTGTTGTAACTAGTTGTAAATTACAAATAAATTATTGTGAAGGTGTAATTAAGTGAATTTTTAACTTGAAGTAAGGAGTAGGAGTTGTGGCGCCGCCTTCGTACTCCTGAACCACGTTAAAGATACTCTTAATTACCCATATTTGAATTTGGATGACACATTTATGGTTACCCTAAGTAGTTGACTACATGAGTAAGAGGGACTAGCTACCCCGATGACTCATCATCGATAAAAGAGGCGACAATAATGTGATGTTATTATTGTTAGAAATAATTGTTAATTTTTTTTTGAAATAGTTAAAAATCATGTTCATCTCTAATACAACTTTAAGTGATTATGAGTCATATGTGACATCAATGTTGAATGCTAATAACTGATTACGTGACGCGAATATTAGGTTAGTGGTGTGTACTTAAATTAAATAGTCGAATAAGTATCTTTGATATTCTAACTAATTTGCTTAAAATGAATAAGAACATTGTGTTATCTTATTTATTCTATATTATCTCATTTCATAAGGACTAGAACTATTGTATGAGTTCTATAAATGAATTTGGTTTATAAGACTTTGAAAATTAAGTTGGACTTTGAGTGTGTTTAACTATATGAGAAAATATTTATCTTATTATACACCCATTTTTTTAAAAAATATTAAGTGATTGTATGTCATTGAGTTGTTATATGAATTTCTATTTGTAGTTCTTGAAGGTGTAAAATATTTTAAATGTTTTTCTTTATGTCTATCTTTTGTCAAACCTGTAGAGCAAATAGTTTTTTTTTTGGATTTAGACATTCTTTAAGGAGAGTAAAATTGATACAATATTGTTTGAGAAATTAGTTGAAGTTGAAAGCGTATTTTATATGTGTTATTTGATGCAACTGAATGTGGTATGTTGTTGTTGAATATCATGTGTTTAATTGATTTATTGTGTCATGTTAGCCTATGATGCTAAACTAATTGATTTTAGACATATTGTGCTTAAAAAATTAGTGAATACCTTAAATATATTTATAGACTAAGTTTGAATCTTTAGGGTGGATCAGTTTGGTTGTTGTTCACTTCAAATTTCGAGGACGAAATTTTTTAACAAGGGGAGAATTGTAACACCCTAAATTTTATGATAAACTATTTTATTAATTAAATAGGATTTTAAATAATTAAATTGATGTTAAAATTATTATAAAATATATGTTAATAAACTTTGTGATTAATTTTTATTTTATGGATGTTTTCTATGATGTGCTAGTTTGATACACATTATATTAAACGAACGATATAAATAATAAATATTTTATATTATTATATTATATATTTTTTTAAAAGTAATAGTATTTTAGTGTAATATTTTGAAGAATAAGATTTTATCTCATTTTACGTGTATAAACGTGCACCCAATTAATATAACATTCTTTAATGCGTTTGACTAATATTAAATGTGTACATAATTATATTTATTTAATTTTAAATATATTTAATTTTAATTATTCATTTTATAAATAATTATCTTGAGATAGTGGTACTATTGTGTTTTATTTTCATTATTTTTATATACTTTTTATGGCATTATGATTTTATATTTGTTTATTTTGAAATAGTAATTAATATAAAGTGCTGATGTTATATATTTATTTATTTTGTAATTTTAAATATTTTCTAACGTAGTAATTTAATGTAAGTATTTGGAAAAATAAGTATAATTATAGTGATTAATGTATTTTATAAATTATTAGTGTTGAAATATTAATAATGTTTTATTAATGAAATTGTGTTTTTTTTAAAAAAATAAAAATAGTAATAGTAAAACCTAAAAGGAGTGTAATGGGCTTGACCCATGTGTGTAAATGATTTAAATTGTTAATAAAATAAAATAAAAGAACAAGGAAGGAAGCTTACGGCCAGCACCACTAAAACCAAGAGGAAACCAATAATAATCGTATCGTTTGGCACTGGCGATCCATAACTGTCCCAGAAAAGTTTCTCTATTTTCGTCCGAATTTCAAATTCCTTATTTTGCACCATTCTTTTTCACAGTAAGTCCGATTTTAGTGAAACCAACGCCAAAACTACCGTGTGAAAAGTGGCTATATTATCCACTGATTGGTTTTCTGATTTATGATCGGTTGAAGGACAAAAAGTCAAAGGATAAAGATTATTTGCTCGTGAAATTGTACTCGTGTGTGAAAGCGTCGAAATAAGGTAAGGGGCGAGAGAGAGAGTTTGAATTCATGAGTATAATATAATTTGAGATGAACGGGAAAAATGTATTTCCCAACGATTCATTCGGGGCTCGCTACGTACGACAATATCCCTTTGAGTGATAAATTAATTAATGTTAAAATATGGAAATTGTGAGCTTAAAATATGGAATATAAATATTTATAAGGTGTTGATTGATTTAACTTCGTTAAATGTGTGGTATTGAATATTATTGTGATGTTTGATTTATTTTTATTAAATGTGTGATATTTGATATTATTGTGATATCAGATGTTGAATTAATTTTATATATACGTTTGATTAGACGTGTTTAAGTAATGTGATAATAAAAAGTGAATTTATTTTGATACGCTTATGTGATTATGATGATGTATAATTAATTATAACAATGTTATCATTTTGTGATAAGCCTATGTGATGATGTATGCTTGATGATAGTGATGCTATAAATTTGTGATGAATTTATGTGATGAGATATTTTTAATGATAGTGATGTTGTGAATTTGTGATGAGAATATTGAAGTAACCCCATAGTTGGTGAAATAATTGTGATTTCAATTTGTGTTTGATATGACGGTCTTAATGGAGTGTCATAGACCAATGAGGGGAGAAAATAAATATTGGGAAACTGTGAAGTGAAGATTATTTTGTCATTATATAGGTAGGGCCTGACAAGCCTAGTGTTTCCGGGGAAGTACAACTGAATGAGCCTAATCCTGGCAGTCTGCTGTCGAGCCTTAAGGCAAGATTGTTAGACCTTTGAGGTATTCGAGTGGAGAATTCCTAGGTGACTTGGAGGTAGCACTCCAAATGTCGAGAGCTACCACGCAATACACCTTTACCTCGACTGTCACGTATATGTGTCTCGAGTTGAGTTGAGGGGATTTATGAGGACATGGCCAATTTGAATTGTCCGTCCACCGGGATGGTGGCATAGTATCAAGCCTCCTAACCAAGTACTTCAGAGTTAGAATGGTACCACATTGTGAAGTAGAGTCTAAGCTCATGCATAGCATTGCATTTTATTGTAATTGTTTTGTTGTTATTAATATGTATCATGTGGGGTGATAATTTCTTTTAGACAATTTGATGTTATAGTGAAATCTATTGATTTTCCTTGAGTGATTTTGACCTTTGGATGTGATATTTTCTTGATGGAATATTTGTGTAATGATACAGTCATATGATGATTGTTTGCGTGTTCTTCTTACTTGTATTATATTGTCATCATGATTTTGAAACTCACCTCCTTCGTTGTTTGTGTTTGACTGGTTGGGCCCTGCGTTTGTGAAATCGCAGTTATTACAGGTTAATGAGTCTTAAAGTTCAAGTTTGGGAGGAACCCCGCTTTGATAGGTGATATCGGGAATAAGAGTTTTAATTTGTATTTTACTTACTTAATTTGAATCGAATGTTTGTATAAAAACCTTAGAAGTACTAGTAAGTTTCTAGAATTAAATCAAGTAATTATACTTAAATCAAACTTATCGAGATTGCACTATTTTAATGAATAAAATAAATTTAAAGTGTTTTTATTTATATTTTTGAGAACGTGATATCCTAAATTAAATATAAAGTTTTTATATTCTTGGAAATATATTTTTATTTATCCGCTGCAAATTTTATAAGAATATGATATAAATTATTATATATATTATTTTGGGATTTAGGGTGTCACATTATCTATTTCTAAATTACATAACTTCAAATATTTAAAAAGATAGTAAACTTTCCACAAATATATGATTTATATTTTTGTTTAATTTATTTAAGTAACACTTTTTTAAAATCCAAACAAATTTAAATAACAAACTAACTTTTTAATTTTTTTAAAAAATTGTGCCAAAGTTATGTGATTTTTAAATAATTTAATATCGGCTAAAAAAAGATATTCTCAAATTATATAAGATCTAAATCTTAATT
>JBBPBR010000003.1:37906166-37926596 GCA_037974775.1 Cicer pinnatifidum
TGATTAAAGTAAATAACTACTTAAAAATCTTAAACATTCATTCCAAAACTATATACATCGTATATTATAATATATTTTTTAATAAACTACAAAATAAATAATGAATTAAAATAATTTATAATATATGTTGGAGGTTTACAAACTTCATTGCTTTTATACTAACTAATTAGGAATGATTTTGAAATAACATGATCTATTTAAAAAAATTAAGTTGGGTTAATTTGAATATTAAATCTGGAAAAGCATATACTTAAATGTATGACGTTTATTTTTAAAAACATCATATAAGGAAATTTTGTGAAGCAAATTCGAACATGAGAGTAACGCACAAAGACAGATAAAAAAACAATTTCTGCATAATAATATAATAACAAAATTTATTAATAGTTTCTACAAATTAGCCGTACATCCATGCGCCAATAATAATAATAATGAAACCTTAGAATACAAAGTTGACAAAATAATTCTAATAACTAACCTAAAATTCCTAATAATAAGATGAAATCGTAAAATATAAGAAAAAAGTCTGATCAAATAATTATTACTAAATATAACTTTTGCATGCGATAATTAATTTTTCTCCCATATATCTTCAAGAAAAAGTATTCAAATCAAATGTACTCAACCATGTGTTGAAACGTTCTTGAGAAGTTGAAAATATGCTTGGACAATATACACATTTAAAAGGCACTGCAGGTACTGTTTATCGTTTTTTTGGATGATATATTATTCTCATATGGCCATTCATATGGCCAGCACAAGCTTGAGCTGATGGAAATGTTGGTATTTAATGGCCTCTATTTATCAAAACTTATATGAAAAGTCTCTACTAAGTTTTGCAAGATTATTAATCAGATTAACAATGACCGTTTACAGAATATATTCAGAATCAAAGGTTCACAATTGCATGTATTATCAATGTAATAGTAAAGATACAATGCTTATTCAACAGATTAATCAAGACATATATTTATCAATACAAACATACAAGAATAAGCATTCATGCAATATTGAAATAAAGAGAAAGGGTTAGAAAATCGTGCACCAAGATTTATACTGGTTCGGCTGTCAGTGTGACAACCTACATCCAGTCCTGAATTCAAACAGAATTCAAACAGAATTCAGCCTACATCCAGTACTTGAGTACGTTTTACATATTGTCCAGCTCACACAAGGCCTATCTATCCAACTCACTCGCTTCTATTACAACGCCACCTTACCCCTAGAGTTAATCGCCAAACTCAACGAGATAACGATGAAACTTCTTCTTGATGAACACCCTCACCAATAAAGATAGTTACCAGTTTCACCACTGGATTTTTCAGTACTTTCTTTACAAAATTGTTTGTTACAGAAAAGATAAAAGATATCTAAAGATATTGACTCAATCACACTATGAATCTCACACAAAAAGTAATTTGCCAAATGAATGTTTTGTGTGTGTATGCAAGTATTTCTCTCAAGGTGTTTCGAATAATTGTTTCAAGTGTTATGTCTCAATTATGAGAAAATGTGATTGAATCAACTTATATATGTTCAGAAAAACATCAGTAAAATCGATTGCACAATCGATTTTATAACAGTTTAAAACCAGCGTAATCGATTGCCCAATCGATTATCGCGTTTCTTGTTTTTCTTGAATCTTGAACATATAAGAATGAATCGATTTGCCAATCGATTCTTTTAATGCATAAATCAAAAACTAAAGCAAGTTCATATCAGAATCGATTGGGTAATCGATTATAAGTGTTTTGTTCAAACAACGAGATCAAAACAATCGATTACTCAGTCAACTCATATACATTGACATAATCGATTTGGCAATTGGCTGAATTGTCCATGTAACACAAGACTTTAATCTAATCGATGTGCCAATTGATTGAACTAATCACAGTGACTCAAACATTTTATTTCAATCAATTCGTCAATCGATTTTACTGGTCATAGTGATTCAGATATTTTACTTCAATCGATTTGGCTTGTTACATTAGCTTCAGCCATTTAGTTGAAATCAATGTGCCAATCGACTAGGAACATGTTTCTGATAAATGATTAAGCGTTTAATTTTTCCAATCGATTACCTAATCGATTAGTAAATACCTTGCAAGTTAAGAAACTAAATTCAATTGATTGTCCAATCGATTTGATTTATCACAGAGGCCAAGTCTAAAAAAAAAACTTTTGCACAATCGATTTGCCAATCGATTGATTAAATAAGTGGTTGGCTCTGCGACTTACAAACTCGATTACTCAATTGATGTCCCAATCGATTGGTTGATCACAGAGGCCAAGTCTGATGAAAAAGAGTTTTCGTAATCGATTTGCCAATCGATTAACTGAGTACTAGCTTGGCTTTGTGAATCACAAAATCGATTTCTCAATTGACGTGCTAATCGATTGCTCAATGGATTGTTTTAAACCCAGAATACAGGTTTCACTAAAATCCTTTAAGTAATCGATTTCCCAATCGATGTACTTAGTGAAAACTCTAATTCTGAATCAATCAATCGATTGCCCAATGGATTCATCAATTGATTTGCTAATCGATTTTATATACTTGCTTACTTTATGATTTCAATTTTATTTTGACAAATACTTAAGCATGAAACCATATTGGTGAGTCTACTAATTAACTACTATAACCACTAATCACACTATATACACGTATTTGCATCTTTGTCAAGCAAATCCTCCAATTTTGGTTGATTCCTTGAGTTCCAAGCTATTGTCCAAGTGTGAAGTGTGTGGTTGTGTTTCCTGAAATGTTACTCAGTTCAACTTGTTAGATTTATCAAATGGTGCATGCACATTGTATGTTTGTTAACTATGTCAAAATCATGATCAAGAGGACTTATGTCTAACAGGAAATGTTTCACCATATTGATCACATTGTGTAGGTGTTTGGTTGTGAATTTTTTTATGGCTATCCAAGGCTAAGGCACTTGAGAACGATCTGCCGCATTCTAGACAAACATGTAGTTGATTCGTTTTCAATGATTATTCTTATGCAACAAATACTAAAAAACAAATAGTACAAGTTTTATTTTCTAGAAAAGGGATATATGTATATATATATACATGTGTGTATATTATTGAATCAAATATTTAATTATAATTACGAATATTATATTCATGTGTACAACTAGCCCTAAAAATATTTCTTATTTTAGTATTTCTATTTAGAAATTATATAAATTATCTCTAGAATCATAATTATATGAAACATGTAATTCATTATTTCCTATCAAAAAATTAAATAAAAAATACTAATTAGTTTTTTTTAGTTACTTCTAAATTTAATGAATTATTTTTGAAACTAGAGAGTAATTGTTAAAATATTATGTTTTCATGTTGTATTATCATGAATTGTTCTTATTATATTTGAAGTTTCCATTTACCATTTCAAATGTGTAGTTTGGTTTTATTATCTCATATAAATTTAATTATGAGTATTGTTTCAAGGTTATTTACAACTCGCGTGCACGCCGACAGTCCGCTTTTCATTTGAGGAATAAACTAGTATATTAATTAAATTATGCATAACAAAATTAGTAAGACCTTAATAACATTGGGAAATGTAATTGAGACAAGCCAATAGCATGGAATTAATAAATATTTTTCCATTTGACATTATGAATTCAATTAAAATTTGCCAAACAGAACATTGTCACTACCAAACTCAAGTTATTAACAAGTTAATGATTTATTATTGATAAAATGAGATGAGTATTTTTCTTTGAAATTTTATATTTTGCAATAAAGTTATATGATAGTATAAGATATTAATTACTAAATTAATTCGAAAAAATAGTATAGGAGTATATTTTAAGGGAAATACATTTTTTTTTTCGAAATTAAACAAACTATAAAATATTTCTAAATGATAGAGATATTATATAACTATATATCATGTTATTTTTCTTTATTATTTTTAATTTCAAATATATATTAAAATGTAGAATTAATTAATAAATAAATGTTGATTTTGGTCTTACTAGCATATAGATGAGCACAGAATGTCCATCTCCGTATTTTTTTATTGTTCTAACGTACGTGTATATTTATTTTACTAAATTTATTTATACAATTTATAATTTATTTAAATATTACATATTTTTTAATAGATTTATTGTCTAATAATGTAGTAGAATTTGTAGTATACACATAAAAATAAAATTATAAAAAAATTGATTGTAAACGTATACTTATATGTATGTGTACATTAAATGTAAAAATACAAAATTGAAGTTTGAGATAATAACATATCGCTGTAAACAACATTTCGTGTGAAGATTCCATCTTTGTCTTTAATTTTTCCATCTTTTATTAGAATTTTTGTGTCAATCTTAGAAACAAAACACCTCTTGATAAACCAACATATAACTGTGTGAGGCTAAAAATATAGTGGAAGATAAATTCAAACGTTAAGAAATGTTTTACCCTTCTGATTTATTTATTGTCATTGTAATACTTAATTAGGTGATCAACCAATTATTTTTTACTAATAAGCACAAAGGAAGTCGTGCATTCGAAGTCATTAAATTGGGGAAAAAAACTTCTTTTGTCAATAGCACTATTGTTAGGATTTCTAAATAAAAATACCACATAGTAATCTTGTTCCATTATAGAGGTCCTATTTAGAGTCTAAGTTTTGCGATAACATCAAGAGTGCTCCTTTCATAACCTTTAAAATATATGGTGACAAACAACCTCGAGCAATGCAAAAATTCTTCATGATATTATAAGTATGCAAAAATTCCTATCAACCTCATTAAAGAATAAGTATGTTCTTCTCTAGGACAATGATAATAATTAAATTATTAAGTTTTTCTACTCCATCATTTCTCGATGTAAGAATGACTCTTTCTACCATAAAGATGCATCTCATCCATGAAATTCTATTTAGGAATATATTCTTTGTATGAGATTTTGAATTGAACTTTCTCCTTCCCATTGTATTGTAATTTGGTTGAGTATCATCACAATATTACATTGTTTTATAGGTTCAACACCATCACCAATGCACATAAGAAGTTGTATAAAGTCACGATCTTGTAATCATTGTATATTTTGGGGCAAATGTAGGACATTTGTTTTAGTCCATAAATGAGATTTAACAATATGAAGTACTTGACGAAAAATTTCTCCCATTATCATTACTTTCCCCCCTAATAGAGCAGTAATATAAAATACCTTGTAATGTTCGATCTAATGCTTCCAAATCATATATGTGATCTTAAATATATGTGATCTTAAGGAGCTAATCAATTCTCCCAATGTAAATGTATTGAGTTCCTTAGCTTCTTGTCCCAAATGATTCATGTTCCTTCTCTAATTAAATTTGCAAGATTATATTGTTTACTTAATGTGAAGTTCTACCACCAAGTAATAATATCGCAGCTATACCAGATGAGGCTGATGGGGGGTATAATCTCAGATATTGCAGAAATTATGCAGAATAATGCCTATTCTAACAATATGCTAAACAGTTTGCTAAATTCAAAGATTTATTAAACGCAAGATTAACCAATGTCCCAATTATCAATCCTACAAGAATATTAACAATAACAAATATTGTGTAATAGAAAGTGCATCAGAAACAATTAATGTTCAACAGATTTGTTCATATACAAGCATGCCAAAATAGCAATTCATGTAATGTCATTTAACACAGAATTTTATTATTGCATGCAATCAAGATCAATCAAATAAGCAATGCAGAAATAACAGAGATAAGGGAAGGAAAATGTACACAGTAATTTTTATACTGGTTCAGCCGCCTGCAAGACGGCCTACGTCCAGTCCTAAGATCAAATCCGATCTTAGCCTTTTCAATAGAATCTCGTAGAGTCGATTTACAGATGTTCCAGCTCCTCGCCTATCAATCTTAAACCACTCTTCCTATTCTATTCTTATCTCCCTGAATCCCAGAGTTTATCTCCTATAAACTCTTCCAAGATTTCAGTCCAGTGTCTTCTTGATGATATCCCTCAACACAGAAGATCACTACCAGTTACAACTGGATTTCTCAATGTTATTTGATTACAGAATTTGTTTACAGAAAGTCTAAAATAGAAATATACAAAATTTCTTAAGCAAGCTTCTTCTCTAATTGTCTTTCTCTTTGCAATCTTTTTCAGTCTTTGTTGATCACGAAAGATGAATGTTCATGTCTGAAAAAGCAATGTTCAATGTTATTTCAATGTGAGAAAGAGATATCAGAATGTTCTATCAATTGTATTAGTTATATGAGAAGAAGAGAATGAAAACAGTTTATATAGTTTCAGAAAAACCAGCTGATGAATCGATTTGCCCAATCGATTCATTAAAGTTATAAAGCATGCTCAATTGATTTACCCAATCGATTTCGCAAATCTTGTTTTTCTTGAATCTTGAAACTACATAAACTAATCGATTTACCTAATCAATTATTTTAATGCATTCTTAAGAATTGAGTAACAGTTCATATGTGAATCGATTTGCATAATCGATTTGGGATGTTTTGTTCCAACAACGAGATCAAAACAATCGATTTGCTCAGTCGATTCAAATATTTACATAATCGATTTGGCCATGTGCTAAGTCTTCTCTGTTACTAAAACTTTTGTACCAATCGACTGTGCCAATCGATTTCAATGGTCATAGGGACATAGTGGTTTTAAACAAATCGATTTGCCTAATCGATTTGGCTAATCATAGAGAGTTAGCTTAAATCATGTTAATCGATCTATCTAATCGATTATGGACTCATGTCTGAAGAACAGTTTATCAGTTGGTTCATTCAATCGATTTACCAAATCGATTGATGCCAAACTTATTACAAAAGAAATAGTTCAATGGATTGTGCCAATCGATTGTGTTTGTCTCAGACCAAGTTTATTTTTAAACTTAATTTGTGAAATCGATTTTCCTAATCGATTGGTTAATAACTAGCTTGGCTCTGTAACTTTCATAATCGATTGTTTCAATCGATTTAATCAAACAGAATAATCTTGTGATTGGAACAATCGATTTGCCAAATCGATTAGCCTGCAAAACGGCATGCTACTGACTTGCACACTTGATTTTCAGTAAATGTGCAAATCGATTTGCCTAATCGATTTCCTAATCACAGATTTTTCAATTTCAATCAACCCTATTACAAAATCGATTTGACTAATCGATTTGCTTAGTGAATCTTCCAACTTTTGTTGATTCCTTGAGTTCCAAGCTATTGTCTCAAGTTTGTAGGGTTGAGTTGTTGTTCCTGAAATTTTTCTCAGTTCAACAAGTTAGATTTATCACATGATGTATGTTTGTCAATAATATCAAAAATAGACTTATGTCTAACAATCTCCCCCTTTTTGATTAAGTGACAAACATGCAATTTTAACTTGAGAAACATTTCAAGAAATGACATTATAATTACAACAAACAGATAAGCTCCCCCTAAATTTGAGCTGTCATGCTGTTCATACTTTGGAAATTGGGTTAGAGCTATATAACAAAACAGATCTGACATATATCATATATTATCAATGCCATGTAACATTATCAGATTGTATCAGAGCATTTGATAAAACAAAAAAAAAAACAAAGCAGATTGTATCATAACATTTTGCAATAGCGCAATAGTATCGAATCAGTTTGTTTATAAAAATCAGAGCAAATTGATCATTTTAGTAGTAGTATCAGAGCACAAATCAAGCAAATCAAATTGATCAATTAGGGCAGTATTAGAGTAAGTATCAACACTAATATCAGAGCTATTAGAGCAGATATAAGTTGTGTAGCAGAAGCAGTGTAGTAGAAGCAATATCAGATCAAACAATTAACACTAATATCAGACTATAATCAGACTTTGTGCAATAGTAATACAGGTTAACAGTATAACAAGTTATAAATTTTCTCCCCCCTTGTTAGTTAATTCAAAAAGAAGTGAAGGAGAGATCCATGAAAGGAGAAGTTATCTGTAGAAGATTTCTCCCCCTATGTTAGTAACAAAACTGAACACTGGTGGCGTTAGATCAAAAACAAAACGAATCAGATTAAAGCAGATTAAGTCAGATTATGGCACACTATAGAAAACATCAATAGATCAAAAACATTAATCATAAATCCAGTTTTTCATTTATATCAATCAAAATAGTACATGGATCAAGAACATTACACAGAAATTGCATAGCATCTCAAAACAACAAAGAACCTAAAAACCTAAACACCTAGACTGGGCTGTTCCTCATTATTACCTAAGGAAGAGGCTGAGACCGTTGTGTTACCCTCAGCAGGTGTCTCCTCAACATGAGGTTCAACACTATCTAAAGTCGTAGGAAGTGGTTCTTCAACTGCTTGTCTGCCAATCTCAGCAACATCACTAAAAGACAATTTAATGCCTAGATGTTCCTGGATTGCTGCAACATCCTGTGCAACCAAGTTCAAGTCAGCTTGAAACTTTTCCTGTGCAGCTTCAATCCTTGCAATTGACGCCTCCATTTTGGCGTTGTGAGCTGCCTGCGCTACCATGAATTCCAGCAATTTGGCAAAGACATCAGAATCTGCTGCAACTAGCTCAGTAGCTGGTCCAGAGTTTTGCTGAGCTTGTTCAGCATTCGTTTGAGGTCTCTTCCAAATGCCATTCACCCGTCGCAACTGCACTTGGTTCACAATGGATTCACCAAAAGTAAGGATGGTCTTGGACGATTCTTCCTTAGTGAATGACACTTTGAAGTGCTCCAGAATTTTTGTGATCAATTGGGGGTATGGAAGCACAAGCTTTCCCTGTGCAGCTTCCAGCATGTGTCTAAGGACAATCCATGCCCAGCTCATCTTGAGCTCCTTGAACAGCCCCCACAGCAAAACAATGTCCAACCTTTGGAAAACTGCATGATTACCGGATCGTGGAACAAGCATCCGGGTTAGAGCATACATCAGCATTCTTTGTTGAACCTTCATTTGGCCGATTGGCAATGAAACTGATTCAACAAAGCCCTCGACCATCAGGTCCTGCACTGCTGTGTGCCTCTCCAGTGAAGCTTCCCAGCCTTCATCAGCAGCGTCTGCTTCGGAGCTTCCGTCGACTGAGTTTCCATGATAAGGCAGTCCCGACAGCTTCGAGAACTCCTCAAAAGTCATGGAAATCTTCTGTCTTTTAACCATAGCTTTAAAACCGGTGTCAGTCATCTTGAATGTTGAATAGAAAGCGCAGATGAGATTTGGATATGTGTTGAGAGAGCAGGATAGAAAAATTTCTAAACCATGAAAACGAAGATGGTCTTGAAAAGTGAAGCCATCTTGATCGAAGTAAGGAAAATCTAAAGTGCGAGCCTCATGAACTTTCCTTTTAACGAATGCAGGAGGCAGCTTGAATTCTTCAGCTTGTTTATCTTGAGCTGCAGCCTTCTTCTGTGTAGTAGAGGAAACACTTTTCTTCTTCTTCTTAGTGATTTCCTTCATAGCATCAACAAGCAATTTCTTAGTGGGTGGCTCTTTTCTTTTCTTTGGCTTGCTTTGATTGGTGGCAATGCCTTTGCCTTTGTCCTTTGCCAAAATCTTATGTGTTGGCACATGAAATCGTTTTGATAGAGATGGAGGTGGTGAAGGGGTTCTCCCACTTGATGAAGAGGATGGAGAAGGAGTGTTTGGAGATGTGCATTTAACACGAGCCATTGCAAGCAGTTTAGAAGATGTAATTGAAATTGAATAACAGAGATATAGAGATTGAGTGGATTGGACTCTGAGAAACAACAAGGATTTGAGAGATTTTGTAGAGGTTGTGGAATGCGAAATCGATTTTAGGGTTTGATCAAGGTGAGAGTAATCGATTGCAACTGTTCCTTTTATACTTTCTGGTGCGTAAATCGATTGGGTCAATCGATTTAGTTACCGTTGTTGGGGAAGATAAAACGATTGATGCAGTAACGGCTAGTAAAAACATTGTAACGGTCATATTGTCAATCGATTCCCCTAATCGATTTCCTTAGTTACTAAATCGATGTCTACAATCGATTTCGTATCAGTCCAACAACTTTCATATCAGTTCAGAACAAAACTCATCTCAGCATCGATTTACCAAATCGATTCATTTGAGTGAAGATTTTAAACAACTTTAAACAATCGATTACCCTAATCGATTTCGTGGCAGAGTCTGGAAAAATTCCTCAACTTTGAAGTCTGGGGCCAACCTAATCGATTTTTCAAATCAATTCTTTAAACAACTTACCAAGTGATCAATCGATTTCCCTAATCGATTGGAATGGAAAAGTTAAAACATCTGAAGCTTCCTGGGAACAACAAATCGATTTACCAAATCGATTTCGTGTTTCTACTTTGAAAAAAAAGATACTGTATGGCATAAATCGATTTGAGCAATCGATTTCATAAAGCCATTTTCCTGTGTATCCATAGGATAATCGATTTATCCAATCGATTTGACACAGAAATCAGATCTCACTAGGATCTATGATACCTAGTTTCATCCTAATGTGAAGGAAGCTTTCCTTTGGCAAAGCTTTGGTAAATATGTCAGCCAACTGATCAGCTGTATTGGCATATTCAAGCTTGATATTCCCACTTTGAAATTGGTCCCGAATGAAATGATGCCTTATCTCAATGTGCTTGGTTCTAGAATGCATCACTGGGTTCCTAGTGATACTAATTGCACTTGTGTTATCACACATGATAGGTACGGTTCCTAAATCAACACCGAAATCCAATAAGTGTTGTTTCATCCAAAGGATCTGAGCACAGCAACTTCTAGCTGCAATGTACTCCGCCTCAGCTGTAGAAAGTGCAATGCTGGTTTATTTCTTGCTAAACCAAGACACAAGAGAGTTTCCTAGCAAGTGACAAGTACCTGAGGTACTTTTCCTATCTAGTTTGCATCCATCAAAGTCTGAATCTGAATAACCAACTAAAGTGCAGGTTGATCCTTTAGGATACCATAAGCCTAGACTCCTAGTACCTACTAGATATCTAAATATCCTCTTTACTGCACTAAGGTGAGACTCTTTTGGATCGGATTGGTATCTCGCACACATGTAAACGCTGAACATTATGTCAGGCCTGCTTGCTGTGAGATAGAGCAATGATCCTATCATACCTCTATACCTTGTAACATCTACTGGTTTACCTTTCTCATCTCTATCTAAATGGTTTCCTTGGCTCATGGGAGTATCAATGGACTTGAAGTTATCAAAACTGAATTTCTTTATCAAATCATTGCAATATTTTGTTTGACTAATGAAAATGCCTTGCTTGCTTTGGTTAATTTGAAATCCCAAGAAATAAGATAGTTCACCCATCATTGACATTTCAAATTTACCTTTCATTAAGTTTTCAAAATCTTTGCACAACTTATTGTTTATAGATCCAAAGATTATGTCATCAACATAAACTTGGACCAGCAAGATGTCATTTCCATTAGTTTTTATGAAAAGTGTCTTGTCAACATTTCCTCTTAAAAAGTTTTGTTGAATAAGGAAATTGCTGAGCTTCTCATACCAAGCTCTTGGAGCTTGTTTTAACCCATAGAGGGATTTTGTTAGCTTGTAGACATGATTAGGAAAATCAGGAATCTCAAAACCAGGTGTTTGGCTAACAAAAACTTCCTCTTGGATATCACCATTGAGAAAGGCACTTTTAACATCCATTTGATAAAGATTAAAGTCCATTATACATGCATAAGCAAGTAGTATTCTAATGGCTTCTAACCTAGCTACAGGGGCATAGGTTTCATCAAAATCTATTCCTTCCTCCTGATTGTAACCCTTGGCCACTAATCTAGCTTTGTTTCTAGTGATGACTCCATTCTCATCTAATTTGTTCCTAAACACCCATCTTGTTCCTATGATGTGCTTATTTTCTGGTTTAGGTACTAGATGCCAGACATTGTTCCTCTCAAATTGGTTTAACTCCTCTTGCATAGAAAGTATCCACTCACTATCTAGTAAGGCTTCCTTAATGTTCTTGGGTTCAATATGAGATACAAAGGCTGTAAGGTTACAAAAATGTCTAAGGTTCCTCCTAGTCGCCACTCCTTTAGAGATGTCACCTATGATGTTATCTATGGGAGGGTTTCTACTAAACTTCCACTCTCTAGGTAACTCATCTACTCTAATAGGTTCAACACAGTCACTGTTGGTTGGAGGTGCAGCTTCCTTTGGTTCTATAGGTTCAGATTCTACAACTTCATCGAAAGAAGCATCAACCATAGAAGGAGTGTTGTTCAAGTTTTCTTTAAAAAGTTCATCAAACTTTACATGAACTGACTCTTCAATTGTTTTTGTTCTTTTGTTGTAGATTCTATAGGCTTTGCTAGTTTGGGAATAACCTAGAAAGATATCCTCATCTGCCTTGGGATCAAACTTACCTAGGTGTTCCTTGTCATTGTTTAAAACAAAGCACTTACAACCAAAGACTCTAAAGTAAGAAATATTTGGCTTTCTACCCTTGTACAACTCATAAGGAGTTTTCCTAAGGATTGGGCTAATTAAAACCCTGTTGATAACATGTGTGGCAGTGTTAATTGCATCAGCCCAGAAATACTTGGGAATATTTGAGTCTTTAAGCATAGTCCTAGCTAACTCCTCTAAAGACCTATTTTTCCTCTCCACTACACCATTTTGCTGTGGTGTCCTAGGGGCAGAATACATATGATGAATACCATTCTGTTCACAGTAAGTATCAAAAGAATCATTTTGGAATTCACCTCCATGATCGCTTTTGATGGACATTATTTTCTGACTTGTTTCATTTTGTACCAAGTTTGCAAACTTTTTGAAAATAGAAAAAGCATCACTTTTATGAGTCAGAAAGTAAGTCCGGGTGAATCTAGAATAGTCATCAATTAACACGAAACCATACATATTACCTCAAAAACTTCTCACTTGGGATGGACCAATCAGGTCCATGTGAATCAGCTGCAAAACCCTATTGGTTTTGACCATGTCTATTGGGGGAAAAGAAGATTTGACAAGTTTACTTTGCTCACATGAATCACATAATCTGTCCTTAGTAAACTTCTTGTCAGGGAGTCCTATAACTAGCTGTTTACTAACAAGTCTATTCAAATGATCTATATGAATATGCGCAACACGTTTATGCCATAACCATGTCTCATCAGCATTTGATAATAAGCAACAAACAGAATTAGCAGGCACAACATGTAAATCTAACATGTAAATATTGTTAATCCTATCACCAACCAGTTTGATACTTTTATCATCCTTTTTCTCAATTATGCAAGAAAGTGGTGAAAAGCTTACTTGAAAACCATTGTCACAAAGCTGACTTATACTTAGAAGGTTATGTTTCAGCCCTTCTACGTATAAGACGTTTTTGATGATAGCAGTTGATTCGCTGCCTATGTCAACAACTCTACAGATCTTACCCTTATTATTGTCACCGTATTTGACAAATCCAACTTCTTTTAAGCTTAGGGATAGGAACATTGACTTGTCCCCTATCATATGCTTTGAGCACCCACTATCAAGGTACCATTGGTGCCTTGTGGATCTCAAGCATACCTGCAACAAAATTAGAATTTAGTTTTAGGTACCCAATACAAATTGGGTCCTGGGGGGTTAGTATCAAAATATGGTGTCTTGATCTTCCAAATTTGTTTACACCCTCTATTGGCAAGTTTTCTAAATTTGCAATTGTAAACAAAATGTCCTTTTCTACAACAGAAATGACATGTGACAGCAGAGGATGTATACTGTTTTGGTTTGACAAAGACATTATGCATATGACTAGATCTACCAAGGTTCTGGTTATGCTTAACATGCATATTTGGTTTATAACCTAGTCCAGATTTCTCATTGAAATTCCTTTGATTAGCAAGAAGTATGTCTAACTGGTTTTTACTACTGTTAAACTTATCTAGATCACTATGCAATGCATGATTTTCATTTTTCAGATTTTCATTTGTATCCTTAAGGGAATCATGCTCAAGTTTAATCTCATCATACAATATGCATTTCTCATCTAGTAACTTCTTAGTACTAATCAACTTTTTAATGGTACTAACATACTCATCATGTAATTCACTAAATGCATTTTGTAACTCATCATATGAAGGATTAGTTGAACTTACTTCGCTTTCTGAATCTGAGACTTTTTTAGCCATAAGACACAAATTTGCTTGTTCTTCTTCGGAAGATGAAGAGGATTTGTTGTCATTATCGTTTCATGCAACATAAGCTTTTCTGGATTTTGGAGTTGGTTCCTTGCCTTTGTTCTTTGCAGTTCTATTTTTGTTTTGCAACTTGTAACACTCAGACTTTATGTGGCCTGTTTTTCCACACTCATAACAGGTTATTGTCTTGGTGTCATTTGTCTTATAACTTGATGGTTTTCTGAACTTGTTTTCTTTCTTTTTCAGAAACTTTTTGAACTTTTTGACAAGTAACCCAACCTCTGATTCTTCATCAGTTTCACTGCTAGACTCATCCGAGCAACTTTCTTGTTCAGCTTTTGATTGGTGTGCTTGGACTTTCAATGACAGCCCTTTCCTTTTTTTGTCAGTTTGTTCAGCCTCATTGAGTTTGTGCAATTCCATTTCATGCTCCCTCAGTTTACCAAACAGTGTAGCTATCGCCATACTTCTAAGATCCTTAGATTATGCAATGGCAGTAATTTTTGGTTGCCATTCTCTAGTTAGACATCGCATGACTTTGCTAATCTGTTGTTCATTGTCAATTTCCTTTCCAAGTGCATTCAAGTTGTTGACAATGTGTGTGAATCTTGTTTGCATGTCATTGACTGATTCCTCTTTCTTCATGCTGAATAGCTCGTATTCATGCATTAAAGTATTTACACGAGCCCTTTTCACATAAGTGGTTCCTTCATGTGTCTGTTGAAGAGTATCACATATATCTTTTGCTGTCTTGCAGTTGGAGACCCTGAAAAACTCATCAGCCGAAAGTGCAGAAGTTATAATATTCTTAGCTTTTGCATTATAACCTACCTTCTTCTTATCATCCTCAGACCAGTCAGCCCTGGGCTTAGGAATGAAAGAATTATCAGTTCCTGCAATTTTTGGCACATAAGGTCCTTCTAAAATAGCATCTAATATGTCTATGCTAGCAGCCTCTAAGAAAATCAGCATACGATGTTTCCAGTACATATAGGCGGCCCCGTTAAAGGCAGGGGGCCTAGCCAATGAAACACCCTATCCTAGGAATTCTGAGGTCATTATCTTTTTATGAGAGTTACTCTAAAAAAAAAGTAGGCTCTGATACCAATAGATGGGGGGTATAACCTCAGATATTGCAGAAATTATGCAGAATAATGCCTATTCTAACAATATGCTAAACAGTTTGCTAAATTCAAAGATTTATTAAACGCAAGATTAACCAAGGTCCCAATTATCAATCCTACAAGAATATTAACAATAAAAAATATTGTGTAATAGAAAGTGCATCAGAAACAATTAATGTTCAATAGATATGTTCATATACAAGCATGCCAAAATAGCAATTCATGTAATGTCATTTAACACAGAATTTTATTATTGCATGCAATCAAGCTCAATCAAATAAGCAATGCAGAAATAAAAGAGATAAGGGAAGGAAAATGTACACAGTAATTTTTATATTGGTTCAGCCGCCTGCAAGACGGCCTACTTCCAGTCCTAAGATCAAATTCGATCTTAGCCTTTTCAATAGAATCTCGTAGAGTCGATTTACAGATGTTCCAGCTCCTCGCCTATCAATCTTAAACCACTCTTCCTATTCTATTCTTATCTCCCTGAATCCCAGAGTTTATCTCCTATAAACTCTTCCAAGATTTCAGTCTAGTGACTTCTTGATAATATCCCTCAACACAGAAGATCACTACCAGTTACAACTGGATTTCTCAATGTTATTTGATTACAGAATTTGTTTACAGAAAGTCTAAAACAGAAATATACAAAATTTCTTAAGCAAGCTTCTTCTCTAATTGTCTTTCTCTTTGCAATATTTTTCAGTCTTTGTTGATCACGAAAGATGAATGTTCATGTCTGAAAAAGCAATGTTCAATGTTATTTCAATGTGAGAAAGAGATATCAGAATGTTTTATCAATTGTGTTAGTTATATGAGAAGAAGAGAATGAAAACAGTTTATATAGTTTCAGAAAAACCAGCTGATGAATCGATTTGCCCAATCGATTCATTAAAGTTATAAAGCATGCTCAATTGATTTACCCAATCGATTTCGCGAATCTTGTTTTTCTTGAATCTTGAAACTACATAAACTAATCGATTTACCTAATCGATTATTTTAATTCATTCTTAAGAATTGAGTAACAGTTCATATGTGAATCGATTTGCATAATCGATTTGGGATGTTTTGTTCCAACAACGAGATCAAAACAATCGATTTGCTCAGTCGATTCAAATATTTACATAATCGATTTGGCCATGTGCTAAGTCTTCTCTGTTACTAAAACTTTTGTACCAATCGACTGTGCCAATCGATTTCACTGGTCACAGGGACATAGTGGTTTTCAACAAATCGATTTGCCTAATCGATTTGGCTAATCATAGAGAGTTAGCTTAAATCATGTTAATCGATCTATCTAATCGATTATGGACTCATGTCTGAAGAACAGTTTATCAGTTGGTTCATTCAATCGATTTACCAAATCGATTGATGCCAAACTTATTACAAAAGAAATAGTTCAATGGATTGTGCCAATCGATTGTGTTTGTCTCAGACCAAGTTTATTTTTAAACTTAATTTGTGAAATCGATTTGCCTAATCGATTGGTTAATAACTAGCTTGGCTCTGTAACTTTCATAATCGATTGTTTCAATCGATTTAATCAAACAGAATAATCTTGTGATTGGAACAATCGATTTGCCAAATCGATTAGCCTGCAAAACGGCATGCTACTGACTTGCACACTTGATTTTCAGTAAATGTGCAAATCGATTTGCCTAATCGATTTCCTAATCACAGATTTTTCAATTTCAATCAACCCTATTACAAAATCGATTTGACTAATCGATTTGCTTAGTGAATCTTCCAACTTTTGTTGATTCCTTGAGTTCCAAGCTATTGTCTCAAGTTTGTAGGGTTGAGATGTTGTTCCTGAAATTTTTCTAAGTTCAACAAGTTAGATTTATCACATGATGTATGTTTGTCAATAATATCAAAAATGGACTTATGTCTAACAGAGGCAGTTGCTAACACAAATTTTCTCTTACTTCTCAAACTGGCAATCATAGTGTGATAAAATAATTTTTTACATGTTTCTCTTGTCCCATCCAAAAACAAAATATTTATTTAAGAAATTATTTATGACATTAATTAAATTAGGTCGGGTTAAGTAAGAAAATTCCTTAATTTCTTCATAATCTGATTCACTTCCAGATATAGGATCAGTGTGTGTGTTGGATTCAGAGTCATAGTTGGTATGAGTCATTAGAAATATGATTGCTCTTTATAATTAGAGGATTCATCATAATCATCCCATGTAGCCATTAGAACATTCTCCTTGTATCTGGATTCTTTCCTCTAGTATTTCCCTTTTTCTTTTCTTCAGATTTCGACATAACGACTTGACATGTCCAAATTAATTGCATCCACAGCATATGATGTTTTTCTTGTCGGATTTTTCATCATTTTCTTTTCTGGTCTGTCTGGAATATCTTTGACGAAACTACATCTTTTAGTTGTGCCACGTCTTAATTTTTTTAGATATGAAAGTCAGCTTCTCATCCTCTTATTTTAGATTCTGATCATTTGAATCATTATCCTCTGGTTCTATTATTCCCTTCGGAACCTTCTTCTGTTAGGATTTCAAGGCCAAAGTTGGCTACTTTTTCTTGGGCTCATCCTATGCAAGCTCAATTTCATGTGATCTTAAGGAGCTAATCAATTCTTCCAATTTAAAAGTATTGAGATCCTTAGCTTCTCGAATAGCTACAACCTTAGGTCTCGACTTGTTTGGAAGACTCCTAATAATTTTCTTCATATGATCAACAGTAGTATAACTCTTCTCAAGAACCTTTAATCCTGAGATCATAGTCTAGAATATGGAAAACATTGTTTCCATGTCTTCATATTTTTTCATCTTGAACAACTCATACTTTTTGACTAGGAGGTTGACCTTTGCTTCTTGAACTTGTTTGTTTCCTTCATAAGTAGAATCAAATTATCATAAATGTTCTTTGTTGTCTCCTTGTTGGTGAACTTCTTTGCACTCCTTGAAAGTGTTTGCATTTATCATGAATTAATGTTCTGGACTTATGATGCATCTTGTACATCTTGATCTTATCAACATTTATCTCCTTTTTTTGAATTTCAGTACCATCTTCTTTTGTTGGAGAAGTATAACCATCTTCCATAAAGTCCTAAAGTTTAGGATCTCGTACAATAAAGAAACTTCTTAGTTTATCCTTCTAGTACTCAAAAGGTTCACCATCAAATAGATGTGGTATGTTGATGTTTTCTCCAACAGCATCTTCATTGAATTCAAACATGTTGAATCCATGGATCTTTCCTCAATTACTATAAAGTGCTCAGCCTTGAAATCGAGCTCTAATACCAATTGAAGGAACAAACACGAGAAGAGGGTTAAATTGTGTTTATCTAAGTTGGATTCTTATAAGGATTTAATCCCCAAATTCAACTCCTTGTGAATTTTTCTAAAAATATTACCACTTTTAGTTCTTATAAAAACAAAACATGTTAATTGTTCACTAACTTTTAATATTTTTAATAATTTTTTGCAAGCATGTTTAAAATACTTCTCCATAAAAAGATGTTTTTAAACTTGGAGTGAATTAAATATAAATTTTTTAATGCAAAAATATCAAGATAAAAGCAACGAAAAATATGTACTATAAAGTTTTATTTTTGAACTTATTTTTTGTGGAGAATTTCTTAATAATGTTGTAAACATACATGCAAAAAATCATAGACTAAAAAAGAATAACATTGTTGATATTTTAAGACATAAAAATCAAATCGTTGTTTAAAATTAAATAAAGCATCAAATTGGGAAGAAAAAAAGATAAATGATTGAATTGTTACCTGAAATTAAGTTAATTGATCGTGGAGGTATTTTGTCTTTTTTTATTAGTATAGTTAATTGTACATTTTTTGTAATAGAAGAAAAAAGAGAAACAAAAACAAGCTAAAAAATAAATACTCCCTTAAGAAAGATTCTCAAAGTATCTGCAAGTAACGATGAAGCGAACTCCACAGGCGTAGATGGAGCAATCTTTAGAAAGTCAAGTTGTGAAGATATATTTTTAGCAAAAAAGTCAGCGCATTGATTTCCTTCTCTAAGAATATGTCACAACCCCACACTCTAGTTCCTCCTCAATTCGAGCTTAATTTCATACTAAACAACAACAAACTCATGAAGGTTATTACTATAGTCAATGTGACCACAAAAACCAATTACCAATCGTCATTTTCATATCTCAACAAACCACCAAAACCAACAACAGTAGAGTTTCCAATAGCATTGCCATCAACATTAAGAATCGTAACCTCTTCCCAAGAATCATTCAAACACATCATCCTAAGCTCTCTCTGATGAGTATGAGATGGATAAAAATTTCTAATTAAAAAGTTTAGAGAATGTACAATTGAACTAAGTTTGAAAGTCCAAAATGATTCTTTGGCAACAAAAATGGAATTCTTAGCTCTATATGTCCTTCAAATTTCCAGCCAAAAAAAGAGAGAGAGAGAGAGAGCTATAATCTCTAGAGTCATTCGACTTCAAGAAATTGAAAGTATTATTGTGATTGAAAAGTTTGGGGTCGTTTGTAACGCCTAGTTATGTGGGTATAACATTGTAGTAATAATGCAAAAGTTTTTATATTTATATAAGAGAGAAGATACTATAATAAAAAAAATGAAATTTTTGAAAGAAGTAATAGTATAAAATCCTTAAAATAAAACCTTACAACTCAAAAATTCTTTAATAATCAAAGTATTCAAAACTGGACATTTAATAACTAATCCCGAAATAAAATACAATTTAGACATTATGTCTATTTATTCTTGATCTACTAACATAATCCAAGGAAATTACTCTTAAAGGAAGTAGGACTTCTCAACTCTCTGCATCCCCAATGTAACACCCCAAATTTTATATTAAATTATTTTATTAATTAAATATAATTTTAAATAATTAATTTGGTGTTGAAATTATTTTAGAATATATGTTGATTAGTTTTATGATTAATTTTCTTTATAGATGTGTTTTCTATGATGTGCTAATCTTTTACATATTTGATCAAATATGTTATATAAATAATAAATTTTATATTTTATTATTTTATATATTTTTCTAAAAATAATAGTATATTAGTGTAAATATTTTGAAGAATAAGATTTATGTGATTTTACGTGTATATATGAGTTGGTCATTAATATGATATTTTCTTGTGTGTTTGATTAATATTAAATGTGTATTTAATTATATTAAATTATTTTTAAATATATCTTATT
>JBBPBR010000003.1:37937508-37950578 GCA_037974775.1 Cicer pinnatifidum
ATATGATGTATTTTTTTCGTTAATTTAATGTATTTCATTTCATTAATGTATTTTATTGCAACAAATATGATATATATTTTTTTAATTTTAATATATTTTTTTAAAATTTATAATATAATATAATTATTTTAATTAAATCATTATAATTATAATAATTTTTAATTATAATTATAATAATTATATATAATAATAATAATAATAATAATAATAATAATAATTAAAATATAAAATTTATTTATAATTTATTAATGTATTTTATTTTTTAAATAAAAACAACTCTTTGAGATAAATACACAACTCTTATGCTAATAATGAATCTTTAGGAAATATAGTTTTATTTAAAAGTCTTATTTTGTGCTTAGAGTAGATTTAAATTATTTTTATGGTTTCATCGAGTTAGCTAAACTTTAGAATAGTTTTTCTAAAGTCTTGAGAATATTTTTGATACTCAGATTTGTCAACTGAGGTCCTGCCAGCTACTCTAGGAGTTGTTGGAGAATAAACGCAGTCGCTTCTCCATAGTTGTGAGTAAACGACGATCAATGTCGTATATTTTTATAATACTATAATTATTATTTTACTTGTTTTCTATATTAAATAATTTGATCATCATCACAACTATTGTCAATATGCTAGAAGACTTATAGTTTAAGGTACATGATTCAATCTAATATCGTTATTTTTCAAATGCACATAAGAACCTTTTACTTTAACATATGCTTCAAATGAATTTTTAAAGTGACCACCTGCATGAACAACATTTGAACATTAAGTTTTTGACAAAAGTCAAGGTTGTATTCGACTACATATATGTGTAGCTGAATACATATGAAGTTAGTAGCACAAACTGCACATTCGTATTGGACTACAACATATTGTAGCCGACTACAAAATCAAACCAGGGACAAAATTAAGTCATCTATATTCGACTACAAGGATTTGTATTCGAATACAAGCTTGAAATTTTGAAATAGATATGAATGTTACAAAGTGTATTCAACAACATTAGGCTGTAGCCAAATACAACTGCGAAATAATGCAATTTTTCAGTTCTGATTCAATGTGAATCATTGCATATGTTCATCAATCTTCGGGGAACGATTGCCACTGATCTGAAGTGATGTCTAAGGAGTATAAATACCTCCTAGTTTCATATTTAACTTAAGAACCTTAAGAGAATATTAGAACAACTTTGAACAACTTTTTTGAAATTTTTTGTAAATTATTCAAAGTCGTACATTCATATTTTAAGTAAATGTTTTACATTGTAATATCATTGAAAAAGGTTCTCTCTTGTACTTGAAATTATATTAGATTGTTATCTTTGTACAAGATAGCATCAATTGTTATACCCTCTTGATTTCAGTCAAAATTATTGTTGTAAAAGCATTCAAGTTATTGTGTAAATTGAGGAAAGTGGTGTTCTTTCTTCAAGTGTTGTAAACTAAGATAGTGGAGTTCTATCTTTGGCAGACTGATAGAAGTTTGTTACATAAGTCTTAGAGTTAGACTTATACTTATTCTAACAATAGTGGAAAATCTCTTGTGGTGTGCAAGAGGACTGGATGTACCTTGGTTTGAAAGGGGAATCAGGATAGATCGTTGTGTTCTTTATTTTTCTGTCATTGACAAGATTTTCTATACAATAATCCTAGTTAGAAAAATAATCCACTAACTCTCCAAAAGCTAGAAAATTTCTAAACACCAAATTCACCTTCTCTTAGGTGCGCCTCTGAACTAACAATTAGCATTAGAGCAGGTTTTGGAAATTTGCTCATTAGTCATTATTCATGGCTTTCGCACAACCAGTTTTTAGAGATGATGGTAGTAGTAATAAACCACCTTGCTTTGCTGGAGAACATTATGATTTCTGAAAAATATGCATGCAAGGATATCTTGAGGCACAAGGATATGATATTTGGGATGTGGTATAAAATGGCCCCTATGTCCTAAAGACAAACATCACCAATAAAGAGGGAATAAATATAAAAGCCTCAGGGACAAATGATGACAAAAGAAAAGTGATGTTTGACAAAAAAGCCAAAAACATGTTACAATCGACACTTGAAATGGACAAGTTCTTCCATGTGTCTCATTAAAAAAATGCCAAAGAAATTTGGGTTACTCTTGAAGTAACCCATGAAGGAACAATTGAGGTAAAATGTTCTAAATTTAATACTTTATCTCAAGAATATGAATTGTTTCGTATGCAGCCGGAAGTACTTATTCTAGATTTGCAGAAAAGATTTTATCATCTGACCAACCACTTATTGGCGCTTGGAAAGACCTTCACTAATGATGAATGAAACCTTAAATTTTTAAGATCATTAACAAGGGTGTGGCAACCTAAAATAATGACAATTTCTGAAAAGAAAAGTATGTCAAACATGTCTCTTTATGCATTTTTTGAAAAACTCCAAGAATGAGATTGAACTTGGAAGACTAGAAAAGAAGCCAAAGAGCATTGCCTTGAAAACAGAGTCAAGAGAATATATAGATGATGAGAACTCATATGGAGATGAGAACATCACCTTCCTTGTAAAGAATTTGGTAGGTTCCTTCAAAACGATAAAACTTTTATGAAAAGGAAAACTTTCAAGAAGAAGTATGTCTCCACTACAAATCAAAACTTCATTGGTTTTGAGTGTGTCAAGCAAGGACACATAAAAGCGGAGTGTCCAAATATTATCAACAAAAGTGCTCTCAAGAAGAAAGAATTCAAAAAGTTCTATATAACATGAGAGGACAATGAAGTCAGTTCATCCTCAAATTCGGAAAGTGTAAAATGTACAAATGTTGCTTTGATGACATCACACCAATCTGACGAAGAAAAAGAGGTTAGTAACAAAGATTCTTCTCATAATAATAATGCTAATAATGAATTTTATATTGAATGTAATTATCCTCAAAATGCAATAAAAGAATTACTTATGGAATGTAAAATTCTGTGCAAAATAGTGTCAACTCTAAAGAAACAAATTTCATCTCTTAAAGAGAAAATTGACACTATGGAAAAAGACATTGAAAAATTAAAACAAAATTTTACATGTAATAAGTGTAATTCTCTTTCTTTTAAAATTGTCCAACTAAATAGAGTCATTGAGAGATATGAAAAGGGACATGTTGGATCGGAAAATATTCTAAATTTGCAAAGATATTCCAATGACAAGAGTGGCCTTGGTTATTCAAAATTTGATAAACCAAGTATTAACAAAACCATCTTTGTTAATGCAAGTGATCAATCCAACAAAGAGAAAGTAATACTTGTGCAAAATGATCATCATTAATCTTAGAAGATTTATGTTCAAAAGAAATCTCATATGCCTAAATATAGAAGTAAATCTATTCCTACATGCTTTTATTGTAGTCTAAATGGCCACACACCTAATGCTTGTCATTTTAGGAATTTTGGTGTTCCAAATGGACATTATGTGTGGGTCAAGAAAGGTATTAATACTCAAGGACCGAAAGCACTTTGGGTACCTAAAAAATTATGATCTTATTTTGTAGGAATGCATACAAAGTAACTCTAATATGTGGTACATTGATAGTAGATGTTCAAAACACATGACCGGTTACAAAATAAAAATTTTCAACACTTACTCTTGAATCAAAAGGCTGTGTAATCTATGGAGATAACAACAGAGGTAAAATTTTGGGCATTGGAAAGGTTGGTGCAACCTCATCTCCTTTAATTGAATATGTTCTATATGTTGAAGGATTAAAGCACAATCTTATTATCATTAGCCAACTTTGTGACAAGGGTTACAAAATAGCTTTCAACAAAGATGAATGCATTATCCGAAATGATCATGGAGGATAATTTCAAAATGCTTCTTTTGTAGAGTATTATGAAGAAAATGGAATCTTCCATAACTTTTCTACACCAAGAACACCTCAACAAAATGGAGTTGTTGAGAGAAATAATAGATTATTGGTAGAACTTGCAAGGACCATGCTAAGTGACTCATGTTTACCAAAATATTTTTGGACAGATGATGTAAGTACAGCTTGTTATGTATCCAACCGAGTAATAATTCGACCAATCTTTAAGAAGAGTCCATATGAACCCTATAAAGGTAGAAAGTCAAACATCTTTGACTTTCACATATTTGGGTGTAAATGTTTTGTGTTGAATAATGGTAAGGAAAATCTTGGAAAATTCGATGAGAAAACCGATGAAGGTATCTTTATTTGTTATTCCTTATATAGTAAAGCTTTTAGAATTTTTAATAAAAGAACTTTGTTAGTAGAAGAATCTATGTAGTATCATTTGATGAATCTAAACCCTTGAAAGAGGATAAAATTGTCTCTTGTGATTATGATTATTCACCTGAACAAATCGACCGATCAGAACTTACTACTTGGATAAAAAGCTGATCACTCCAAAATATGGTACACTTGATTCCTTCTCAGCTTTTAAATTTCCAGAGCTACTTAGGGCATAACATTTGGAAGCATTCATTAGTTATAATGACCCAATCTATGCTGGCTTAGTTAGGGTGTTTTACTGCAACCTTAAGAAATAAGGAATTAAGCTGGTATCTCAAGTAAAAGGAAATTATATTGAGTTAGATACTCAAACAATTGGAGAAATTCTGCAGTTACCATTTGATGGTCAGAAACTTAGGCCTGGAAATTTGTGAGTGGAAAAATGTGACAAAATACGATGTTTATATATCATTGTGTTGTTTTGACAAAACCTCCATAGAAAGAAAACGAACACAGGCTGATTCTAAATTTTCTAGGCTACGGTACAATGTTGGAAATTTGACCGTTGAAAACATGTTGCAGCATTATTTCCTCAATTACATTTTGGTTCTAAAGGTCGGAAACTATTCTCAAATGACTGAATTTGAACTTCAGATTATGTTTTTTATGCTAGATGGAAATGATCTCAATTGGTCATATTTTGTTCGGTCTGTTCTGTTTGCTTCCAAGAATGCCATAGGTTTGCCATATGCAAAAGAGATCACCAGGATTTTGGATCATTTTCAAGTGGACTTTTTAGGTGAAGTAACGTATACACCTTCAAAAGAAAATGTCTTGGACTTGAATGTGTTGCCCAGTATGGAGATTGTGTGGAGCAAGCAACTTCAGGCTTATGTCTATAAAAGTGATTTTGGAAAATCATCTACGGCTGCCCAAGATGAGGAAGCAGAAGAAATGGTATCGGACGATAATCACGTTTCAATTCGCATGGTAATGGATAAGCTCAACTCCCTTCAAACCTTCATCACTGAATAATTTCAAACCATGGACATATCCATTAACAACAGATTCTGAAACATTGAGACAACCCTTGCCTAAAACCATGAGTCTCTGTTGAATGAACTAAATGGCCTATCTCGCAAGATTGCCCAAATTCCAAACCCAAAGGATGATAACATGTAGTTTGTTGTTGTAGTTTATGTTATTTTCTTAAGCTGCTTTGTAAGTCATTTCATTTAAACTCTTAAAATTGTTGGTATATTACGTAAACATGTTTCACTTTTAACTATGTTTTTTATGTTATATTCCCTACCTTTTGAAATGCTTTTATTCCCTATATATTTTGCATGCTTGGAATATATGTCTGTTGTTTTTCTTCCTTTTTGATCATGTCAAAAGGGGGAGAAAATTGGAATGTTGTTGTTAAATAATTTGTAGTTTTTCAAACTTTAAAAACATGATGGAATGAACTCAAGATCAAAGGGGGAGTAAACATGCATTAATGGGGAGAAAAATCAAAAAGATTATCTATTTGAAATTTCAACAACAAAAAGGTTTTGTCATCATGAAAAATGGGAAGAATGTAAATATGCAAGAATACTTATGTTTTTGATGAAGACAAAGACCAAGTAAAGTTATCAAGTTGCAAGTTCAAAGTGAAATCAACTATTGTCAATATGCTAGCAGATGTTGTATTCGACTACAACAAACCCAAGTCAGTAGCAAAAATAGAACATCTGTAGTTGACTACAATATGTTGCAGCCGAATACAAACCCAAGTGAGTAGCAAAAATTGCACATATGCATTCGACTACAAGATGTTGTATCCGAATAAAATACCAATTTAGTAGCTAAAACTGCACTTTTATATTCGACTACAACATGTTGTAGTCGAATACAAAATCAAGTTAGTGGAAAAATTCAGTCATTTGTATTCAACTACAAGGATTTGTATTCGAATTCAATCTTAAAATTTTGAAATAAATTTGAATGTTACATAAGTGTATTTGACTACACGCAGGCTGTAGTGGAATACAACTGCGAAACAATGCAATTTTTCAATTCTAACCAATCTGAATCATTGCATATGTTCATCAATCTTCTGGGAACCATTGCCACTTATCTGAAGTGATGTATAAGGAGTATAAATACCTCCTAGTTTCATATTTAACTTAAGAACCTCAAGAGAATCTTAGAACAACTTTGAACAAGTTTCTGAAATATTTTGTGAATTATTCAAAGTCATACTTTCATATTTCAAGTACATGTTTTACATTGTCATATCATTAAGAAAGGTTCTCTATTGTACTTGAAATTATATTAGACTGTTATCTTTGTACAAGATAGCATCAACTATTATATCCTCTTGATTTTAGTCAAAATCATTGTAGTAAAATCATTCAAGTTATTGTATAAATTGAGGAAAGTGGTGTATTTTCTTCAAGTTTTGTAAATTAGGATAGTGGTGTGCTATCTTAGGAAGATTGTTAGAAGTTTGTAACAAAATTCTTAGAGTTAGACTTGTACTTATTCTAACAATAGTGGAAAATCTCTTGTGGTGTGCAAGAGTACTAGGTGTACCCTTGGTTTGAAAGGAGAACCAGGATAAATCGACGTGTTCTTTATTTTTTTGTCATTTACCCATCCCCCTGTTTTAGGTGTGCCTCTGTACTAATAGAAAGAGTTGTCAATGAGATGAAGCCGCCTCTTGGTTTTCAAGAATTTGTATTTTTACCTGTTTGATTTTTTATGATGATTTTAAAGTTGTTTATTTTAATTTTGCTTCGCTATTAATTGGATTTTTAATATTTCTATATGAACAACTAAATTATAAGTTTAATTATTTTATGTGTGTATTTTATTTGAGAATTATATAGATTTTTTAGAAATATTGTTTAACATAATTGCTACAAGATTGTAAAACAATTATTTGTGCCTTTTTGTATTTCCCTTCTAGTTGATGGTGGTTGTTGTCTCCTCACTAAGTCTTTGTGACTCACCCCTTCATGTTGTTTATTTTTTTTCTTCAGATTCATAGGCACCTGAGTAACAAACTGCTAGTAGATTAAAGTCTCAACAATTTTTTTTGGTAGACCTCTTTGATTGAGGAGCATTATTTTTTGTAAGTTATGTTGAGTCGTGATGTATTTTACAACTATTTGAGTCTAGAAATTCTTTTGGAGAATGTATTAAATATTTAGATTATGCTCTTTGAAATTATAGAGGATTTTATAAATTTGAGAATGTTGAAGTTATAGAGGATACTCTATCGAAATTTCAAGAAAAAATTATATATTTTTCGAAATGGTTATTTAGAACTATTTATTTTCTTAATTTGTTAAGTTAGTTGATAGGCTTTCCAGGCTAGGAGTATAGCTTGTACGCCGGTCACAATGTTTAGTTTTTGGGTTGTGACGATAACTAAGAACGTTATAGCTCTCCCGTGTTGTTGAGCACACTGTTTGCGCTTCTCTTCGCGTCGTCCCTGCGCACTTCCATTTTCTTCCTTTGCAAGTTTTCGTTTACTGATCTCTGATTTCGATGTTTATCTCTAATTTCATTTGTTGATTTGATGATTTTGTTTTCGTTTGTTAATTTTCTAATTTCATTTGTTAATATTTTGTTTCATTTATCTCAGTCTTGTCGCGCTACTACATTAGTACGTTTGTTGATTCCATTGTTGTCTTCGTGTACTTAAAACCTTCAAAGCCTCTTTCTTTCTTCTCTATGATAAATATGTCATCTTATTTAACCCGTGTTATGTTGTTAATCCTTATACTTGGAGTTTTTTGAAGTTGTGATGATTTCCCCATTTCAATCACATATCCATGAACATTTTATTTTGCTTAAATGACGAATCTTCAAACTTGCTTTGAGTTTTTAAATTGAATGGTGATTATGTGCAACATTAAATAGAGACTTAGAAAATTTCAAAGCATATTTTGTATTTATTGTGCTTACTTTTATGTACAATTGTCTTGATGTTAAGTAGTTAGAATTTTGAGTGATTCATAACTATAAATGTGATATAATTTGTAAAAGTATGTTTGTCCTTTCGGTATTATAAAGCTATTTTCATTTTCTATCTTTGTTTTTCTCTATTTTTGTAAATTTTGTGCTAGTTTTTGATTTGTTTAGTTCTAGGTATATACCGACTCATGTGATTACCAACACTTTGGACGAATGTGTTTATACCGAAACATGTGATTACCTTTGATTAATTTATTTTCTTCAAATTATTACTTGTGTCGGCATGTCAATATTGTGTTTGGTGTTCATGTCTATGTCAATGTTTCATAGGTTCAATATTCTTACATATGTGCGCTTACATATACATCTTCATTGTCGATGCACCTTAGAAGACAAGATTTATTTTCTATATTAACTCATAAAATTCATAATCTTTCATTCAACTATGATAGTTCTAAGTGAATTTTGATGTGTTTCATTTTGCAAATTGACTTGTCTAATCTATGGTGCAAGCCTTGAGGGTACCATCTTAGTCTAAGAGTTTGAGGGCAACATCATTTAGGGAGCTTGTAATGGCACAAGCGTTGAGCAAAAGAGTTTGAGGGCAACATCATTTAGTCTCTGTGTGTATTAATTATACAAATGAAGTATTTACACTTTCAAAAACTAAATAAATATTTCTTCCATCCAATAACTAACAGAAAAGCTCGACCTTATCTTTGTGAATATTATTATTTGCTACCAATGTAGAAAATGAGATTAAAACATTTTTAAAATTCAATTAAATCAAATTATATTTAGAAAATATGAATATCACCCCACCTCACATTCCATGCAATCTATGCAATGTAACCTTCAAGTATATGTATGCATATGTTAGTGCATATATATATATATATATATCTGATTGTGAATTATTGAAGAAATGATCGATTTATTTCTTGAATCAAAATGGTTACAATTATGGTTTAAATACAACATGCCCTAATCTAAGAATAAAATAAAATTAGAATTGAATATGAGGGATTTACTTTACAAGGTCCTTTGATATTCACTACATTCGTCCTATTAATTACATAATAACTAGTCAATAAATGACTTACTCTCAGCCACAATTTGGAACACAACGCTCCTCCTTAAGATGGGCAATAAATGTAAATCAAGTCTATCTACACATGTTTTATTTTATCATGGTGGACTGGATTTTTTGCAATATTGATTGTTGCCTTGTTGTCACACCAGAGGCTGATGATGCAATATGTTGGTACTCCTAATTCCTTAAACATTCTTTGCAACCAAATTCCCTCACAAATGCCACAACCCATTGCTTTGAACTAAACCTCTGCACTACTTCTTACCACCACTGTCTGTATTTTACTTCTCCAAGTAGTCAAGTTTTCCGATATATATATACAATACCCACTTGTTGACTTGAGATCAGTTAATGAACCAACCCAATCTACATATGTGAACACTTTCACACTCCTAATTGTGTCCTTTTTGAAGTGAAGACCTCTCCCGAGTGTCTTTTTGAGATACTACAAAATTCGAGTCACAAATTCCATGTGATGTTCAATGAGCTTATTCATGAAATGACTTACCATACTCACTGAGTAACCAATATCTGATCTTGTGTGAGTTAGGTAAATTAGCTTTCCTACCAATATTTTGTATCTCTCTTTATCAACTTGCGGACTACCTTCTTTGTTCGACCAATTTAAGGTTAGGTTCCATTGGTGTATCTGTTGGCATGCACCCTAACATTCTTGTTTCTTCCAACAAGTCTAGCACATATTTTCTTTGGAATACGTAGATTTCGTGTTTGGAACGAGCAATCTCCATCCGAAGAAAATATTTCTTTAGCTAGAAATCTTTAGAGTTTTTCTATCTCTTTCTCATCATTTCTTGAGATTATGATGTCATCCACATTAACAATCAATATTTCCCCCTTTACTTCAATTGAATATTTGACAAACATTGTATGGTCGGTTTGGCATTGAGTAAAGTCGTGACTCTTAACAACTCGGGTTAGTCTTTTAAACCATGCCCATGGGAATTGCTTATTGTAACACCCTAAATTTTATAATAAACTATTTTATTAATGAAATAAGAGTTTAAATAATAAATTTGGTGTTAAAATCATTTTAAAATATACATTGATTAATTTTAGGATTAATTTTCTTTATATGTGTATTTTTCTATGATGTGTTACTCTTATACATATTTGACTAAATCAGGGATATAAATAATAAATATTATATTTTATTCTTTTATATATTTTTCTAAAAGTAATAGTATTTTAGTGTACAAATTTTAAAGAATAAGATTTTAGGAGATTTTACGTGTATAAATGCGCTCATAATTGATGTGATATTTTCATGTGTGTTTGACAGATACTAATGGTGCACATAGTTATATTTAAATTATTTATAACTATTTCCTATTTTTAGTTATTTATTTTGTAAATAATTATCTTGAAATATTATTAATATTGTTTTTTATTTATGTTATTTTTATATTGTGACACCCTAAATCCCAAAATAATATATATAATAATTTATATCATATTCTTATGACAATTGCAACAGGTAAATAAAAATATATTTTCAAGAAAATAAAATCTTTTGTAACTAATTTAGGATATCACGTTTCCCAAAAATAAAAATAAAAACCCTTATTCGCGGTATCACCTATCAGAGCGTGGTTCCTCCCAAACTTGAACTTCAAGACTCATTAACCTGTAATAACTGCGATTTCACAAACGCAGGGCCCAGCCAGTCAAACACAAACAACGAAGGAGGTGAGTTTTGAAATCATGTTAATAGTATAATATGAGTAAGAAGAACACGCAAACAATCATAATAAAACCGTATCATAATAACTTTAAGATATATCAAAATATTTAATTAAATAGTGTCATACTATAGCATTAAAGTCACTCAAGTAAAATAATCATCTTATTATAATATGCATCAAATCATCTAATTATTATTACCTTTGAAACACATCAATCACAACAAAACAATCACAAGGAAATGCAATGCTATGCATGAGCTTAGACTCTACTTCACAATGTGGTACGATTCTAACTCTGAAGTACTTGGTTAGGAGACCATGATACTATGCCACCATCCCGGTGGACGGACAATTCAAATTGGCCCTGTCCTCATAGATCCCCTCAACTCAACCCGAGACACATATACGCGACAGTCGAGGTAAACATGTGTTGCATGGTAGCTTCCGACATTTGGAGTGCTACCTCCAAGTCACCTAGAAATTCCCCACCGGAATACCTCCAAGGTCTAACAATCTTGCCTTAAGGCTCGACAGCAGACCTCCACGATCAGGCTCATTCAGTTGTACTTCCCCAGAATCACTAGGTTTGTCAGGCCCTACCTATATGATGACAAAATAATCTTCACTTCACAAACTCACAATATTTATTTTCTCCCCTGGTTAGCTTAAACTACTCCATTAAGACCACCATATTTAAGAATCATCACTATCTCATCAAGTATGGGGTACTTCAATATTTTCATCACAATTTTATAATATAATTAATCATAATTAATCATGATCATCGTATAAACTCATCACAATTTTATAGCATCACTATCATCAATAAAAAATCATCATTATCATCACGTAAGCATATATCAAACCATGCATCCATATTTTATTATCACATCCCATAATTTCATCTAAGCAAACATGTACACATAATTTCATTCAACATGCAACATCACAATAATAACAAATATCAACTACCACACAAGTATCGAAAATTAAATCAATCAACACCTTATAAAAATTTCTATTTCACATTTTAATCTCACAATTCTCATATTTCAAATTAACCAATTTATCTCTCAAAGGGCTACTGCCGTACGTAGCAAGCCCTAGATGAATCGTTGGGAAATACGGTTTTCCCGTTCATCTCACAATATATTATACTCATGAATTCAAACGCTCTCTCACCCCTTACCCTTATTTCGACGCTTTCACCTATGAATACAATTCGACGCCCAAACAGTCTTTGTTCTTTGACTCTTTGCCCTTCAATCGATCATAAATCAGAAAACCAATCAGTGAATAATATAGCCACATTTCACACGGTCGTTTTGGCGTTGGTTTCACTCAAATCGGACTTACAGTGAAGGAGAACGGTGCAAAATAACGAATTTCAAATTTGGATGAAAACGGAGAAATTTTTACGAAACAGTTATCGATCACCGGTGTCAATTTTCTATATTTTTTTTTCCATGTGCCTAGTTCTTCTTCTCCAAGTGCGGCTGCTCTTCAGATTTTAAATTGTAGCCTATTTAGGTTTTATTTGACCTTTTATATATATACATATATATTAGTTATTATTAATCTAACTCATTTAACCCCATTTTATTATTATTATTATTATTATTATTATTATTATTATTATTATTATTATTATTATTATTATTATGCTAAAATAAAATTAATAATTGTTTAATCCCCTTTTTAATATTCCTCCAATTTTCCAATTATTACTAATAATTTATAAATTAGAGTAATTAAAATAATCAATATAAAAAAACATCTTACTAATAATCAAAACTCTCACATTCAAAATAATCTCTACAGTTATACTTATTTCTCAAAATACTCACATTATAATAATACCATCATATTAGAAAATAGTTAAAATTATAAAATAAATAGATATAACATCAATATTTTATATTAATTATTAAATCATAATAAATAAATATAAAATCACAATACCATAACAAGTATTTAAAAATAAACGAAATCAAACACAATATCAATTCTATATCAAGATAATTGTTTATAAAAAAATAACTAAAAATAGAAAATAGTTATAAATAATTGAAATATAACTATATGTATACTTA
>JBBPBR010000003.1:37950845-37985327 GCA_037974775.1 Cicer pinnatifidum
CGCTCATATAATATAACATGTATCAAACTAGTACATCATAGAAAGCATCCATATAACAAAATTTACTCACAAAATTTATCAACATATATTCTAAAATAACTTTAACATCAAATTCATTATTTAAAATCCTATTTATTTCGTAATTTTGACTATTCTCTAATTATGACAGTAATTTAAATGTGAATATTTTGAAAGAATATGTATAATTATAATGATTATTTTAAATATTAGCGTAGTGTCAGTTATTAGTGATAGGTAATTAAAAAAATTAATTATTTTAGTTACTCTAATTTAAAATATATTAGTTATAAAATATTAATAATATTTTTTTAATAAAATTGTATTTAAAGAAGTGTTAAAATTAGTTTATAATTATTGATTTTAATTTAAAAATGTAAACGAAAATAGTAAAATGTGTTTTAAAGGTTATGCCCATATGCAAGTAAAACTTAATTAAATAATAAAAAAAAATAATTGAAAAAAGAAAGAAAGAAAGGCATGTATAGAGAACGGAAGTGGCAACATGTCATTCTTGCAAGGAATTGGAGGAAAAGTAGAACAAAATTGATACCAACTATCGGTAATTGTTCCAAATAATTTTCTCAGTTTTCGTCCAAATGTTAGTATGTTGTTTCACTCATTTAGTTAGTCAAATAAACCCACTTTCTCATATTTTTAACCATTCTAATTTCTCTCTAAAATACATTTGCATCGTTCTTATTGACCGTAAGTCTAATTTGAGTGAAACAAATGCCAAAATAATTGTGTGAAAAGTGGCTATGTTATCTACTGATTGGTTTTCTAATTTATGATAAATTTTCTTGACCGAATTTCGAAATTAGTTTTTAGAGTGTCTTTTCATAATTTATTTTATGACGTTTATCCATAAATTGTCAAGTTAGATCGATTGAAGGACAAAGAGTCAAACAACAAAGGTTGTTTGCTCGTGCAATCGCACTCGCGTGTAAAAGCGTGGCAATAAGGTAAGGGGTGAGAGATCGTTTGAATTCATGAGTATAATATATTGTGAGATGAATGATAAAATCATATTTTCCAACGATTCATCTGGGGCTCGCTACGTACGACAGTAGTCATTTGAGGGATAAATTAATTAATGTGCAAATATGGAAATTGTGATAATGAATTTTGGAATAGAAATATTTATAAGTTGTTGATTGATTTAATTTCGTTAAATGTGTGTTATTTGATATTGTTGTGATATTTAGTGTCGAATGAATTAAATGTGTGTTATTTGATATTGTTGTGATATTTATGTGATGTGATAATAGAAGGTGAATTCATTTTGATAAATTTATGTGATTATGATGATGCATAATTAATAATAATGATGTTATAAATTGTGATAAGTCTATGTGATGATGTTTGATTGATGATAGTGATGCTATAAAATTATGATGAGTTTATATGATGAGATATGATTAATGAAAGTGATGTTGTTAATTTGTGATGAGAATGTTGAAGTAACACCATAATTGGTGAAATAATTGTGGTTCTAATTTGTGTTTGAGATGACGGCCTTAATGAAGTATCATAGGCCAATGAGGGGAGAAAATAAATATTGAGAATTTGTAAAGTGAAGATTATTTTGTCATCATATAGGTAGGGCTTGACAAGCCTAGTGATTCTGGGGAAGTACAACTGAACGAGCCTAATCAGGGTGATCTGCTGTTGACCCTTCAGGCAAGATTGTAAGACCTTGGAGGTATTCAGGTGGGGATTTCCTAGGTGACTTGGAGGTAACACTCTAAATGTCGAGAGTTACCATGCAACACATGTTTACCTCGACTGTCGTGTATATGTGTCTTAGATTGAGTTGAGGGGATCTATGAGGACAAGGCCAATTTGAATTGTCCGTCCACCGGGATGGTGGCATAGTACAAGCCTCATAACCATGTACTTCAAAGTTAGAATGATACCATATTGTGAAGTAGAGTCTAAGCTCATGCATAGTATTGCATTTTCTTGTGAGTGTTTTGTTTTGATTAATACGTATTGATGACTCTTCATCATATGCATATTTTTCATTGTTTTTACTCTTATTTATCTTCAGTCATTAGTTAATTTAAGGAGTTATTTGGTATATTTTGTTGATTTTAACTCTTGATTTAATGAAATGTGTATGTTCTTATTTTTTTTATTAAATAGAGATTTTTCGTAGTTTTGCGTTGTTTCCTTGTTTTAGTGTAGTGTTGAATTTTGGTGAGAAATCAACATGACCTATGTGGACTATTTCTATCATATCTGAAGTTGGAGATGCCCAATTGGAGTTCAAACAAGTGCAAATGAAAGCTATGATCAACAGCTACAACTTTTAAGAAGACATCATAACCAAATTCGATCACAAATGATGAGTAAAATACCCTAAACGCAAGATAGAAGATGTTGTGCACTTGAAGCATGCCCGAGACACATTTCCACAATATTTTCACATGCTGATTCTATCCACGTGCACCTGAAGTGCGTCTGGGTCGTGCGGCGCGCATCAGAACACAATAAAATACATTTTTCTCATTTTTTAAGGATCTTTTTTTATTATTGGGAAGTTTGGAGACTTGTTCCCTAACAGAAAAACTCAAAGACAACTGTTTCTAACACCATTGGAGCATGTTTATCAATAATCATTCATGAATCCTTCTTATAATTCTTCTCTAATCTCTATCTTTTTTATCTCTATCATGAGTAACTAAACCCTATTTGTTAGGGATGAGTGTAACAAGATGAAACCCTTATTTTTCTTATTTGATTTCTAGTTATATGAATGAGTTTATTGAATTATTTTTCTCATCTCTATGCTTAATGCTTTTTATTGCTTGATCAATATTAAAATTTTCTACGATTCAAATTTTGAAACTGAAGTGGACTTTACGAATGCTTGAGACGAGAAATTCATGATATTGTAGTCTAGGGATAAATGCAGGTCATGAAACCAATAAAATTAGTTGCAAAGACAAAAGTTTAACAAGAGAATTCATGTACGGTAAGACTTAATTCTAATATTAAATCCACTAAGGAATTAGGGGTTACTTAGGAATTTAAGGTTACGTCACTAAGACATTAGGGCATGAATAATAAAGAGAACTCGGTAATAATTCAATAAAGGAATTCAGTTATTAGTATCAAATTAGACACCAAGGTTGGATTCAAAGTGGAACTCTTCCCTAACATTTTTCATATTATAAAGGATCAATTATATTACCATTGATAAGTTTTAAATATTATTTCAATCAAATCGAAAACTTTTTGTTTAATTTTCGTAATTAAATATATTTCAATAGTAAAATGCG
Organism: Cicer pinnatifidum; assembly: GCA_037974775.1. Classification (NCBI taxonomy): domain Eukaryota; kingdom Viridiplantae; phylum Streptophyta; class Magnoliopsida; order Fabales; family Fabaceae; genus Cicer; species Cicer pinnatifidum. The sequence continues at coordinate 37,954,151 of JBBPBR010000003.1, forward strand.
ATCCATGAGTTCGACACTCAATACTACCGTTTTAATTATTACTTACAACGATTTAGTATACTTGCTTAAATGCTATCATGTATCATATGTGATGATAATTTATATTCGACGATTTGACGTTATAGCGAAATTGATTGATTTTCCTAGAGTGATTTTGACTTTTTAATGTGATATTTTCTTGAGGAATGTTTGTTAATGATATGGTTCTATTATGATTGTTTGCACGTTCTTCTTACTTGTATTCTCTTCGTTTTTTGTGTTTGACTGGTTTGTCCATGCGTTTGCAAAATCACAGTTATTACAGGTTAATATGTCTTGAAGTCCAAGTTTGTGAGAAGTTCCTCTCTAATAGGTGATACCGGAAATATGAGTTGTAAATTGTATTTTACTTATTTAATTTGAAACGACTTTTTGTATGTAAACCTTATGAGTACTAGGAAGTTTTTAGAATTAAATTAAGTAATAATACTTAAATCAAACATATTGAGATTGCACTATTTTTTAGGAGGAAAAAAATTTAAAGTGTTTATTTTGAATTTTGAGAAATGTGATATCCTAAATTAATTATAAAAGTTTTTATTTCCTTGAAAACATTTCTTCTTTATCTACTGCGAATTTTGTTCAAAAAAAATCTACTTTAAACTATTATATATCATTTTGGGGTTTAAGGTGTCACACTTAAGACCATCAAGTGATTTGTGGAGCTTGCATACCTTGCCAATTGTTTGGGGAGTTTCTAGGCCATGTGGTATGTAAGACCCTTAATTTTAAATTCTAATTTATGTATTTTGAGGAATTTTGTGCTGAATTTCTGAGGCTTTTTAGCCAATTTTATTGTATTTTGTGAGATAAATGCCAAAAATATCTTTTTAGAGACTCTATTAAAATTATTCGTCGATGAATAATTTTATTTAATTATGGTGAATCTTTTTTCGAAGAAAAAAATATCTGAGATGAAGCATTTTTTAGAAAAATTCATCTGCCCATTGAATTGCGGCGAGAGTAGATATTTTTCTGAAAAAGTGGTTTGCGATGTGATGTGAAGTGACAGGCATAATGATGATTTTTATAAAAAGATATCTAGATATTTATAAATATCTAGATATTTGCTTAGATTATTATTATTATTATTATTATTATTATTATTATTATTATTATTATTATTATTACTATTATTATTATTATTATTATTATTATTATTATTATTATTATTATTATTATTATTATTATTATTATTATTATTATTATTATTATTATTATTATTATCCCGCTCCTTGCCTTCTCCTTTCTTCTTCCTCCCCTGTTTCAAAAAAATGTTGGTGTTTTTAAAATAAAAACAAATACAAACTCTAAATTTTCTTCTAGATCTAAGCTCCCTTTCGAGAAGTGATAGAAGGGAAAGTTGCTCATCTCCACGCCACGGTGCTAGTGAGCCAACTTTGGAAGCGACGTCACGAACTTAAATTTTACCAGAATTAATCGCGGTGCCATAATCCTTGTTAAAGCTACCGTTAAGGTAAGGGCTCCTTCCAAACTTTTAGTTTGCATATAGGACATTATTTGTGATTTTGTGGAAAAGAAATTTGATGTATTTGATGTGTGAATTTGTAGAAAATGAATTTAATGCGATTATGGGCGATTTAGTGAAATTCAAATTTGAGGTGTGGTTTATGGTGATCCCATATTTGATGTGATTTATATGTTCATAATTATTATTATGAATTTTTGAGATGTGATTTATTTGCAGATTTTGTGGAAAATGAATTGATGGAATTTGGTGGGTTATGTGTAAAAATGTAGAATTTTGAAATTGGGTGAGTTATGTTTGAATTGTTGAAATTTAATTGGGGTGCTATATGTGTGTTGTGGAATTGAATTGATTGAATTTGGTGTGAATTGGAGGTAATTAAATTTGATGTGTTTTAGTTACGGAATGAGTTATTTTCAAATAAATGAGTTGAACTAAAGTTGAAATTTTACGAAAAACTTAGAGTTGTTAAAGTTGTGAAAAAGTTCAAATTTTAACTAAGTTAAAGAGTTTGAGCAAAAAGACATATTGAAATTAAAAATGGTTAGAGTTTAAAATGTTACTCTTTTAATTACTCTTTGATTGAGTTTAAAATGTTACTATTTTACTAACTCAAATATTTCGGTGCTTTAACAGTCGAGTATGTGAATGTGAAATTTGGATAATATTTGTTTTAAGTAAATAATATAGATTATTTGAATTTAAAAAGTTTGGTGTGTGAGAAAGATTTAATTTTAGGAATTTTGTTGTGTGTGGATTAGTTTTATTGTGAACAAATTGTTATAAATATTCATGTTTATGTAGTTAGCTCCTTCAGTCTCGAAAAAGAATAGAGACCGTTGGTACCGAGTTAGCGGTGGGGAGAACTCTGATATATTAATGTTGTTGTGGTGATTTATGGTTGAAAATTTTGGAGATTGAATATGGGTGATTAATGTTTGGAAATTTTGGTGATTCATGTTTGGTGAAATTGATGTGTTCTTAATTAATATTATGAATTTTTGAGAAAAAATTTATGTGTGGATTGGTGGAAAGAGAATTTAATTCAATTTATGTGTGGATTGGTGGAAAATGAATTTAATTCAATTTGTGTGGATTGAATTTGGAAATGTGATTTATGTGTGTTTTGTTAGACATATGTTAGTTTTTGATGTTATTGACAAACATACAGCTTGAAATAAATCTAACATTGTAAACTTAGAAAAATTTCAGGAACAACAATTCAATCCTACAAACTTCAAACAATTGCTTGGAACTCAAGAAATCAACAAAAGCTTGAAGATCCATAAGCAAATCGATTAGTAAAATCGATTCTGTAACAGGGTTGAATGATATTATGCAGTCTGGGATTAACCAATCGATTGGCAAAATCGATTTGCACATCTTCTGAAAAATCAAACAGGCTATCAATCGATTAGGCAAATCGATTGATACACTTATTAGAAAATAAATTGTGCAAGTCAGAGAGCCAGTTTGCCACAAATCGATTAGGCAAATCGATTGATTAAATCACCAAGACTGAACTGATTGTTTATATCGATTAGACAAATCGATTGGTACATTTACTGAAATTAAAATGTGCAAGTCAGTGGCATGTCTTGCAAGCAAATTGATTTGGAAAATTGATTAATCCAATGACTTCTTTATTTTGTTTTGTCTAAATCGATTGACACAATCGATTGTGAATGTCCCAGAGCCAAACCAATGCTTAATAAATCGATTAGGCAAATTGATTCACTAAAACAAGTTTCAAAATAACCTTGGTCTGGAACATACACAGTCGATTAGCACAATCGACTTATGTACTTCTTTTGATACAAATGTTGGCATCAATCGACTTGGTAAATCGATTGAATGAACCAACTGATGGCTTCAGAGTTAAAGTCCACAATCGATTGGTACAAAAATTTTAGAAACAGAGAAGACTGAAATGGTTGAATCGATTAAGTACATCGATTGTTTTGATCTCGTTGTTTGAACAAAACACTTCAAGTCGATTATGACAATCGATTCAATTATATACATTCATCAAAGTCTGAAGAACTCCTTTAAAATAATCGATTAGGTAAATCGATTAGGTTATGCAGTTTCAAGATTCAGGAAAAACAAGATTCGCGAAATCGATTGGATCAATCGATTAGGATGCTATATAACTTTAATGAATCGATTCATGTGTTGTTTTTCCTGAACCTATATAAATTGCTTTCATTCTCTTCTTCTCATAACAAAACATAATAACAATAATATCAATTACAATCATACACCACTAATTCTTTCTCATCTGATATTACTTTGAACATCCTTTTCAGCCATGAACAATATACATTTTGTGATCAACAAGGATGTAAAAAGACTGAATTGAGAAAGATTGCTTTGAGAAGAAGGAAGATCAAGAACTTTGTAAAATTGATATGTTTCAATTTCTGTAAATCATTTTCTGTAACGAAATTACTTTGAGAAAATCCAGTTGTTACTGGTGGTGTTCTTCGAGGTTGAGAGCTGTCAACAAGAAGACGCTTGACTGAATTCTTGGTCAAGTTTATGGGACTTAAACTTGGGAATTCAGGGAGGCAAAGATAGAACAGGAAGAATAGTTTAAGATTGGTGCGAGGCGCTGTGTATAATCTGTAAACTGATTCTAAGAAGTTCTATAAGAAAGGCTAAGATCAAGTTGGATCTTGGGACTGGATGTAAGTCGTCACGAGACGGCTGAACCAGTATAAAAATCCGCGTACACTTTTCTTTCCCTTATCTCGTTTAAATTTCAGCAATTATTACGTTTTTGATATTGATTGAATGCATGATAAAGATTCTATGTTAAGTGAATTTACATGATTGATTGTCTTAACATGATTGCATGAAAATCAACATCTTGAATAATAATTGTTTCTGATGCATTTCTCCATATATACCATGATCCATATAGATTGACATTCATTAGAATTGTATATTAGGGACCTTGTTTAATGTTGTGTTTAATAAATTTAGAATTTGTTAAACTGCTGCGCATATCTGTTAGAATAGGCATTCTTCCGCATATTTTTCTATCAAACAGAGGTTGCATATACCATCATGTTTGTGGAAATTGTAATTGGTGTGAATAAATATGTTTGAGTATGCACTGCGTTGTATATGAAAAATCATAAGTGTTAAATGAGTATTAAAAATGGAGAATCTTTTAATAGCGACATTTACTTTATGATTGTGGTGAAAAGAGTCAAAGTATGCTTATGCATTTCATAGTACATGGTGATCGCGATGGGGCCATGGTGATAGTGGTGACCGTGATGGGCCACGGGATGATGCCATGTGAATTGTTGGTTCATCTTGCCGGGATTGTCGCGTCGTGCTGATTTGTGAGAGATTGCACTCTAGAAAGTGTTGATTTGTGAGCGATTGCACCCTAGAAAATCGTGTTGGTCTGTGAGCGACTGCACTCTTGTATGTTGTGCGGATCTGTGAGAGATTGCACTCTAGAATATGCTAATCTGTGAGAGATTGCACTGTAGAAAATCGTGTTGGTCTGTGAGCGTCTGCACTCTTGTATGTTGTGCTGATCTGTGTGAGATTGCACTCTAGAATGTGCTGATATGTGAGCGATTGCACTCTAGAAAATCGTGTTGGTCTGTGAGCGATTGCACTCTAGAAAATCGTGCTGGTCTGTGAGCGACTGCACTCTTGTATGTTGTGTTGATTTGTGAGAGATTGCACTCTAGAATGTGCTGATCTGTGAGCGATTGCACTCTAGAAAATTGTGCTGGTCTGTGAGCGACTGCACTCTTGTATGTCGTGCTGGTCCGTGAGCGATTGCACACTAGTAAATCGTGCTGATCCGTGAGAGATTGCACCTCGGTAATTAGTATTGGTCTGTGAGAGGCTGTACAATTATGGTTTACGCCCTTTGAGGAGGGTTTTGGTTTGGAATTCCGGAATCATGCATTTTGGCATATACGCATTGCGTTAGAGTGTTTGGCATGCGAGTTATGTTTGTTATAATATGATGATTGTATATACATATTTGGTTGTTGTTGTGATTTTTCGTAATTGCTTTGAGGTGTGAAGTTGGGTTGATTAAGTTTCAATTTAATTATGTGTTCATAATTGATAATATTAATGTTTGAAGTGTTGATTGATTCATAGCCATTTTAGAACTGAAAATCTGCATTTTCACAGTTGTATTCGGCTACGACAATGTAGTTTGATAAAACTTAATTTTTCAACATTGTTTATGCATTTTTGGACATATAAAAACCCTTTCGAGGAGTATGCTAAGATGAAAGGTTCTTTTGAGCATTTGAATATATAAGAGTTTTGCTATGTGATATTTATTAATTTCGGTTGTTGACCCTTTACAACTATTGTGGAAATCTGGGCTTTTCCCTCAGATGAGAACCAGGATCTTCTCACCAGTTAGTATCCTGTAGATGGGGAGGTAGTTGGACACACCTGACTGGAGCTGTGCCAGGAGGATCTTGCGGGACGCGTGGAGATCACTCAGGTCGTATAGTTTTTGTAGTATGATCAGATTAGGTGGTTGTATAGGGACTAGATGTCTTTCTTTTGTGGTTATTTTTATTTCATTTCGAAAGATTGTTTCTAGGATTACACTTTCTGATGACTTTTCTTTTGATGGGTCCATGTACCACTTTTTGATGTGAGGTGGGGGGAGTTAAAATTCTTGGGGCAGTGCTTTTATACAGGTCTGCCGAGAATACCCCAAGGGTATGAGCTATGTCTGATAGGCCTCATAGCCATGTGTATTTTGATGTTTGAATAGTTTGGATTTTGATTTCAAAAACTATTCAGCTGCGTGTAAATATTTGTTGACTTTGTCATTATGTTACGACTTAAATATTCATCCAAAAGTATTTCTTTCTTTATTTCTTTGTTTTTATGAATTTGTTTTGAAAAAAAAAATACACTCGCGTTATTAAAAATCGGGGTGTTACATTGTGGTATCAGAGCTTTGGTTTGGATTTCTTTGGGGATGTGGAGTTTGGGTTATAGATTGTTGGTCAACCTATAGGTTGGGAGTCGTTATCTGATCATGCGTCGGGGGTAATTTGTCTGAGTTGTCTGATCAGGGATAGTTGTTATGTGTGGATGTAGTCGAAAGTTAGTTTTGGAATGATTTGAAGTGGTGCTAAGACTCTTCTCGATGTTGGTTTTGATGAAACAATACCTCCAAGAAGGAACGACGCTGCAAGAGTGAACGTCAATAAGGATGATCAAATGGTTAAAGCTATGAATAATATGGATGTTCCTGTTGTTGCACAAACAGCTGCATAGACTCTACGGGATCTAGAGAAGAGGGAAATAGAAATATGTGCTACTGCGTCAAGGGGATTAGAAGATTTTCGTCGTTACCATCCTCCAAAGTTCAAGGGTGATGAGAACTCAGAAAAAGCTGATCAATAGATTCAAGAAGTGGAAAAGATCTTCGAAATGATTAAGAAGAATATTAGATGTTCGCTGGGTAGATTTCGGGATGAGACTAGATGAAGTTTGATAATTGCCAAAGGGGTGTGAACACCATGGAATTATTGAGAAGACATGAATTCCATTTGGAATAACCTTTGGTGCTTAGGTGTCAACGAAAGAGACTTGTATTGAAGTTAAAGGGCGTTGCACGTTAGGGGTAAATACTATATTTGTTAGATAAAGTACACTTTGAGGAATAGTCGATACCTTGAGGGGTAAAGTCGAGCATTCGAGTTAAACTAGATTCGCGGCTCAAATTATTAAGTATGAATCTCATGACGATTATAGGAGTGTGAATATATATTTCTTCGATAAGTGACAAATATCTGTGTGGATTAGGAGATGGTAAGTGTGGATAGTGATTTTAGATGAAACTATAGACATGTAAGCGTGAATTTTGAGTGATGTTCAGAAAAACATAAGGAGTTAAGACTTGATGTATTGAATCGCATGTTACTATTAAATGGAATTGAAAGTACATAGTACGAGAATATTTAGATATTGTAACAATGTAAGCTTTGAGAGTCTATTAAAGGATGGTAATTACTATGAGAATGTTAATATTTTGATAGGTCGGAGGGATTATTCGAGATTTGATTTGGGACCCTAAGATGGTTGATCTTTAAGTCAATGATTAAAAATCCACAAGGTTGGATGGAGGACCAAGTAATGCCTAAAACTTTCATAACCGAGGTAGTTGAGTTAGGCAAGTGATAAATAGTTCATGTTAAGGATGGAAGTGTTTGAAGATTTACTAAAAATGTTGTGCTGTTATTAGAAAAGTTTTCATTAGTGAGATTACTAAGACGATTAGAGTCAATAATGAATAAGACCTTGTATTATATCTTAAGATGAAATGGATGAAATTAGACGATGTGACGAGTATTTGGAGATTTCGAGGATCAGATTTTAGAATTTTATTTAATGATAGAAATTGAAAAAGAAGAAATGTAACAAATGATTTATGGTTTAGATGATGGTCTTGGGAAGTCAAGCGTTAAGATTTAAAATGAGTGTTTTAGTGACTAGATGGACGATGAAATATATGTGGGTCTTTAACATATTTTACTTCAAAGCTTTGTGCATAAGGTTATCGCTAATTACTCCGTAGGAAATGGATTAGTGAAGCGTGAATTTGAGGTGTTAAGGCATGAGACAAATGTAGGTCTTAATCAGGAATGAAATTCAAGTTGGATTTTGTTGGAGACGTGACTCTTGGAACGAAGCACTAAACCTGAAGGAAGTTTGTGTGTTGTAGGTGGTATAGTTCTGGTAAGTTGTTGAAAATATTTGAGGAAACATTGATCACCAACCGGATGTTGGGATGTAATTATTAAAGTTAAAAATTAGACAAACATTTTGATAAGGACATTGTGGTTTGATGTAGTTGTGCGCCTAAAGAAGTCAAGGATTTGTGGGCAATGGAGAAATTAGGGAGTTCTCGGCGGTAATGATTGTTTCGTGCTTTGTATATTAATGTCATACTTAGTGTTTCAGTTTGATACCTAATGGATGATTCGTACCAAGTGGATGCATATGAGGCTATGTGACATAGCTATGGGCGATTGTACTTTGTCGATAGGATCAAAGTTATAGGAAAATAAGGAAAAACTCAGTGGACCTTGAGGAGATTGTTTGGCCGCTTGTGCATTAGAATAATCTTAAGTGCAAGTCGCAAAGAGCGCTATTACAGTTCGGTTAAGATAGTCTAAGCCACCATCATGGTTGTTGGCTATTTATTGACAAATTGAGAGACTGATCATCCTTAATCTCTTGTTGATTGTAGACAAAAAAACATGTTGAATTGAACAGACGAGTCTTACCGACTATGGAAGTGTGATATTTGTTAATTTCGGTTGGTGACCCTTTACAACTATTGTGGAAATCTGGGCTTTGCCCTCAGATGAGAACCATGATCTTCCCACCGATTAGTATCCTATAGATGGGGAGGTAGTTGGAACACCTGACTAGAGCTGTGCCAGGAGGATCTTGCGGGACGCGTGGAGATCACTCAAGTCGTATAGTTTTTGTAGTATGATCAGATTAGGTGGTTGTATAGGGACTAGATGTCTTTCTTTTGTGTCTGTATTTATTTCATTTCGAAAGATTGTATCTAGGATTACACTGTCTGATGACTTTTCTTTTGATGGGTCCATGTACCACTTTTTGATGTGAAGTGGGGGGAGTTAAAATTCTTGGGGCAGTGCTTTTATACAGGTCTGCCGAGAATACCCCAGGGGTATGAGCTTTTTCTGATAGGCCTCATAGCCCGATGTATTTTGATGTTTGAATAGTTTGGATTTTTATTTCAAAATCTATTCCGCTGCGTGTAAATATTTGTTGACTTTGTCGTTATGTTACGACTTAAATATTCATCCAAAAGTATTTCTTTCTTTATTTCTTTGTTTTTATGTATTTGTTTTGAAAAAAAAAATACACTCGCGCTATTAAAAATCGAGGTGTTACATGGTATTTTCATGTATACCTCTTATTCGAGTTTATCATTTAGAAAAACATTCTTGATGTCCAGTTAGTGTAAAGGCCAATCTAAATTTATAGCTAAAGAGATAATGACACAAAAATAATTTAGTTTTTCAACTAGAGCAAATGTTATAGTCCATCCCATATGATTGGGTGAACCCATTTGCCACCAAGCAGGATTTGTACCTATTCACACTCCCATCCGAATTGTGTTTTATTTGGAAGATCTATTTACACCTAATTGGTTTTTTTCCTTCTAGCAACTCCATAATTTTCCATTTTCCATTCTTGTATAATGCTTTAATTTCATCTTCCTCTTCAACCTTCCATTCAACATGTTGGACAACTTTTTGTATATCCAATGTGGTGATGAAAGCCATGTATTCTTGTGACAGATTTCTATGAGATACATAATTGACAATTGGATGTTGAGTGCATGATCTCACTACTTTTCTCACAACAATTGGTAAGTTAAGATCATTCTCATTTAGACCGCAATTATCATTAGACTCAAAAACAATATTACTTGATATAAATTTTTGTTTAAGGGGCAGTAGCACCTGTATCCCTTCTTATTTGGTGGGTATTATATGAATATGCATTTCAGAGATTTGGGCTCTAATTTTCTTTTGTTGGCTTGGTTGTCATGCACAAATGTAGTGCAGCCAAAGACTTTGGGAGAAATGGATGAAAGAATTTTAATATGTTGGTAAATGGATAAAAGGGTTTGGTAAGGGGTTTGGAATTTGAGGGCTTTAGAAGACATTATGTTTATTAAATATGAGGCTAAAAGGACAACTTCACCCCAAAAATGATTTGATAAATTAGTTGATAACATAAGGGACCTAGTAACCACCATGACGTGCCTATTTTTTCTCTCTGAGATACCATTTTGTTGTGGTGTGTTCACACAAATGAATTGGTGAATTATACCATGCTTGAGAATGTGAGATTTGAGGGAATGGTGATAGTATTCACGACCATTGTCAGTTCATAGGAATTGGATTTTGGTTTGGAATTGAGTTTGGATCATATTGTTGAAGTTCTCAAAAATTTATCCCACTTCATATTTTTCTTTCATAAGGAACACCCAAGTAACTCGTGTATGATTATCTATAAAGGTCACAAACCATTTTGAACTAGATATGTTCTTAACATGGGAAGGTCCCCAAACATCACTATGGATTAATGAGAAAGGTTGGGATGATTTAAAAGATTAAGTAGGATAAAGGTTGCGTGAGTGTTTGGATAACTGACAAATTTCACATTGAAAGAAATTTGAAGTTTTATTGAATAGAGAAAGAAACATTTCTTCTAGGCACATAAAGTTTTGATGTCCTAAATGATAGTGTCATAACATGACAACTTTTTCTAGGTTTTCACCACTTGATGCAACAACATAGACTGAATTATTTCTTCGCTTCTTGAACTCACTAACTTGAAGGAAGTAGAGACACGCACATTTGTCAGCATTGCTAATCTTTCTCCCTAAATCCAGATCCCGAAATTCACATAGGTGAGGCAAGAATTTAGTGAAACAATTTATATCTTGAGTCAATTTACTTATCGACAAAAGGTTGCAATTCAACTTTGGAACATAAAGAATTGAGTTAAGAGTAATGTCCTTGGAGATTATTACTAAGCCCTTACAATCACTTTTGTTTTTGTATCATCTTCTATTCGTATCATAAAATTATCATTGCATGGGGAATATTCATCAAATAGAGTGAAATTCCCATTCATATGGTATGAGGCTCCAAAGTCTACAATCCATGAGCTAGATATTCCCTTGTCAATAAAGTAAACACATAAGGAATTACCTTTTTGGTCAAAGGCAGCAGTTGAGTGTGTGCTAGTGTTTTGAAGGGATTGTTCTAATAATTTTTGCAACATCTCTGTTTGTTCCTTGATGAATGGACTTTGCTCTAGTCTTGGGGCTGCCAACACTTCGTCTCCTTCTGACGTGGCAGCTTGGGTGCGAATGTCCCTACTCCTAGATGGTTTCCAGTATGTTGGTTTTACACGAATGACCCAACACATTTCTATGGAATGGCCTGATTTTTTGTAGTGATCACACCATCCTCTAGATTTTTTGTAGTTACCTTTTACAGCCAAGGTTGAACCTTCAATAATAGAGCTTTGATATGTGCTTCCAAGCATGAACTTCCTTCGGTTCTCTTCTCTTATCACTTCTAAAAATACTTTTCTCTAATGATGGGCAGAGGTTTGGTTCCATGGATTCTTCCTCTTACATAATCAAGATTCTTGTTTAGGCCAAGAAGGAACTGGTATATTTGGTATTTCTCGACTAGTTTTTTGTACTACTTACAATCTTCAGGGAATTTCCATACCATATCCTCATATATATCTAGTTGTTGCCAATAACAAGTGAGAGTATGGTAGTAATCAACGATTGTTGTGTCTCCTTATCGCAGGTCATGTAGGAGACTCTTGATCTCAAATATGGCAGAATTATTATCATTATTTGAGTATGTCGCCTTGGCAACGCTCTAGATCTCAGCTGCAGTGTAGTAATACATGAAGTTTTTGCTTGATTCAGTGGTCAGTGAGTTCAGTAGCCATGTCATGACTAAGATGTTCTCTAGCTTGCACTTTGAGTAATTGGGGCCCTTTTTCTCTGGCTCTTTAGCATCATCAGAGATGTAAACTTCCTTCCCTTTTCCTTGAAGGAAGATCCAAAGAGATCTTGCCCATTGGATGTAGTTTTGGTCGTTTAATTTGTAACCAGTGATAGTATAATTGTGTTTTCAGTCAGACTGGTAATTGTGGAAGTTCCAGCTGCCATTTTAGGGTTTGGGTCTATGACTAAACTGCTTTCTTCAGCCATGGAGTAAGGGAGTTTTTCACTTGGACCAGGTTTGCTATGATACCATGTAAATTATTGAGGAAATGATCATTTCAATTCTTGAATCATAATGGTTAAAATTCTGGTTTAAACTACAACATGCCAAGTCTAAGAAAAAAAACAAAATTAAATAGGAGGGATTTAGTGTACAAGGTCCCTTGATATTCACTATAGTTGTCCTATTAATTACAGAATAACCGGTCAAAAAATGGCTTATTCTCAACCACAAGTCTGTGTCAATATTATTATTTGCTACCAGTATAGAAAATAAAATTAAAAAACAACTTTTAAAATTCAATGATATCAAAATATATTCAGAAAAGATGAATATCGCCTCACCTCACATTCCATGCAATCTATATCATGTACCCTTCAATTATATGTATGCAATGTATATATGCATACATATTTGATGAATCCATTGATATTAATATAGAATATTCTATACTTTCTGAATAAATTACTTACAAACATGCAAATATTAACATCAGTTAAAATATTAAAATGCTTTACACATAAGAAAAGTTTGTATATCAAACAATGTCACTGTTTGAAGTATAACTAATCTCAAAAGAAAAAAGTATCAAATTCAAAATTAGTCTACACACAAAGATTAGTCTCTTAACTCTTAAGGGGAATTTATGCCGCCAATTATAGTCCTACCCGAAATAAGTCTAGCTTGTAATTCATCTAGCAACACTTCTCGGTTATGATCTCTCTTAAGTGTCGAAATATCGGCTTTATTTATGATTTTATAGCATTTGAGTTATTTTCTGATATGTTGTTCAACTTTATTTTCCTTACTTCTGATTTTATCTACTAAATTGATTTTTGGAACTTTTGTATTTGATGAAGTGTTGAAACTCAACTAAACGCGGTGACGGGCGCACAAGCTATACTCCTAGTCTGGCAAGCCTATCAACTAACTTAACAATTAAACAACTAAATCGTTTTCAATAGTCATTTCAAACAAATATATTTTTCCTCAAAATTTCGATAGAGTATCCTCTCTAACTTCAACATTTCCCAAATTTATAAAATCACTGCTTAGAGTATCAACCCAATCAAATTCATATTTCAGAGGACATAATCTAATTGTTTAATACATTTCCCAAAAAAAAAAGACTTCATAGACTCCAAAATAGCATCAAATTACATCAGACTCAACAGACGTTACAAAAATGATAATTGATCAAAGAGGCATACCAAAAAGAAATATGGTCGAGACTTGAATCTACTAACAACTTGCTACTCAGCTGCCTGCGAATCTGAAAAAAAATAAACAACATCAAGGGGTAAGTCACAAAGGCTTAGCGAGGAGACAAGAACCACAATCAACTAGAAGGGAAACACAAAAAGGCACAAATAATTGTTTTACAATTTGGTGGCAATTATTTTTAACAATATTACTTAAAAATCTAGATAATTCTCAATTAAAATATACACATATAAAATCATTAAAGTTACAATTTAACCGTTCAGATAGAAATATTAAAAATCCAATGAATAACATAGCGAAATCAAAATTACCAACCTTAAAATCATCATTAAAACCAAACAAGTAAAAATACAAATTCTTGAGAATCAAGAGGAGGCTTCATCTCATTGATAGCCCTTTCCTCCTAAGGGTGGCCTTTCCTTTAGGGGTGGCTCTATCTTACAGATAGATTTTTTCTCTCAATTCCGCAACGCATCATCACGTATCAATTAGAGAACTTACATCTCGTTGATAGCCATCTCTTTCTATGGATGACATTTCTCATAGGGGCGGCTCCATCTAACGGGTAACTCTCCTTAATCAAAACGAGGTAACTAGGTGCACCTACGCTGTTAACGATTTCATAATTATAACAACGATTTCTCAAAACACGTATTTATAGTCATAACTCATGTCATCATAATTCATGGAAAACATATTCAATCATAACAATTCAATATTTAAATACTTTTAACTCATACGTAAATCAAACTAATAACATATTATATAAAAAGACCATTAAAATAAATAATTGAAGAAATCGAGATAAATTTCAAAGGTTGAGTTCCCCAAAATTTTAAGTAAATAATTTATCATAGAAAATGAGTGAAATAATAATCATAACAATATAAAAATATATGACGATGACCGTCGTCAACTTACAACTATGGAGAATCGCCTAAATTTATTCTCCAACAACTATCAGAGTAGCAGGCATGACCTCAGTTGACAACTTTGAATAAAAAAAAAAATCTCAATACTTTAGAAAAATTATCCTAAAGTTGATCTAACTCTAGAAAACCAAAAAAATCATTTAAATCTACTCTAAGCACAAAATAAGATTTTTAACCAAAACTACATTTTTCTAGATATTCATACTAGTATTAGGATTGTGTATTTACCTCAATGAGTCTCCATAAAAAAATCTCAAAAAATGGGTAGCCTTCTCCTTCCTTCAAGCAAAAACCCTAATCCAAAATCCTAACCAAGAGAATTTGTAGGAGTATGAGAAATTATGCTCTTGGGGATGTTAAATTTCTTCTAAGGGTTCAAGGTTTATGTTTGTGGAGTGAGAAAAAGCAAGGAGATGTAAAGAAGAAAAAAGAAGAAAAAAGAAGAAAAAAACACAAAAAAAAAAAAATTGGGGGAAGGTTGCGTTGGGCGAGAGAGAGAGAAGAAGGAGGAGAAGAATGAAGGAGTGAGATAGAAAGAGAGTGAGAATCGGTGAGATGAGTTTGTTTTATTTATTAGTTATTATTTATTATTTATTATTTATTATTTATTATTTATTATTTATTATTTATTATTTATTATTTATTATTTATTATTTATTATTTATTATTTATTATTTATTATTTATTATTTATTATTTATTATTTATTATTTATTATTTATTATTTATTATTTATTATTTATTATTTATTATTTATTATTTATTATTTATTATTTATTATTTATTATTTATTATTTATTATTTATTATTTATTATTTATTATTTATTATTTATTATTTATTATTTATTATTATTATTATTATATTTATTTTTTTTCTTTTAAAAAACATAGGACACGTCAATCTCCTCCCACGTAGTTTCTTCACCGGATGGACCACACCAAAGAACTTTTACTGAAACGATATATTTTGGGCGTAAACGTTTCACTTGGCGATCTAATATTGCTACCGGATGCTCAACGTATGATAGACTCTCATCTAACTGCGCGTCTTCATGATTAATCACATGAGAAAGGTCATGAAGATACATAAGAAGCATTGAAATATGAAAGACTTGATGAATTGCCGAGAGATCTGGTGGAAGTGGCAAACGGTACGCTACGGGTCCGACTCTCTAAAACTTCAAATCGTCCAATGAACCTTGGACTTAGTTTCCCCTTTTTACCAAACTGCAAAACCCTTTTATTGGTGAAACTCGTAGGAATACATGTTCACCCACTAAAAACTTTAAGGGACGACGCCTCTTATCATAATAAGATTTTTGTCTACTCTGAGCTGTCACTAACTAATCCCGAATCAATTTAACTTTTTCAATAGCATCTTGAACCAACTCTAGACCAACTAAATTAGGTTTTCCAACTTCAAACCATCCTATCGGAGACCTACACCGTCTTCCGTACAAAGCCTCAAACGGAGCCATATGAATACTAGATTGATAACTATTATTGTATGCAAATTCCATCAAGGGTAAATGTTGATCCCAACTACCCCCAAGATCCAGAACACATCACAAAGCATATCTTCCAATATTTGTATAGTCCTTTAATATTGACCATCTATTTGACGATGAAAAGTTGTGCTAAGCTTCAAACGAGTTCCTAACGAAGTTTGGAACGACTTCCAAAATTGAGCAGTAATCTGAGCCCCACGGTAAAAAATAATAGAGATCGGTACACCATGCAAAGAGACAATTTCATCCAAATAAAGTTTAGCATATTGAGATGCAATATACGTAGTCTTCACAGGCAAAAAGTGTGCAGATTTGGTCAACCGATCTATAATCACCCACACTGAGTCATAACCCTTTTGGGTTCGTGGTAATCCTATGACAAAATCCATAGTGATGCATTCCCACTTCCACTCAGGTATTTCAACAGGCTGAAGTAACCCCGCAAGCTTTTGGTGCTCAGCTTTTACTTGTTGACACATTAAACACTTATAGAAAAAATTGGTTATGTCTCTCTTCATCCCTTCCCACAAATATAATTCTCTCAAGTCTTGATACATCTTATTAGAACATGGATGAATAGTATAAGATGAATGATGAGCCTCCTCTATAATTTTCCTCCTTAAGCCACCAATATTTGGAACACACCGTCAAAACTTCAACCTCAACACATCATCAAAATCAACTGAAAAGTCTAAAATTTTACCATTCTGAACATTATTTACCATATTCACCAAGTATGGGTCTTGACTTTGAGCTTCCTTGATATCATCAACTATAGTCGGATGAATTTGTACGTGCACTAAAAATAACCTTGAATGACCAAGTTCAAATTGAATTTCACTTTCAACAACTTCTTCAAATTCTTTAACTATTGACCTCTTTACTTCTGCTATATGCGCGAGGCTGCCCATGGATTTCCTACTGAAAGCAGCTACAACAACATTTTCCTTCCTTGGATGGTATAAGATTGTGCAATCATAATCTTTCAAGAGTTCCATCCATCTTCTTTTTCTTAAATTTAAATCTCGTTGTTGAAAGATATACTTAAGACTTTTATGATCAGTATAAATCTCACAAGGTTCACCATATAGATAGTGACTCCAAATCTTAAGAGTAAAAATCACTACAACTATTTCCAAATCATGTGTGGGATAGTTCATCTCATGCCTCTTGAGTTGTCTAGATGCATAGGTAATAACCTTACCTTATTGCATAAGTACACAACCGAGACCAACTCTAGAAGCATCACAATAAACTGCATAACTTTCACCACCTATGGGTAATGCCAAAATAGGTGCTGACGTCAAGTACTCCTTTAATTTTTGCAAGCTTTCCTCACATGCATAAGTCCATCGGAACTCAACTTTCTTCTGAGTCAACCTAGTCAACGAAAATGCAATTTTTTGAGAAATCCTTCACAAAATGTCGATAATAACCAACTAAACCAAGAAAACTCTGAGTCACGTTTACTGTGGTAGGTCTCGACCAATTTTGGAATGCTTCCACCTTACTTGGATCAACACTTATTCCATTCTTAGACATAATATGACCTAAAAATGCCACACTATCCAGCCAAAACAGACATTTTAAGAATTTTGCATATAATTATTTATCTCTTAAGGTTTGCAAAACCAACCTTAAATGTCGCTCGTGTTCTTCTTTACTCTTGGAAAAAACAAGGGTATCATCAATAAACACAATCACGAATTGATCCAATAATGGTTTAAAAATGTTATCCATCGGATCCATGAAAGTTGTTGGGGCATTAGTAAGCCCAAAAGACATAACTAGGAATTCATAATGTCCATAACGCGTCCAGAAAGTTGTCTTCGTTTTGTCATCCTTTTTAATCTTCAACTTGTGATACCCCGACCGCAAATCTATCTTTGAAAAACATTGAGCTCCTTGAAGTTGATCAAACAACTCATCCATGTGTGGCAAAGGGTATTTATTTTGTATAATTACTTTATTCAATTGCCTATAGTCTACACACAACCGCATGGATCAATCTTTCTTCTTTACAAATAATATTGGTTCTCCCCAAGGAGAAGAACTTGGACAAATAAAACCCTTATCAAGAAGATCTTGAAGTTTCTCCCTTAACTCCTTAAGTTTTGTTGGGGCCATACGATAAGAAGGTACAGATATAGGATGAGTGTTTGGAACTAAGTCTATAGAGAATTCAATCTCCCTATCAAGAGGCAACCTAGGAAGTTCATTAGGAAAAACATCTGGAAATTCACATGTGATTGGAATTTTTTCCAATTTCTCTTCAACCACTTGTGTATCCCTTACCAAGGCTAAGTACGATTAACAACCTCTTCTCATTAACTTGCTAGCTCTCAAGGTTGAGATTTGGTTATGTGGTACCCAACAACGTTGTCCTTGAAACGAGAAGACTGATTGCCCCAATATCTCAAATTTCACCACTTTGGTATGACAATCCAAAGTGGCATGATTAAAAGCCACATTGCTACTTTGGTACCCTCTTGATGTGACCTACTTGGACACATTGGTAGCACACCTTACCATTACCATTTCTGGAACAATTCCTAAAGTGAAACCTACCACAAATAGAACATCGTGTAGCTAAAACACATAAATGTCTTTGAGAGAAAGTGGATTGTGATGCTGCTCTAGAAGACTCTGCATTGTTCATAATTTGTGTAGCTAAAACACCAGAATTTCTTTGAGAGAAAGTGGATCTAAGACTCTGCATTGTCCCAGAAGACTGCTCGCTATGACCACCTCTTTGAGACATGAGTCTTTGTTGCCCATGATAACCAAACAAAGATCCACCACCACGATTTGAATAGTTACTATAAGATCCTTCAACCCTTTGTTGCTTATGTGAGTCTTGTCTATTGCCTCTTTTTTCCTTCTGTCGTTGCTCAATCTGAAGGGCCAAACAAAAAACTTCAGCATAAGTAGAACAATTCAATCCAACCACATATCTAAATAAGTAATCCTTCAATCCTTTAATGAACCTCTTAACACGCATCTCCTCAGTGATAGGATAAGGAGCGTATCTAGAGAGTTGTGTAAAACGAGCACTATACTTTGAAATTGGCATACCCTCTGTTTGCTCCAACCACTCAAACTCACGAGCTAATCCATCTCTAACACTCTACAAAAAAAAAATGAGCCATAAACAACTGAGAGAACTCTCTCCATGCTAATGGAGGTGACCCCACTTGTCTACCACGTGATACTATATCAAACCAATCTCAGACCACACCTATTAGTTGAAAGAATGTCAATTCCACTACTCTTACCTCAGAACAACCCAATGCTCTGCAAAGCCACTCTAGACTATCAATGAATTGTTGTGGGTCATTCGTCGCACTAGACCCATAAAAACTAGGGGGTTTAAGCTTCATGAAGTTTGGTAAAGTAACCTCAATACCCCTTGTTTGCAGCAGTCGTCTGATGCTCAACTAGTCTAACCTCTTGTTGACCATTGAGATTTTCATGTCTTTGATCACCCTCACGTTGTTGTCTGACGACAACCCCAACAAGTTGTGGCACAACCTATTGTAATCCCTGCACAACCTGGATTTTCGCGTTTCCTCCTAGGTACCTCAACATCGGCATCCAAGCCATGTCCGCCAACATTATCTCTAGGCCTATTTCGAGCACGAATTGCAACACGACCTCGTTGACGAGTGCCTTAGGCAATTGACTCGTCAACAATTTCCCTTGTAGTAGGATTCCTAGTCGTTGGTGGCATTATCACCTAATCAAAGAACATTGATAAAAAATTGAACAAGACGACAAGAAAATGTGGAAAGATAGTCACGAAAAGGGGTAGACAACACTTTCTTCGAGTAGGCCGGGTGATACAAGTTGTGACATGTATGTTGAATTTGAGTACAAACTCAGTGTGGATTGTTACACGTACTTTAAGTTTCAAGGACGAAACTTCTTTTTGGAGGGTATTAATGTAAGACCCTTAATTTTAAATTCTAATTTATATATTTTGGAGAATTTTGTGTTGAATTTCTGAGGCTTTTTAGCCAATTTTATGACATTTTGTGAGTTAAATGCCAAAAATATATTTTTGGAGATCCGATTAAAATTATTCATCGATGAATAATTTTATTTAATAACAGTGAATCTTTTGTCGAAGAAATTTTTTTTCTGAGATGCAACATTTTTCAAAAAAATTCATCTGCCGATTGAATTGCGGTGAGAGTAGATATTTTTCTGAAAAATGAATTTATGATGTGATGTGAGGTGACATGTGTAATGATGATTTTTATAAAAATATCTAGATATTTATTTTGGAATTGGTTTTATTATAATATATATATATATATATATATATATATATATATATATATATATATATAAGGAACCAAGAGAAACAGGAAACGTTTCCTGCTCCTTGCCTTCTCCTTTCTTCTTCACCTTTCTGTTTAAAAAAAAAATGTATGTTGGTGGGTCTAAAGAAATAAACAAAACTCAAAAATAAACTTCCATTAATCTATTAGATCTATGCTTCCATTCGAGAAGTGACAGAAGAGAAAGTTGCTCATTGCCACGCTGCGGTGCTAGTGAGCTAGTTTTCGACGCAACGCCACGAACTTAAATTTTACCGGAATTAATTACGGTACAATAATCGCATGTTAGAGCTATCGTTAAGGTAAGGGCTCCTTCCAAACTTTTAGTTTGCATTTAGGATATTATTTGTGATTGTGTGGAAAAGAAATTTGATGTATTTGATGTGTGAATTTATAGAAAATGAATTTAATGTGATTATGTGTGATTTAGTGGAATTTAAATTTGAGATGTGGTTTATGGTGATCCATATTTGATGTGATTTATATGTTTATAATCATTATTATGAATTTTTGAGATGTGATTTATTTGCAGATTTTGTGGAAAATGAATTGATGAAATTTGGTGGGTTATGTGTAAAAATGTGGAGTTTTGAAATTGGGTGAGTTATATTTGAATTGTTTGAAATTTACTTGAGGTACTATATGTGTGTTGTGGAATTGAATTGATTGTTGTTGGTGTGAATTGGCGGAAAAGTTAAAATTTTAACTAAGTTAAAGAGTTTGAGCAAAAATTTAGATTGAAATAAAAAATTACTAGAGTTTAAAATGTTACTCTTTTAATTATTCTTGGACTGAGTTTAAAAAGAAAAAAAAAAGTTTAGAGTATTTTATTAACTCAAAAATTTCGATGCTTTAATAGTCGAGTGTGTGTATGTGAAATTTGGAAAATATTTATTTATTTAGTTTTAACTAAATAATATAGATTATTTGGTTTTAAAAGTTTGGTGTGTGAGAAAGATTTAAGTTTAAGAATTTTGTTGTGTGCGGATTAATTTTATTGTGAACGAATTGTTATAAATATTTATCTTTATGTAGTTAGCTCCTTGAGTCTCTAAAAGGAATCGAGACCGTTGGCACCGAGTTAGCGGTGAGGAGAACTCTGATATATTAATGTTGTTGTGGTGATTTATGGTTGAAAATTTTGGAGATTGAATATGGGTGATTAATGTTTGGAAATTTTGGTGATTCACGTTTGGTGAAATTGATGTGTTCATAATTAATATGATGAATTTTTTAGAAGAAATTTATGTGTGACTTGGTGGAAAATGAATTTAATTCAATTTAGGTGTGGATGGAATTTGGAGATGTGATTTATGTGTGGTTGTGGAAATTGTTATACCTTCAATCCTCTAACGAACCTCTTAACACGCATCTCCTCAGTGATAGGATAAGGAGCGTGTCTAGAGAGCTGTGTAAAACGAGCACTATACTTTGAAATTGTTATACCTTCCGTTTGCTCCAATCGCACAAACTCATGAGCTAATCCATCTCTAACACTCTCAGGATGAAAACGAACCATAAACAACTGAGAGAACTCTCTCCATGCTAACGGAGGTGACCACTTGTCTACCACGTGACACTATATCAAACCAATCTCAGGCCACACCTATTAGTTGAAAGAATGTCAATTCCACTACTCTTATAACCTCAAAACAACCCAATGCTCTCCAAAGCCGCTGTAGACTATCAATGAATTGTTGTGGGTCATTCGTCACCTTAGACCCAGAAAAAGTAGGGGGTTTAAGCTTCATGAAGTTTGGTAAAGTAACCTCAATACCCCTTGTTGCAGCAGTCATCTGAAGCTTAACTTGTCTAACCTCTTGTTGACCGTTGAGATTTTCATGCCTTTGGTCACCCTCATGTTGTTGTATGACGACAACCCCAACAAGTTGTTGCACAACTTGTTGAAATCCCTACACAACCTGGATTTATGTGCCTCCTCTTAGGTACCTCAACATCGGCATCCAAGCCACGTCTGCCAACATTAGCTCTACGATTATTTCGAGCACCAATTGGAACACGACCTCGTTGACGAGTGCCTCGGGCAATTGACTCATCAGCAATTTCACTTATAATAGGATTCCTAGTCTTTAATGACATTCTCACATAATCAAAGAACATTGATAAAAAATTGAACAAGACGACAAGAAAATGTGGAAATATAGTGATGATGAATTTAAACACAGATTCAAACAACAGATAAGACTCTCACATAGTGCTAATATGTCTTGCCAGTAAGTTATGCCCGAGTACATAATTTACTAACAAGAATCTATTATCACCCTATGTTTGCAGCTACTAGGACCTACGACCGAGCTCTGATACCAACTTTGTCATGACCCAAAAACTAAACGCCGTGACAGGTGGAAACACTATACTCCTAGCTTGGCAAGTCTGTCATCTAACTTAACAATTAAACAACTAAATTATTTTCCATAATCATTTCAAAAAAAAAATTCAGACCTACGACCGAGCTCTGATACCAACTTTGTCACAACCCAAAAACTAAACGTTGTGACCCGCGCACAAGCTATATTCCTAGTCTGGCAAGCCTATAAACTAACTTAACAATTAAACAACTAAATCCTTTTCAATAATCATTTCATAAAAATATATTTTTCTTTGAAATTTTGACAGAGTATCCTCTGTAACTTCAACATTCCTCAAATTTATAAAATCCCTGTTTACAATATTAACTCAGTCAAATTCATATTTCAAAGGACGTAATCTAATTGTTTAATACATTTTCCAAAAAAAAAAACAGACTTCCTAGAATCCAAAATAGTTGTAAATTACATCAGACTCAACAGACGTTACAAAAAGTGGTCATCGATCAAAGAGGCCTACTAAAAAGAAATATGGTCGAGACTTGAATCTACTAACAGCTTGCTACTCAGTTGCCTGCGAATCTGGAAAAAATAAACAACATGAAAGAGTAAGTCACAAAGACTTACTGAGGAAACAACAACCACCATCAACTAGAAGGGAAACACTAAAAGACACAAATAATTGTTTTACAATCTAGTGGCAATTATGTTAAAAAATATTACTTATAAATCTAGATGATTCTCAATTAAAATGTACACATATAAAATCATTAAACTTATAATTTAATTGTTCAAATAGAAATATTAAAAAGCCAATTAATAACGAAGCGAAATCAAAATGAACAACCTTAAAATCATCATAAAAATCAAACAAGTAAAAATACAAATTCTTGAGAACCAAGAGGCGGCTTCATCTCATTGATAGTCCTTTACTCCTAAGGGTGACCTTTCTCTTAGGGGTGACTCCATCTAACAGATAGTCCTCTCCTCTCAATTATATATGCAACGCATCATCACGTATCCATTTGGGAGCTTACATCTTGTTGTTAGTCCTCTCCTCCTACGGATGATATTTCTTATTGGGGCGGTTCCATCTAACAGGTAACTCTCCCTAGTCAAAATGATATAACTCGGTGCACCTACGCCGTTAACAATTTCATAATTATAACAACGATTTCTCACAATACATATTTAAAATCATATCTCATCTCATCGTAATTCATGGAAAACATATTCAATCGCATAACAATTCAATATATAAACACTTTTAACTTATACGTAAATTAAACTAATAACATATTATATAAAAGACCATTAAAATAAATAAATGAAGAAATCTAGATAAATTTCAAAGGTTGTGTTCCCCAAAATTATAATTATATCGAGTGAAATAATAATAATAACATTATAAAAATATATGACGATGACCGTCATCAACTCATAACTATGGAGAATCGCCTAAGTTTGTTCTCCAACAACTCACAAAGTAGCAGGCAGGACCTCAACTGACACATCTGAGTAAAAAAAATCCATCGACAACTTAACATTATTCTCATCATTTACCTACGGATAATCCGTCGTCAACAAAATACGAAGAAATTTTGGCAATCTGCATTTTTTTTAACTTTATCTACGGATTTTTTTTAATTTTACCGATGGATTAACCGTGCAATACAATCAACAAAATTAATTTTTTTAATTACAACGTTACCCACGAATTTAACAACGTTACCCACGGATTTTCGGTGAATATTAAATAATTTACCTACAAACTGAGATCTGTGGGTAAATTTCCGTAGGTATACAGAGTTTTTCTTGTAGTGGAAGCCATAAAAATCATTTAAATTTACTATAAGCACAAAATAAATTTTTTAACCAAAACTACATTTTTCTAAAAAGCTCTCAAAAAATGGGTTGCCTTCTTCTTCCTTAAAGCACAAACCCTAACCCAAAATCCTAACCAAGAGAATTTGTAGGAGTATGAGAAATTATGCTCTTGAGGATGTTAAATTCCTTCTAAGAGTTGAGGGTTTATGTATTGTAGAGTAAGAAGAAGCAAGGAGAAGGAAAGAAGAAGAAAGAGAAAAAAAAATAGGGGGAGGGTTGTGTTGGCCGAGAGAGAAGAATGAGGGAGTGAGATAGAAAAAGAGTAAGAGTAGATGAGATTAGTTTATTTTATTTTATTTTATTATTATTATTATTATTATTATTATTATTATTATTATTATTATTATTATTATTATTATTATATTTTGTTTCTTTTAAAAAATACGGGACGTGTCATCATCCTTGTTGGCAACATTCTTCAATTCCCTCACATGCATATGTGCATATCTACATTGTCACGATTGTAGGTAATGTTCTTGTAATATTAATATCCTTTATATATATATATATATATATATATATATATATATATATATATTCATCCTAAACTATCTAATAGTTGGTCCCTCATGAACTATAGAAATATAATAATTTGTCTCTAAACTATTTTTAATAAGTTAAGGTTAACAATGATAATGTGAGAATTAGAAGTGTGAGGGTGAGGGACTATATTGATTGATTAATAACAATTTATGGACTATTTATTATATTTATATAGTTTAAGGACCAAATAAGAGAAAGAATGACAATTTATGGACTAAAATTGAAGATTTACTCTATATTATTTGTCCGTGTTATATTTATCATTCTTTAGTCTTGTGGTGACTAAAAACATACTTCAAAAATATGTCAATTTATTTACTTTAATAAGATTATACCAAGTATTTTTACTAGACTTATTATACTCTAAGTAGCATTATAAGCTTAAGTAAGGACATCGAATCATTCTAAAAAGTAAATTTAAATGTCAAATTTGTTAAACTTATGGATCTTTTAATTTGACTTTCCATTGTTAAATTCAACATGACTCGTTGTCTCATACAAATCACCCTTATCCTGATGTGTTAGCTTTGGTATCTCTTCGATCCCAACATCAATGCTTTCTTTCAAACTAGACTTATCATCTTCATTTTCGACTTCCCCGATGTTTGCAGCATGATCTTCCTTCACTTCATTTGTTGTCATGACATCATTCATGATTGCTACATTATCATTAGACAATTCATCATCTACATGATTTTTATAATCATCTCTAAGCTTATCATTAGTAAAACTTGTTTTCTCGTTAAGCACTAAATTCTCTCCTTCCTCGTCCAGCTTCAAATTTTTCAACCTTTCTGAAAGATTCTCAACATTAAAACTAGCTTCATGAAAGTTTTGTTTAGAGATTGAAATCTCTGGCTTTCGACACTTTGGTTCAAACTTTTCACTCTCGTGAACTCCTCCAACAATTCTTTCATCTTCTTGTTAGTATTTTCCGCATCTTCAATAAGAATTTCTTTATCCTCTTCAAGAATTGATTGACTTTGTAAATGTTTCTTCATATTTTTCCACTTCTCAAAAGGATGCTTACAAAGTGATCCCACTATGACTTGAAGCGCCAACGGTGGACCCTTACAACCTCTCACTATCTGTGTACAGGGAAGTAAAATTAGTGAGTATGTAAATCTAGACTTTCTTCGTATTCATTTTCTTTGTTATTTCATTCGTCAATTCCCTACTTATACAAGTTATATGCATAACAAAAATCGGCATTCTGTAACAAACTAACAAATGACTCATCATTATGCAATATATCTAGATCCTTCTAGAAAGTTGTGACTCATCATCCAAAGAAACTACTAATCCATAAACTACTTGGGCCTAAATCTATTCTTCTTGTTCTTGGACTTATCTTGGGTTATGAATGACAGCATAACATCAAAGGCTTGGATAACTAGTGTGCAATGAATACTAATTATGATAGCTTTGAAAACTAGTTTATATTGTTTTTATTTATACATAATTTTTTTATATCGCGTACTATAGTAGAGATTTTGTTATTACTAATTTGAAATTAGATAAGTTTAGAACCATGTAGAATTTCTATGTAAGAATCTAGTAGTGCTTTAATTATAGAAAAATGTGAAAAGTATCTAGAAGTGAGTATTAATTAGGAAGATCTTAGACATGTGTCTAGAGTTTTCTGCTTGTACCTATAAATATCTAACTGTACTTGACATTAAGCATCAAGCAAGTTGTGAGTTTTGTATTAGAAATACCTTCATTTATCTAACAAAGTGGTATCTAGAGCTTGGTTATGAGAGTTGAGAAATGGTGACTTGTAATTACACTACTTTCCACTTTCCTCTCCTAAAAAAAGAGAACTATGAAAAATGGTGCATTCGCATGAAAGCATTTCTTGGCTCTCAAGGTGTGTGAGAGATTATTAAAATATATTATGATGACCCACAAGATGAAAAGGGATTGTCTCAACAAACTCTTACTCTCATTCATCAATGTTTGGATGGTTCTATGTTTGAGAAGGTTGTCAATGCTACAAATTCAAAGGAAGCTTGGAAGATTTTGGAGAAATCACCCAAGGCATTGACCAAAGTGAAGTAGATAAGATTTCAATCTCTAAGGGAAGATTTTAAAGCTTTGAAGATGGAGGATTCCAAATCAATATCAGATTATTGCTCAAGGGTGAAGACAATTGTTAATCAAATGAAAAGATATGGAGACAAGATAGAAGATGTTTGTGTGCGGAGAAAATTCTTCGTTCATTGACTCCTAAGTTCAATTATGTGGTGTGTGTTATTGAGGAATCAAAAGATATTGACTCAATGTCCATTGAGAAATTAGAAGGTTCATTGCAAGCTCAAGAAGAAAGAATGAAGAAAAGGAAAGATGAGCCATTAGAGCAAGTTCTCAAAATCGAAGCTTTGTTGAAAGATGACAGATGATTCAATAGTCAAAACGGACATGAACGTTTACAAGGAAGAGGACGAGGACGTGGTTGTGACCAAGGAGGAAGAGGAAGAGGTTTCAACGGTGAATCAAACTACAAACAAAGAAGTAACTCATCACCAAAAATTCGTGGAAGAGGAAGATGTTGTGGCTATTATCAAAGTGAAAGGAAGTATGAAAAATTTAAAGTTGAATGTTATAATTGTCATGAATTTGACCATTTTTCTTGGGAATGTCATAATGCTCCTAATCAAGAGGAAGAAAAGGTTAATCTTGTTGACAAATATGAAGAGTACACATTGTTGCTAACACTCAAGGAAGAAGAGAGATATGCTAATAGTTCATGGTACTTGGAAAATGGTGGAAGTAACCATATGTATGAATGCAAAGAGAAATTTGTGGAGCTTAATGAAAAGTTGAATGGAAATGTTTCCTTTAGAGACTCGTCAAAAGTAAAAATGAAAGGGAATGTATGATTCTAATATCTTCTAAAGATGGGAGTCATAAGTTGATTAGTGATGTGTACTATGTGCCAAAATTAAAGAGAAATATGTATGAAAATCTCATGAAAAAAAAAAATATTTTTCGCTTAGAGATCAAAATAACAGTTTAATTGCTATGGTTTTTATGTCGAAAAATATAATATTTATCTTCAACCTAAGAACTATTGAAGCAAAATATTTGAAGATGAATGTCTAAGATGAAGCATGGCGTTGGCATATTAGGCATGACCATTTGAACTTTGGTGCACTTAAAATTATGGGAGATATGAATATAGTGAAAGGGATGCCCTCAATCAATCATCCAATTCAATTGTGTAAAGGTTGCCTTCTTAGCAAGCAAGCTAGAAAAAGGATGCATGCTAAAATTGAAAAGGATGCCAAAGCAGTTTTGGACTGAAGTAGTTTCTTGTGCGGTCTATTTGGCAGATCACTCTCGAACTTCAAATGTCAAAGACCAAACCACTCTAGAAGCATGAAATGGAATGAAGCCTAGTGTTAATCACTTTTGTGTCTTTGGGAGATAGCATATGCACATGTGCCACAACAATAAAGATCCAAACTTGAAGATCGAAGCATCAAATATGTTTTTGTTGGTTATGATGTGTATTCTAAAGGTTACAAGTTGTACAACCCATGCAAAAATAAGGTAGTGATGAGTCATGATGTTGAATTTGATGAAGATGCTACATGAAATTGGGAGGGTCAAGAAGAAATAAACTATAATTTCCTTCCATATTTTGAAGAAAATCAAGAGGCCACAACACCAGTTCAAGATGAAACTCCACCTTCTTCACCTCCTCTTTCACCTTCTTCTCTAGATGAAAGTTCAAGCGAAAGACCAAGTAAGATGAAAGATATAGAAAACATTTATGAAAGAAAAACTGAAATTAATCTTGACCTTGAAGAGTTGTATTGTCTCTTGGAAGATAGTGAGACATTAAATTATGGTGAAGCAATGAAAGATAAAAGGTGCAGACAAGCCATGGATGAGGAGATCAAATCAATTGTGAAGAACAACACTTGAGAATTAGCAACTCTTCCAAAAGGCCATGAGGCAATTGGAGTCAAATAGGTGTACAAGGCTAAAAAGAATGCTAATGAAGAGATTGAAAAATACAAAGCAAGACTTGTTGCCAAAGGCTACAAACAAAAATATGGAGTTGACTATGAAGAAATTTTTGCACCAGTTTCTCGCACGGACACTATTCATTTGCTAAACTCTGTAGCTGCACAAAATAAGTGGAAACTTTATAAACATGATGTAAAATCGGCATTTCTAAATGGCTATCTTCAAGAAGAGGTTTATGTTTATCAGCCAATAAGGTACGCACTTAAAGGACATGAAGATAAAGTTTGGAGATTGATGAAAGCTTTGTATGGATTAAATCAAGCACCAATAGGGATTTATGTCAATGTGTTTGATTGTTGTCTTAATGAAAGCTGCATCGACAAATATTTCAAAGACAATGTGTTTGATTGTTGTCTTAATGAATATGCTCTTTATGTCAATGTTGGTGATTATGGAGATTTTTTTATTGCTTGTCTCCCTGTGGATGATCTTATATTCACTGGGAACAATTCAAGTTTATTTGAAGAGTTCAAAAAGGCCATGGCGCTTGAGTTTGAGAGGATTGATATTGGGCTCATGTCATACAACTTAGGCCTATAAGTAAAGCAATTGGAATAAGGTATATTTACTTCTCAAGAAAACTATGCAAAGGAAGTTTTGAAGATATTTAAAATGTTTGATTGCAATCTGGTGAACACGCCAATAGAGAGCGGATTGAAGTTGTCAAAGTTTGAAGATGCACAAAAGGATGACCCTTCTTTTTTCAAAAGCATCGTTAGAAGCCTAAGATACTTAACATGTATAAGGCATGATATTCTATATGTGGTTGGAGTAGTGAGTCGTTTCGTGGAAACTCCTATTGCTAACACATGAAAATCACTAAGAGGATACTCCGCTACCTTAGATGTATGCTTGATTACAGACTATTTTATTCTTCTTCTAATGATTTTAAACTCTTTGGATTTTGTGATAGCGATTTTTATGGAGCGAGAGATATTGATGATAAAAAGAGTACTAATGGCTTTATATTTTTCATGGGAATTGTGGTTTTTCGTGGAGCTCAAAGAAGAAACCTATTGTCATACTTTCACTTGCAATCTGCTCATTCGCTTTTCATAGGGATTGCGGTTTTTCATGAGTCAGAGTATGTAACAACAACATCTTGCACTTGCCATGCCATTTAACTAAGGTACCATTTCATTAGAGAATGCATTTCCTAGAAGAAAGTTGAACCTAAATACGTGAAGACTTAAGATCAAGTTGCATATAGTTTTACAAAGCCGTTAAAATTTGAAGACTTTCAAAGGCTAAGAGCAAGACTTGGAATGAAGAAGAAAAACTCAAATTAAAGGGGATCAATGTTATTACTAATTTGAAATTAGGAAGTTTCTAGAAATGTGTCTAAAGTTATCTATTTGTACCTATAAATATCCTATTGTACTAGACATTAAGCATCAAACAAATTGTGAATTTTCAATTAGAAATATCTTATTTTATGTAACAATTATTACATGGGTGTAATTAACTATGTTTAAAGTAGTGGCATAATAAGTAAAATTATCTCGGTGCCAATTATTCTTCCATGACATAGAGGGAACTGGGTATACCTGAAGAAGGTCTGTGGCATCATCAATGGTGGACTTAAATCGTGCACATTTGCAACCTTTTCACTCAATGTTCGTGATTATACCTGGATGACGTTAGTATAATTTTAATACATTAATTGTAAGAATATTGTATTTCAACTAGTGTAAATAGTGGATAAGCTTACCTTGTCTCTTTGAGTTCATTGATGTATGAAGTTTCCTTAGCACCACCACTAATAGTTATATCTCTATATTTATTGTAACAACCCTACTCTTGCAGAAATATTTACAATATTAAAAGAAACAATTAAATTTTTTTTTTAAATAACCATATTTCCTAAAAAAAATTATTCAAATACTCTCTCTTTCTAAATTTATTAATCAAAATATCTTCTTTTTTTTTTTTCTAAATTATAAGTCGCCATTTAACTTTCTTAAAGAAATTAACGTTTCAAATGACGACTTCTTGAAAAAATTCAAATTTTTTTCAAATAACAA
>JBBPBR010000003.1:37987123-37998500 GCA_037974775.1 Cicer pinnatifidum
TGTTTTTAAAATTTTTATGTTTATTTTTCGCTTTTAAGTTAATTCATGTACACTTTTCAAAATTTTACATCATTTTTTATAGATATGTTTAAAATATTATAAAATTCCCCTTTATTTATCAAAAGATTATTATATTTGAATTTTTAATCATCAAAGATTGAAAAATTCATATTTAATTTATTTCTTGTTAACAAAATTTAAATTTTTGCATGAAAATATTTATAATTTCCTAAACTTAACTTATAAAGGCCATCAAAAATTCAAAAGATATAAGGTTACATAAAAGTTGGAAAAAAAAATAACATCGATAAATTTTTACGATTAAAAAATAAAAAATGATGTGTATATAAATATTTTACAAAGATTAAAAAATAATTAATCCACGCTGCTCGGGAGCCTTTCATACCATAAGAATTGTCTTAATTGAATCGTCAAACTGAGATACCAAACAACCATCCCAAGGCTTACAAATCTCAAGGCACAGACTATCAATTAAAACTACAATCTTACGATAGAAAGGACCATAGCAAGGATCAATAGTCAGATGTTTTCTGATACACAAGATCCTCATCTTTGAGGCGAATGTAGATCATACTTGCATCTCTTACAGGGAACTTATGATATGAACATAATAGTTAGAGTTTTCAGAAAGAAGAGAAAATTTAGAAGAACATGTTTTTACTTAAGAACACTTATGATTTTATTTTAATTGCCTCTGAGTTCATATGTTACAATACATCTCCTTTTATAGCCAAGGAGTTACATAAGAGACAAAATACAAACTATACATGATCATCCCATGATAAGCATTATTGGAATGCTTTACCATTATAGAAGACATAATCATGATATCTTTTGACTATTATGCCATATGGACATAATCATGACACCTTTTGACTATTATGCCATATAGGCATAATCATGACACCTTTTGACTATTGTGTCATATTATTGACATTATTTTACACAAGCAAACAAAAATACAATAATTATACAATACATGTTCATGACTCTTTTGACTCATTATCCTTTAGAGATAGGCTCGTGACTTAGGGACGTATTCTGATCAGACAAGTATTCTTCTGGAAGGTAACTAGGGGAATAATGTGGCTCATACTGCCAGATTTCTTCTAGCATTTCTCTTAAAGTTTCTTCATTAAGATTCTTTGAAGTGTCAAGATCTATTGAATTTTCTTGAAAATTCATTGCTGCAAATTGTTGTTCAATTTTTATTTCAAAGTCTTGTTCTGGTCGAGTAAAGCTTTCTCCAATTTCTTCAACTCCCACTATCTGCCATTGGGACTTTTTAAGAACTTTATGATCTACACATGAAGATTCTTGTGGACTAATTGGCTGCCATTGGAATGGAAGATTTCCATGACTTATGCAGGTCGTATCAACCTGAGTTTTCTCTTGATTATGGAGATAAATAAAATTGAGATAATCCATTAATTCTTTCATAACTTTTAGACATGGAGGATAATCATCAAAGGTTTCCCATATATCAGCATAATTTGCGCTAATGAGGAGTTTAGTCCTAGAATCTATCCGATATGGCCTATGTAGGATGAAAACCGTCTTAAGTTTGCTCATGGCATCTTGTGCCAATCTTCTTCCTTTGACCTCATCTAAGACCAATTCTAATTGTTTTCTCCACCATTCTAGTGGAGAGTACCATCAAAGTGTAGTCCATTTCAAGGACTTATGATTCTTTGGATTTGTCAGATGTTCGTACATTGCTTCAGTTGGAACATAGACAGACATAACATACAAAGCAGTTGCACACCAGATATACCATAAATGATTTTCAGTAAACTTAAACTTTGGGTCTATCTTGAATGGTAAATAGAAGGGTGTGTCTGGAAGAAAAGGGGAGTGGTCTAAAAACTTCCTTGTCTCTTTCATAATCTTCACCATAAAATAAAAAAGATTATTTCTAGCGTATTCTTTGAGTCGGGATGGTGAGAGAGACGAGTCTATTCCGGGAGAAAAATCCTTGATGGTAGAGCCATGGGTTGGTAGTAATTTGATCATGAGAATCAATGGAAATGGGTGTTTTTTAGTGATGATCTGGATAGGTTTCATAGGTTTGGAAAGTAAATTAGGAATCAAATTTTGGTTTCCTTTAATATGTTTTACCGTAAAATATATCTTGAAAACCAATCTTTGAGCCTAAGAGTTTTTGAATCTGAGGCATTTTATTTTTAAACTGTAGGGTCCTAGGAAAAGAAGAATTATCTATGTGGACTTCAAACTGATAACCCCTCAGGTGGAAATCAAATTTTTGGATTGCTAATTTAACTGCAAGTGCTTCATTGTAAGTGGTGTGGTAATATTTCTCAGCTTCTTTAAATTGACCACTAGCATGACCACAATAATGCTTCACTCCGTTAATTTCTTCTATGAGGACTGCACCTCAATAGTGATCACTAGCATCAGTTTGTAGAATTCTTTTTTCATTTCCCAGAATTTTTAGGGCAGGTGGAGTTTGTGCAACCCTTTTTAGGGCTTTGACAGCTTCAGTATGCTTTGTTTCCCACAGTGGAGGATTTTTCTTGAGTAATTGTGACAATGGACTTGTATATTTCGCAAGCTTTGGTCTGAAATTCCTGATATAATTGATTATACCAAGGAATTGCTGGATTTAATTAATGGTGAGATTTTCATCAGGAAAATTTAACAAATTCTTGAGCAATGTGAGGTTGAGGTTGATATTTTACTTGAGAGAAATGCATTCCCAAAAAATCGATTTATGTCTAGGCTAACTAGCTCTTCTTTTTAGAAAGCATCATTCCATGATCTTAGGCTATTTGAGAAAATTGTCCTAACAAATGTTTATGAGCCTTTTCATCTTTATAAAATAATAACACATCATCGATATAGATGAGAATATTATCTAGAATGGGCTTGAAATTTTTTGTCATGGCCTTTTGGAATAGTGAGGGAGCCACTTTAAGCCCGAATGGTAAAACTGTCCATTGGTATTGGGCATTAGGAATGCAGAACGCCGTCTTGTAACGGTCCTTAGGATCAACATCTAGTTGCCAAAATCCTGACTTCATATCAAACTTGGAATAGATCTGAGCATCTTTGAGGAAGATGTTTAATGAAGAGGTTTTTGGAATGGGAAATTTGTCATCTCTCAAAAAATGATTAAGAGGTTTATAATCAATTACTAACCGCTTTTTCCCTCTTATTTTTTTAGATTTCTTCTCAACCTAAAATGCCTAACAAACCCATTCGGATTTTGTGGGTTCTATCAAACCTTGTTTGAGTAATTGGTTGCATTCTTCTCGGGCCAAAGCTAAATCTGATGGACTCATTCTTGGATGAGTAACTTTGGTTGGATTGATATCTTCATTGAGCTTGAAAGGAAGTTGGACAAAAAAATCTTTTTTGTCCATAAAAGTTTTTGGATAAGTGAATTCTTCATGACTGTCTACATAAAGTCTAAGCAATTTGGACTTAATTTCTTCATATTCAGCGAGAGCTTCAGAAAGGGGATATAACTTTAATATTCCTGAATAGGGTTTAAATTCTCGTTTAAAATTGATTCATGTTGGGAGAATTTGAAGCCTAATTGCTGCTGAATAAACATCCATACCCACAACAATATCTTTATTTGGGAGGCTACTACCAATGACCTTTGTCCAGACTATGCATTCGGGGAAGAATTTGATTCTGATTTTCTCCTTTGTCCTCAAATATGTTCTAAAAGTTTGTCCATCTACTGCCACGAAATATGCAACATGTTTCACCCATGCTTCTGTAGGGAGAATGTTTGGGTTCATCATGGTTATTTGAGCACCAGTATCCATATAGGCTATAACTTTCTTGGGATGAGAAAAATTTGAGGCGAGGACATGGATTTCAACACAAGGAAGAGGAAGAGTAGGCAAGGGTCTTCCTACTTCTTTGAAAGAGTAAAAAGGAATGCATATGTCTTCCTCTTCTGACTCAACTAGTGAGTCTTCTTCATATGAGAAGCTTTGAAGAGAAAATATTGTATCTTCATCAGCAGAACTTTCTTCTGAGTATAAGGATTCTAGATCTCCTTCCAAAGGTTGTAGAGAGTTGATCAATTTTTAGGCTTTGCCTGTTTTGTTTGGGCAATTTTTGGAAAGATGCACCCTTTTCCCATAAACGAAGCATCTTTGTCCTTTATGTTTTCCCCTGAATGGTTTCTTCTTGAAAAACTTCAAGGGTTTTGTTTTCCTTTTGGATGGCCGATGATACTTTAAATAAGTAGACTAATGGTTCTTCTTTTTGGTCGAGCAATGGCATTTTTCCTTTTTGCACTTGATTTCTAAGTAGGGCTTTTGACATGCCTTTTTGAACTTAGATTTTTGTTCGACCACTTCTGAGAAATGCTGGTGCAATCTACACAACTTTTCAAGAGCTTCCAAAGTTGTTTGGTGAATTTGGCCTAAGCTCAGGGATTTGATGTCTTTATTGGCTGTGGCTATTAATCAGTGTATCTCAGGTTGGAGTTCTTGTGGTAAAGAGGAGACATAAGTATGCTTGAGGCTTGGATCATTAAATCCATTCAACACATAAAATTTATGAGACATTCTTTGAAAATGTTTTTTAGGTCTTTGACCTTAAGTGAACAACATCTCATTTCAAAGAACTCTTGTCTATTTTTTATGTCAAATATCTCCATGTCACCTATGAATTCTCCATGTAGAACTCCAAGAACTGCAACAACATTTGCTAGTCTGTGCACCTCATCTTGCTTAAATGTACCCAGATTATGGTACCATTCTTTCAAGGTTCCTATCATTCTACAGCAAAATTCTTCAATGACTTTGTAGGAATCTGAACCAAGTTTCATAAGTTGGGTGTCAAGCTATGCTCCAAACTCAAGGAGTCTTTTTCTCCAACGGTTAGGAGGTATATCATCCAGAGTAAACCAAGGACCACTATTTATCTTTGATTTTTCGATGGCATGTTCATCTTCAAACGATTCTTCATAGAAGGAATCTTCTATTTTTACCATGAAGAGTTTAGAGATGTTCATATGGTCTTTTTCAGAGTCTGATTTAGTTGAGGAGGATTCTAAATTTCCATTTATGGATGACTGTTGGCTTTCTTCATAGGAGAGGGAATGTTTGCTAATTGTTGAAGCAGAGCTTGTGGAAGAATGATCATCCTAAAATTCTTCATTGTTTTCTGTAATCGCCATGGCTAGATAGCCTTGATCTGGTAGCCGAAGACCTTGATCTAACGTTTCTTCCTTATGGAGCTTTGGTGGAGGTGTCTCCGGGATCCCCTGCAAATCAGTGGACTATTCACTTATACAAACAGTCTTTCCTTTGTTTCTGGAAGCTGAGGTTATCGTCCTAGCACTTTTTGGTCTATAAGTTGTAGGTATGTATTTAACATAATCTGGTGGTGAAGAAGCATATGTTGGATAAAAGTGAGAGGGCCTTTCTGGTCAGGTAAAATAGGTGGAAAAAGTAGGATGATTAAAGAAAGTGTTTTTAACAGGCTTGGGCGTGTACTCTTTAGAAGCTCTTATGAAGTTATCAATTTCTTTTACTTCGGCCTGTAACCTTCTGATTTCCCTTTCTTTTTTATCAAAGGTTTTTCCGAAGGTTCTTTCATCTAAAATTTTTCTCAGGTCATAGTCCAGCTGAGAAACTTGGGCTTTGAGATTTTTATAATATTTTTGCATCGTTTGAGATAAGCATTAGAGATCTTCATTTGTTTGTTCCAACCTTTTTGAGATCTTCTCTATCTTCTGGTCAAGCTTTCGTAGGCTATCATTCTGGGCAACCATATTTTCTGATTGCCAGCTGAGGACTTCCTCAACTTGAGTCAGAGGCTTTAATTTCCCATCAGGGTGAACTTCATTTGGTTGTATGAAAGGTTTGGCTGACCTATTTGTGATAGGATCGATCTTTCTTTCCAAAGTAGGAAAGTGTTGATCGTATTCTGAAGCTGGTGCATCTGGTGGAATAAGGTTTTATTCTCTGACGATCCTAAGAGCTTATTCGTAAATTGGGAGAGGAGGAGCTTTCTTGCGAATTCCTACCCAATGACCATTATCTGGATTAGTCTTTCTTTGTGGAGGTGGTGGTGGTTTACACCTACCTTTTGTTTTGCTTTTAGGGCAAATCACATCTTCATCCATCTCATCATCATGCATCCAACAATTACAGTCTGGGTCACATCTATTGGGATCTACATCCCAAATGAAATGTCCGTTTATTTTATCTGTATAGATGGGCTTTCTGTCTGTTGTAACTGCATGGATAGGACACCAATCTTCTTTGAGTATTGGCTGAAACATCAGAGTTTGGAAAATCGGAGAGGATGAGCTACTTCCTTCATCTAGGTTTTTGAAGATTGTCTTGTCAACAGATGATCTCCTGAAAGTTGCTTGTTGAGACTGAATTGGCCTTCTGTCTTGTTGTATCTTTTCGTAGATTGTGATCCATTCAAGAGGAATCAGTTGTGCTAATTCTTCTCTCGATATTTTCCTAGGGATTTGGAAAATAAAGGGCGTTTCTTCTTTTTTATTGTTGATTACCAATAACGAATCTGAAGAACATCTTGTGAGTGGTAAATCTATCGAATGATTTTGGAGTCGATAGATTATCTGGTGATGAAGAGTGGCTGACATGGCTTCTGAGATTTGATCAGCTCCAGTGATCTGAACTTGGACCTTTAGCCTTGTTGACAAAGTATTGTCATTAAGACTTACGTTGTAGTTTGTGAAGATAGTGAGAACTAAAATTCATGCATGTAATGATGTCAGAACAGTCCCGATTACTGCGTTTTCGTAGTGAAGATAGCTAGAGTCTAGCAACGCTATCTTACAGAAAACAGGGAGATTTTTCCTTCCATGGAGAGAAAGGATTAATCTGACAGCTCCAAAGTGTAAGGTTGTGTATCCTTCATTATTCCAATGATTTATAAGATTCCGAGGAATCTCTAAATCAACATATTGCTCTTGGTTTGTCGCCCTGAGGCTACACTAATCAAGTCGTGAATATTGTACAAATTCTTTCATGTGAGGACGGTGTGTTGTGATCAGGTTTCTGATAGATCTGGTGAAACATCTTTGTCTTTTAAAGATGTTATAAGGTCTCAGAAAAGGTGGTATGGTTTCAACAATTTGTACATCATCAAGAACATATGTATATTCAATAAGGTTCTCTATTTTATTAGAATCGATCTTTTTACAGGTTTTGGGAAGATATGGTAATAGGTTGCTTTGATTTAGTTGTCTCCATGATTTGGTGGTTTCCTTCCTTACTCACTCTCTCTCTTTTATTCATACCATATGCACCCCCTCTTCTAGTGCAGGCTATGATACCACGCTGGCCGGGAGCCTTCCATACCATAAGACTAGTCTTAATTGCATCGTCAAACCGAGATAACAAACAACCATCCCAAGACTTACAAATCTCAAGGCATAGACGATCAATTAAAACTATAATCTTACGATAGAAAGGACCGTAGCAAGGATCAATAGTAACATGTTTTCTGATATACAAGATCCTCATCTCTAATGCGAGTGTAGAGTCTCAAGAATAAAAAATCGCAAATAAATCACCAAAGACTTTCATTAATTAAAAAGTGATATATAGCTGTTCTCAAATTTATCATCTTTAATTAAACATTATACCATTACAGGTCTCAACCACTTTCCTTTCTCGTGACAACACTTATAGTAAAATTTGCTTCCGCACATACCACCACAAGCAGCCACTTGATGCCATGAAGAATGTAAAGAAAGTTAATCAACGGTGAAGGGAATAAGAGTCGATTGTAACGGTGGTTGGAGCCAAATGAACGGAGGAGAATTCAAAATCGCGCGCCGCTAACGTTCCATGTATAAAGTCTTCGGTATTCCGAAATTGTGAGAAAAAACTGAAATGAAATAAGCCGTAAGGCCGTTTGACACATGAGATGCACAAAAAATTAAAAAATAGTGAGGTGGGACAAAAACAAAACTCTTTATCAAGGAGCTTAAAATATGAGACTTAATAAAAATTTAATAAAAGGGACTTTGAGATCTAGGACATTTTTGACAGGTCTACCCACAACTCCTCGCAGTAAATTAAAGAAGTAAAAATCTCCAAAAGTCATAAATAATAGAGACATCTAGAATGTCAGATGAGTATCAACTTCTTGAACTTCTGGACTTAAAAGCTAATCATCTAAATTAACGGGCCTAAATGTGAGGCTCTAGATACTACCCATATTTGTATCCGGATGTCTTGATTTACAAAAAAGCTTGCACACTTTTGTAGTTAGAAAATGCTTTTCTTAAAACAGAAAAAGGTTAATAAATATGTATAGAGGATCTAATTAAAATATATATATATATATAAGTGGAAAAACGGAGTTCTCAAGAACCCTACTCAGCTACTTGCATTTATATTTTGTCAAAAAAGAAATTATCTACCAAGTAGTAATAATGAAATAAAATATGTAGAATTTCTTATGGTACATTTATAAATTAAAACTTTTGATATATTTGTTTTCTAAATCAATAAATTGAATATAAAAAATAAATATCATTTTTATGAAAATTAATTTTTTATATTTTATCATAAAAAAGATTTAATATTCATTATTATCAATAATAAAACTTAATTATTTTATAGTTTTTTAAATGATAAAAAATAATAATTTTTAAAATAAATTTATTTATCTATTAATTTACATAGCAAATATACCGATAAATATAAATTACATATGTGCAGCAAAATTTCTCTACTTATCATTGCCTAAAAGAAAAGAAGGAATGTTTATTTAATGCACTTAATACATATAGTTAACACCATAAGCTCAACTTTTTAGTTGATTATTCTTCCCACTTTTCTTTGAAATGAGGAACTCCTTCCCACTTGGCCTAAAATTAATATAAAAAATATGAAATAAGTAAATAAATAAATATACAGTAGAAATTTATAATTATACTAATATATATGAATATTACAACTTTTAATTGCATATTAAACTTCTTGAATTGAGTCAGAAAAACAAAATTTAAGCTTCTTGGATAACCCACTGTGACAGCTGCTAAGTAGCACAGTTAATATACTATTTTACACAACATTATTAGTACATATATTATGGATATTTTCTTAATTGCATAACATATAAAGTAATTCCCCCATTTAAATTCCAGACCAAAATGGCACCCCTGAAGCTTGAATCCAATGTTCCCCTTGCAAAAATTGACTCACAGTAAAATGTGAAGCTTCATTAGCACTACTTAGCACATGAAAACCAGGCCAATTAACCCTGTTTTGTGTAGATGCACCATTTCCTGTGTTCATATACTCACCATAATACAAAGTTGATAATGCAAAATTTCCTTCCCATTCACCCCACCCTTTAGGATGAATCAATCCATCCAAATCAGTTTTAAGATACACTGTCCTTGAATATTTCCTCCAAGGCCTTCCTAAAAAAGTCTTAATAGAATTCTTAAACATCAAAAATTCAGATGAAGGCCTAACCCTACAACTTTGGATTGAAATTCCAGTTGGTTTGTTAGGATCATCTCTTCCTTGTGCTGTTATAAAATTAGTTTGTTGGCGCATTGGTTTTCTAACAAAGATGTCGCAGTTTTGTAAAACAACTGTTGCGTCGCCGAATATGAAATCGATTGTTCCGTATATGTGACAGTCGCGGTAGAATTGGCGATTCGAATGGACATAAAGTGTGTCTTGGTAGGCTTTGAAGCTGCATCTGTAGAATACTGATAAGTCTGAACTTACTTTGAGTGCTACTGCTTGATGATTTTCTGGGCCTGCTGTGTTCTCAAATGTCATATCTCTTGCCCAAAATCCATCCCCTGATACATCTGTTTCATATATATATAGACAAATCAATTTAGCAAATTGAACCTTTTAGTAACATTTGAAATAGGAATTTAAAGACAGGAAGATATTTAATTTCAATCATATATTTATTAATCTCTTATGTCTTATGCCGACACGATTGTGATACTTGTGGTTATAATTAAAGACTTTTGTGATCTCAATTTGTTATTAGTGTCGATGTGTCACTATCAATATTGTATCTAGAGTCTGTATTGGTGCTTCATAAACTTGAAGTATTGGTGCTTCATAAACTTGAACATGCAAATGACTAAATCAATCATTCAGTTCGTTCCATAAATTATAGACATGAAACTATTTATTCTATAAAACTATCCGAATAACTGATTCCTAAATGTGAACAAATAAATACCTAACTTACCAATTTAGTTCAATAATTTATAAGCCTTAAATAATTTAGTTTATAAAATTAACCGAGTTTCGAAGTGATCCGGAGACTAATCAGTTTTTAATTTTCTCATGGAGACTAATCTAATTGAGAATTTTGAAATTTCATTAAGTTCAAGGAGGTCTAATTTTCTGAGTATCTAAAATTTCAAAATATAAATTAGTGGTTAGTAGAAAAATTTATAATCGGTGGAAATGAATTACCAAATGTGGCAGAGTTTAAAGTGGTATAACCATGAGGAACATTTCTGTTTCCAGTGACAATAGTTTTGTCAATGCCATCTCCAACAAACATCACATTGTGCAATTTGTTTCCAATCTCCACTTTCTCGTTGTACACTCCTGCTTTTACATATATAATTGCTCTTCCAGGACGGTTGTGACCCATTGAAGAAAGTGCATCCACTGCTTCTTTGATTGTTCTGTGGGTTCCTGATCCATCATGTGCCACTCTGAAGTGTGCATTGTTGTTTGCCAGATCCCATGATTCTAATAGACCATCATTTTCCTCTGAAATTGTAATTCTCTGAGGTTGTGCTGAAAAAAGAACAAACAACGAAAGAACAACTTGTGATATCAAGGTTCATCCCGTTAATGTAAATTTATTTTGCTTTATATTATAGAAATTGCTAAATTGTGACCAAACAAAGAGAAATCAATAAATAATAAATAGTGAAGTGTATTATAGAAAACAAAAAAAAAACAAAATTTCATAAAAATTAAAAAGTATAATTGGTTTTATTTTCTTATTTAAAAATAGTTTTAAAATGATAACTATGAAGAAATGAAGTTGGAATTGTTTTGTTAATTTTAGTCTCTCACATGTTTTTGTTTGATTTTTATCTTTGAAATTATTTAGTTTTGTTTTTTATTTTTGTTTATGTATTAAAATAAAAGATCAATGACAAAAAAAAATATTTACAAGAACTAAAATAATAAACTTACCAGAACTAAAATAAAAAAATATAACTACATGAATTAATATATATTTAATTTTTTTTAAAAAATTTCAAATTTAACATAGTACATTGATTAATTTTAATTGGTTTAAAATTCAACCTATTTTCTTTTTTAACTGAAGTAAGTATTTATTTAGGTGAATATTGACATCCAAATTCCATCTA
>JBBPBR010000003.1:38020542-38089795 GCA_037974775.1 Cicer pinnatifidum
GGTAATCCTAGTTTTTATCCTTTCAATCTAATTTTTTGTCAGTTCTTTCTATTTTTTTATTTGTTTTAATTTTTTTTTTACACAAATTTAAACTCAAAAGTGTTAGCTAACTAAACTTCTCTAATATTTTAATATCAACTATGTTTCAACATCAACAACTTTCATCGTGTAAGAAAAAAATGTTGCCAAGTGCATTTATTGATAATTTCTCAAGAACACCAATAACATTATTCTTGTTCAACAATTAACAACAAAAAAGAAAGATTGTTTTTGTTTATAAAAAAAATCCATAATTAGGTTATCATTTATACAAAAAAATAAGAGAAAATCTTGCATCAAAATGTATCAAAATGTAGTATCGATTCATAATGTTATTTTTTGGACAAGAAAATAGTGCATGTCTGTGTTGGGTTTTGGGCTCCCTTCCTATGTGGAGAAAGGCCCAATATGTGCAAGCCCATGAGTCTCACTTAACCAAGTGGAGAGAGATCAGATTATGAATTCAGAGAGTGAGGCAAAGAGAAAAGTGAGAGAGGAAGAGTAAAACCTATTTTCTCATAAAACAGAGCAGCTGTACTAGATTCGCGAGTTCTCCTTCATTCACCGTTGGATCAGGATGAAATTTGGACAGCAGGTTCGCGACTCGTGGTACTTCAATCTGACCGTTTGGATCGTCGATCAGAGGTCTGAGGTAGGAGAAATTGAACTTGGACAGTAGCAGTTTTTCTGGTTTTTTTGCTGAACCTTGTTCTCAATTTCATGCTTGTTTTCTCATTGTTTTGGCTGATTGTTGTGCTGGTTACCTTGCTGTTTTTGGTTGGTTACTGAGCACGAATTTGTGTCATATTTGAAACTCTCTTGTACCCATATTTTGATCATAGTGGAGCTCTATTACTGGCTTGGTCCCGTGGTTGTTTACTTCTCACATTGAGAAGGTTTTTCCACGTTAAAAATTATTGTGTCCTTTGTGATGGTGATTTTATTTGCTGTAATTATTTGTTGATTGCTCCTCACAGATTCTAGCAAGTATGGGAAATTGATTAT
Source organism: Cicer pinnatifidum (assembly GCA_037974775.1). Classification (NCBI taxonomy): domain Eukaryota; kingdom Viridiplantae; phylum Streptophyta; class Magnoliopsida; order Fabales; family Fabaceae; genus Cicer; species Cicer pinnatifidum. Next base: position 38,021,587 of record JBBPBR010000003.1, read on the forward strand.
CCGTTGCATATTGCTCTGTTAGAGTTGTTATTGTTATTTGTTGTTGAATTTCCCATTAGAGTGGCATCAGAGCTCTTTGGTTAAGGGGTTGTTTGACTTGTTTGAATGATGGAGGCAAATACAAATAGAATGATTTGTTTGAATGGCACTAATTATCACTTATGGAAGGGAAAAATGAAGGATCTTTTATTTGTGAAGAATTTGCATCTTCCTGTGTTTGCTAGTGAGAAGCCAGAATCCAAGACAGATGAGGATTGGAGTTTTGAACATCAACAGGTCTGTGGTTTTATTCGGCAATATGTAGAAGACAATGTTTATAATCACATTGCTAATGAGGAACATGCAAGATCCTTGTGGAAGAAGATTGAATCTTTGTATGCTTCTAAATCAGGGAATAATAAGTTGTATTTGTTGAACTCCTTGATGAATTTGAGGTACAAGGAGGGGACTTCTATTTCAGATCACTTAAATGATTTTCAAGGGCTCCTAGATCAATTGTCAGGTATGGGTATCAAATTTGATGATGAAGTGTTGGGACTATGGCTACTGAATACTCTACTAGATTCTTGGGAAACTTTTCGGGTTTCAATTACAAACTCAGCTTCTGATGGTGTTGTCTCTTTGCAAAGTGTAAAGGGAAGTGTTCTTAATGAGGAGATGAGAAGGAAGACACAAGGTACTTCATCTCATTCCGAGGTACTTGTCACTGAGAACAGGGGCCGAAGTCAAAGAAAGGAACCGAAAGGGAACAGACAGAATAACATAAGTGCGAGTAGAGAGAACAACAGAAGTAAGTCCAAGTCCAGACACAAGAATGTGGAGTGCAATTATTGTCACAAAATGGGGCACATACAAAGGAACTGTTTCATATGGAAAAGGGAGAGCAAAAACAATAACAGTAAGCAGAGAGATAAGAATCATGATGATGATGACCGTGTTACTACTGATACTTGTGATGATCTGATTATTATCCGTGACTATGACTCAGTCAATCTTGTATCAGATGAGAGCATGTGGATTATTGATAGTGGTGTTACACTGCATGTTACACCAAGGAAGGAGTTCTTCACATCTTACACTTCTGGTGACTTTGGAGTGTTGAAGATGGGTAATGATGGTGTGTCTAAGGTAGTTGGTATTGGTGATGTTTGTTTGCAGACCAACATGGGAGTGCAGTTGTTAATTTGATCTCTGTGCAGATGCTTGATGATGGTGGTTATGATAATCTCTGTGCAGACTTTGGTGATTTTATTTGTTGTAATTATTTGTTGATTGCTCCTCACAGATTCTAGCAAGAATGGAAAATTGATTATCCGCTGCATATTGCTCTGTTAGAGTTGTTATTGTTATTTGTTGTTGAATTTCCCATCAGTCTGGGCACTAAAAGTTATGAACCTTGATTGTGCTCTCAATGTAAAAACTTTTAACTCTAACAACTTTGGTGCTAATCAAATCAATTTTCTAAATAAGATTACGATATGTACTTGTCACACAATTAATCACTTGTATAAATGGGTTAATATTAATAATGTTCCATTATATATATATATTCTTAGATATTAACTCTTCTCATGCTTTCACATAAATGATGTCCTGCTTGTGTGAGGTAACAAACTACTCTTTGATTTTATAATGAATGTCGTTTTTGTTTATTTTATATATATTAAAAATAAAAATAAATTAAATAAAAAAATAAAATAATTTAATTTAATCAAATTATTCTTATTTATAATTAGTGTCTTTTTTACTGATATAATCAATTAAAATCACGTGATATTATTTTGCTTTCGGAAGGACAAAGTTTTGATGTACTTACCAATCAATGTTGGCTGTATGTTTTTTAGAATTACTACTTAATTTGCATTGCAAGGAGTCTGTTTGTTATAATTTATTTTTAAAACTTGCACGGAGTATGTTTTTGTTCTATTAACTACAACTTTAAAAAAAAAATCAGAATTTAAAAAAAGTCTAAAATAAACTTCAAATGAGAAGCTGTTTTAAGTAGTTTCTCACAAAAAAAAATGTTGATAAGGGATTATTAGAAAAAAAAAAAAGTGATCTTCGTCATGGTAAGCAATTAAAAAATTAAATTCTATTGTTTTAAAAAAATTCTAATAAATAATCTCTAAATTGTGGAATATAAAAATTAATTTTTATTTATTTATAATATGTAACTATATATTTGATCCTAAATAGTAGCAAATGAAATTATTTATTTTGTTTCAATATTTCACACCATAATGTAAATGTCTAAAATACAATTTGAGCATTAACATAATTCAAACATCAAATGAGATGAATACAATGTCTAGGTTATATATAATAGATCGCATTAGACTTAACACTGTGACACCTTAAACCTTAAATTAATATTTATATTTTTATTATTATTATTTTTTTTATAATAATGAACTTTTTTCAAATAAAAGATATATAAACTTTCAAACATTTTATTTTTTAAGGTAAAAGGGTATCACGTAATCATTTGATATGTCATATTAATATAAAATTTCCATCAAACTTAGCAAATAAAAACCATAACGTTAGACAACAAAATCCTTATTGAAGAGCACATACATAAGTTTAATAATAAATGCAAACATAGTCCCAACACGATGTCACTATCAGAGCAGAAATTTTTCAAAATAAAAGACGTTTCAATATGACGTTAACAAAAGGCAAATAATAAAAATCTTCAAGACAAGAAGACGACTTCCTACAATTTGAGAGTATTTGTCTTCACATACAGTTTGCATCTCGTCTGCGTCCATTGCAAACGCCAAACACAAAAAACAAGGAGTAAGTTTCAAAATTATGTATTAGTATAAGATAAACGAGGAGAACACGCAAGTTATCAAATTAACACAAACATGAAAAGCATTGAAGAGTACAATATCAAAGGTTAATTTAATTCGATCACAGTAAAACAGTCACAAGGATGAAATTTTATGCATGTCATATACTTTATACTTCCTCATCATTTGGTATCATTCTACTATGAAGTATTTGGTTAGGAGGCTTGATACTATGCCACTACAAGAGCAGACGGACAATTTATGAATGACCAAGTCCTCATAGATCCCCTCAATTCAACCCGAGACACATATACGCGATAGTCGGGGTACTCTTGTGTTGCACGGTAGCTCCCGACCTTAGGGAATAACCCACCTATTCACCTTAGGAATTCCCCACTAGTGGTACCCCCAATGTCTATCAGTCTTACCTTATAATTCGACTGTAGCTCTCCACAATCAGGCTCATTCAATTGTACTTCCCCGGATTATTAGGTTTGTCAAACCCTCTCTATATGGTGACAAAATAATCATAACTCCAAAATCTACAACACGTATCTCATACTTACTCGATCATCAACCCTCATTAAGTTTTAGTTTGAATTCATAATATATGGTAGACCCAAAAATCTATCCTCTCCTTTTTATTTTGTTTGTTCACTAAATTTGCAAAGGTATGTGTTATTATTATTATGAATTCCTAGTTTTCCAAACAAAGTAAAGGGGGAGGAAGAATAGCATACTTTATGTGGTTTGGTATTAGAAGACAGCTATTGGCAACAAAAGTAATCCCTTTTTTTCTTCTGATGTTTCTTTCGGTAACAAATGCTAAGCGCTTATCTATATATATATATATATATATATATATATATATATATATATATATATATATAGATGTATAGCATAGGTTTTATTATTATTATTATTATTATTATTATTATTATTATTATTATTATTATTATTATTATTATTATTATTATTTAAACAAATTCAATATTTTTAGTATTAATAATTTAATTAAATCTCTAAGGCAAGCACATAGGAAAATCGCAGAGGAATTAACACACATATTAAACACGTGGGTAATAGTAGTTGTGCATCATTATTCACATTCACTCTAAGTTTCTCTTCTACATTCACCGTAAATAGGTATTTTTGGATCAATTTTTAACATTGTTGCGGCTTAAAATTTCGAATATTTCTCGAATTTAATGGAGTAGCTACCAAATTTTATAAAAAATAGAGAAACATTTAGAAATTCTTATAAACAAAAAATAATGGTCTTTGAAATCAAGTTTTGAGTTCAGGAGTCGATTATCACAGGAAAGGTATTAGTATCCTACGACATTCGTTAGAAAATGATTATCTATAATTATTTGTGCAAAATTTATGTTATCTGAAATATATTTATTTTCTCCTTGTTGTTTAAATGCAAATATAATTTTTTTTCTCATAAATGTGATGTTGAAATAAAAATGTTCTTAAAATAGAGAGGGAAAAAAAAATGAAACTTTAATTATTGTGTTTGGCACGAGTCATCTTGTGCTCCTACGTATCTCCAAGTGCAATGGAGAAGTCAAAGTTACGTAGTTCTTGGGTAGAAAATATGGATTTGTTTATTGTTTCTAAATAAAAGTGGTTTCGTTGTTGATAAAAAAGTTGTTTTGATGAAAGAAAATAAGTTTGTTTGATGTGAATAATTATTTTAAAATACGAGTTTTAAGAATACCAGACTGTAGAACTTGTGTTTTAAAAACTCAAGGACTAAAAGTATATCACATCAAGTTAACTTGTTTAAGAGTAGTTTTATTATTTGTGTTATACGGAGTTGTACAACTTGTGTCTTAAAAAATTCAAATACTAAAACGATGACACATCTAAATAATCAAGTAAAAATTCGATTCTAGATGAATTTATTTATAAAAACGAGTGTTTGAACTATTGAGTTGTATAACTTGTGTCATAAAATCTCAAAGGTTAAAAAGATATTTCCTGTAATTAAACTTTAATAATTTTTTGTTAGAAATTGATTAAACATGACAATAAATAAAAAATGTTGGATTTAATAAAAATAAAATGTTGAAGGTCTCAAGTTAAAAAAAAGTAAGTGAACTTGGAGCCCAAAACTTAATTTCCATATATAATTAAAAAAAAGAAATGTAAGTAAACCTCATCGGTAGAAAAGAAAGAAGAGGTGGGGGAGCGGTTGAGCACACAAGAAGAAAGAAGAAAAAAAGAAGAAAAAAGAGACAGAAAGAGACAAGATTACAACAATGATACAATTTCCATTGTTATATTTATTTCTTTTCTACTTACTAAAAAACGTTTGATATTTGATCTTGCATATTTTCTTTATAAACATTTGAATGATATTTAAAAAGAAAAAATTATAGACATAATATTAAATTAATATAAAAAATACCTTGAATAAATATATGTGACTATTCTTGCTTATATTTTTTTCCCTTTTTCTTTTTTTTTTCTTTCTATTTTTAGTTTCCTATTATATTTTTTTTTGAAGCAATCTCTCTTCCTTTTTTTTTTTTCAATTTAAAAGCTTAAATGATGAATATGTTTTTTCTATGAGATAAAATTGATTTCTGCTTTTTTATTTTATGTTTTTATTTTATTGATTTGCTCATAAATCAAGCAACCTCAAATAAGATAATTAGAAATAGAGGTGGCTTCATTTTTTATTGAGTGTACAAATCGTGAAGATGATAACCTTATTAGGATAAATACATAAACAAAAGGGAAGCTGAAAGGGGACAGTGGTGCGGCTGTAGCATGAAAAAGAAGTACATTTTTTTGTAAATATGGGAACATTTATGTAAATATGGACTCAAAGTTAGGTCATATTTATAAAATGATGATATTTTTATTTTATTTTATAATAATAATTGCAAAATGCTTATTAAATATATTATTACTTATTTTTTGATAATTATATTTAATTGGTCGTATAAAATTAGGGTACTACAAACATAGAATCACTCTTGTGCTTATTTTCCCCCTATTGTAATCTAAATAAGTGGTTTCACTCAAACTAGGTTTTGTAACACCCTAAATTTGATAATAAACTATTTTATTAATTAAATAGGATTTTAAATAATTAATTTGATGTTAAAATTATTTTAGAATATATGTTGATAAATTTTGTGAGTAATTTTTGTTATATGGATGTTTTCTATGATATGCTAGTTTGATACACATTATATTAAACAAACGATATAAATAATAAATATTTTATACTATTATATTTTATATATTTTTCTAAAAATAATAGTATTTTAGTGTAATATTTTAAAGAACGAGATTTTATATAATTTTAAGTGTACATATGATCTGGTAATTAATATGATATTTTCTTATATGTTTGACTAATGTTAAGTGTGTACATATTTATATTTTAATCATTTTTAAGTATCTCTTATTTTAATTATTTCTAAAGATATCTTAATTATTTATTCTATAAATAATTATCTTGAGATAGTGGTAATATTGGATTTGATTTTCTTTATTTTTATATACTTATTATGATATTGTGATTATATATATATATCACTACGCCAAAAAAGCGCTTTTACAGCGCTTTTTTTAAGCCTTCTACAGCGCTTTTTCAAAAAAAAAAAGCGCTGTAGATTCGAGCGCTGTAAAAGCTACAACAGCGCTTTCAAAAAAGCGCTCTTAAAGGCACCATTTATAACGCGCGCTTATTATGCACCTTTTACAGCGCTTGTTACAACAAGCGCTGTAAAAGGCATACCACAGTTCATATATTTGGGTACCTTTTACAGCGCTTTTTACAAAAAAGCGCTGTAAAAGGCATACCCATAATACATATTTGGGGTGCCTTTTACAGCGCTTTTTGTAACAAGCGCTGTAAAAGGCATACCCATAATACATATTTGGGGTACCTTTTACAGCGCTTTTTGTAAAAAGCGCTGTTAAAGGTGTTATTTTTTTTTTTTTTTTTAACCCTGTATATATTTTAAAAGCGTTTTTTAGCTTTTTATGGCACTTTTTTTATAAAGCGCTGTCTTTTATCTTTTTATCCAAAATTAGTTTGAACCAGTTCACACAACACAACACATCCAGAATCACTAATTTTAGAACATATTCATGTGCATGTTAAAACAGAATCAGTAACACAACCAGAACCAGAACCAGAACAATGATACACAGTAATTTACAACATATTTGGTATGAATATACATTGAATCTAATTTACAACATATTTGGTATGAATATACATTGAATCTAATTTACAACATATTTATATGCAAGTTTATATACTGTCCTATGATCATATACATATAATAACTATGCACCATATAATATTCAGTCCCTTGCAGCATGCTATTTCCCAGAAAATCAAATAATTTTCATTTCAAGCACATACTCACACCATTCCTCCTTTAATTCCATCAGATCTTGCTCAGAATATGAAGGACTGGAATGTTCAAAGTACTGCAATATAAAAATTGAACATATTATATTAAGTTAGTTTCAAATATATAGATAATTTATATATGAAAATCATATAATCAAAATACCGTACCGTTTCTGGGATAATAGTTTTATTCTTGTCAACAATCTCCTTCATGAATCTCAATACATAGTACCCACAGTCGATATTGTTTGTTTGACGAGGGCACTTTATTGGGATCCATGTAATATTATTAGACTTTTGCTTCGACACTACCGCACCTCTTTGAGCTCGAAAAACTTTTAATGCACTATAAAATGAATAAATGTGATTATTTTAGCATGAACAAACACTTATTTATATATATGTGTAACAAAAATAAATGAATATTACTTACGTGTCGAACAAAGTCTTGATTTCGGAGTGATTGTTGTAATCGCCATGCAAGGGATCCAAATAGTATACAACTTCAGAGACGGCATTGATTGCAAATTGCACCCAATGTGCCCTACAACAACAAAAAATTGGTTACACAATTTGGTCTATACACAACTAATAAATTAAATTCTCATCAATTAAAAAAGATAAAATTACGTACCCTGAATTATATGGTGCTAAGAACAATTTATCCTTTGAAATATTTCCTAAAAACATATTTACAATGTATTTCTTTACATTGTCTTCATCCAGTTTCCACATGGACGTTTTATGCGGAGAGAAGAATGAGTATTTATTCGATAATTTCTTAGGGCACACGACCTTCTCATGCAAAAACCTTCAATGAAAATATTAAACTAGATTAATTACCAATACATTTAATTAATTACAAATAAATGCAATTAAAAGTATTTTTTACCTTATATACAAGCTCATTACAGTTGCACTGAGCTCCTTATGTTCGAGAAGCTCGTATACGTGCTCCTTGTCGAATAATTCCTCATACTCCTCTCCGAATATTTCTTTATTCATATGTATCATGCGGCAATCGTCGCTGCTGCATAGGTTCTTTTTTACAGCAATGTCAAGACACGCCCCGTATTTACCAAGGCGTGACTGACTTATTTTAGGAGGAGCAGCAGCAGCGACTGATTTGCCACGATCCAATTTTTTTATTGCTGCAAATTTGGCAGCTTTATTGGCAGCTCTATTAACCTCCAATTTTTGAGGTTTGCTGCTTTTTTTTGGATGTACGGGTGGTTTATTTATTTGGACCTACAAAAATGAGGTTAAATGTTAGTTTATTGAATCTGAAAAAATTAACAAAGCTTATGCAATAAATGTGACAAACCTTATCGGGAGACGTCACTGATTTGTTTCTGGGAGGGCTCTTAATGAGGGCAACAAGGTTAGTGGGCCATGCCACGTAACTACCGATAGCTTCGCCCAATGACTGCATATCTCCGTCGTTGTCCGGTATCGGCAACGGTGCAGTTGGTTCGAAAGCAACAGTAGGCGATACCTTGACATGGCCCTTTGGGATCGGAGTGTTGTGCAATACTTCTCCCAAAGTATTGTACAATTTTGCTTTTCCCACCTTCCGATGAGTGGGCGAGGACAAGTATAGAAAACACGAAGTGACACCCTAAATCAATAGTTAAAACATAAGTACAGTTAATATATAATATTGTTTAATGCATAAGTAATTACATAAGCAAGTAAGTAATTAATTACCTCGGGAATATTTTTCAAACGGACGTTGCAACTCCCGCTTTCACTCTCCATTTGTAGTTCACCTTGGAGCTGAACCGGAAGTTGCTTGTCTTTGTTTGTATTCACCAATTGTGCCACTTGCTCAGATAGGATTCTGAGCTTCTCTAATACTTCCTCGTTGGAAGGTTTTTGGCGCTTCTCTTGAGGAAATAAACTTCTGGGAGTTACGCCAAATCCCTTCCCCCTAACTCGGCCGGAATATTCAGGAACATTAAAAACTTTGCCCAAAATATCCCGGCAACTATCCTTGTTGCCCTCTTCACATTCAGAACTTTGAGAGATGGTCTCCTAAAATACATGTAACATTAAAATAGTTAAGTTCATTATCATTTTTAAAATACAATATTAAAAAGTATTCAAGTGATAAATACAATATTGAAAAATATTAAAGTCATAATATACTTACACAAAGTTCTATTACTTTTTGAACATTTTGGTTATCAACCACTCCATCTTTATTTACCCTAGCTTCCTTCCACAAGATGTGACGACCCAACGGTTGATTAGTTTGGGTCTCTTGTCGCTATTTGATAAAACAAAATATTAGTTAGAAACTATAGTTTATAATACAAATTCATTCATTATATAAAAGTGATGTTTAATTACTTACAAGCCCTTGATCAAGGCGTGCATATCCCATACGTGATTTTCTGTATGGGTGCGTCGGGTTTCTTGCCCTTTCGCGATTTGCCTTACTAATGTTCTATATAAAAAAATAGCAATTATGTAAAAATTTAAAATACGATGTGAATATAAATAATAAAACACACAAATGCTAATAAATTAATCACTTACGACAAACGCGGGGTCAGTACGTTTGGAAACAAACGCTTTCCATTCCTCATTTGATATATAATGTCGATATATCTTTGGAGGTTCAGCTGTTGTGTTTCCTTCTTTATCTTTAAGATAGAAGTTTGAGAGATGCGATCTAAATCCACGATGGATTTTGCCAGCAACTCTCAATACATAATTCTTTCGTCCTTCATCAAGGACAAAAGATGCCTGCAATGAAAAAAATTATAAGTAAAGTATTTCAATGAAAATATTTATAAATGACAAAAGATTGGATCAAAAAATTTACTTGAATATCATTCCCGATGATATCTTTGGCATCCTTCAATGCCTTTTCTCTCTAGTCGTCAATTGTTATTGGAATATTTTGACGAACAACAGCCCCAATGTAGCTCACAAACATTGCGCTGTGTGGGTCAACTGGCTGACCACTTTCATTCCATCCAACCTAATAAACTCATATAGTAAGTACATGCTATTAAAAAAACCTAAAAAAATACACAGCAAACAGAGTATAGTATAGTATTACCTCAAACTTGGTCCCATTGCTCCTAGCTTTAATGACTTTTTGCATGATAGTTGCACCACGTTTGACTTCATTTTCATAAGTCCTACTGGTGCCAACTTCTTCATTTTGACATTCTAAATCTCTGTTTGTATCCATTTAACTACAACAAGTTCAACATGCAGTTTAGTATAACTTCAACAAGCTCAACATGCATCATGCATTATTTTAAACAAGCTCAACATGTATCAGTATATATATTTTAAACAAGCTCAACATGCATTTTAATGATTACAAAAAATAAATAACATCAATACCTGAATAATGGTTCGAAGAAGGATGAAATGCAAAGAAAAGAGCGAACGGAGAAGTTTCACAGCAATAAATGTCACAGAAAAACGGTTTTGAAGAAATACGTAATGAGGGTTACGTATTTCAATGAAAATATAAGGTTCGAAATGATCTTGGATGGAAATAAGGTTCGAAATGAAGGAGATGATCGTGGAAATACAGTTCGTAATGAACGAGATTATAGGGTTTGCAAAAGAAGAGAAGAACGATGAAGGTTGAGATGATAGTGTAGATTACGTAATGAAGAGGAAACTGAAGAGGTTACTGTTATATATATAACCCTTTTACAGCGCTTTTTTATAACCCTTTTACAGCACTTTTATAACAAGCGCTGTAAAAGGCTTAGCCTTTTATAGCGCTCTTTGGAAAAGCGCTGTAAAAGGCGTATTTATTTAAATTTTTAAAAAGACTCTTTTACAGCGCTTTTACAAACAAGCGCTGTAAAAGGCCTCATTGTTTTAGTATGTTATATAATGTTTTTTTAATAGCCTTTTACAGCGCTTGTTCAAAGAAGCGCTGTAAAAGGCCTTATTTAAATTTTTAAAAGACTCTTTTACAGCGCTTATCCCAACAAGCGCTGTAAAAGGCCTTATTATGTTATTTTTGTGTTTTGTTATGTTATTTTTTAAACAAGCTTTGCAAAACCCACATAGTCCCACCAAAATATCTTCCTCTTCACCAAACATCAAAGTCCTTTTATGCATCTTCTTCGCAAACATCAAAGCTAACTCTTTCAATCTTCACCAAACATCAAAGTCCTTTTTATCTCTTTACATTCCCTTTCATTCTTAAATCGTAACTTGATCTTCAGGTTCATTGCCATATTGCGAAAAATGGGTTTGTTAACAATGTGTCTGATGTTTTTGTTAACAATGGATCTGATGTTTTTGTTAACAATGTGTTTTTGGGGATTCCCATGATGCGTAAAAGGTGTTTGAAGAAAATCCTGTTAGAGAAAGTCATGTTAGTTATCTTTTCATTATTATTTTTAAAGTCTTTTACAGCGCTTTTTTAAAAAAGCGCTGTAAAATGTCTCATTGTTTAATTTTTAAAAGGGCCTTTTACAGCGCTTTTTTAAAAAGCGCTGTAAAAGACATGCACTTTTTTTACATGCATAGTTCTTAAGAATTGTAATTGTCCAAATTTACATAAACATGCAATAATCACTGGTTATGCTTGCCTTCTTAGACAACAATAAAACAAGAATAGAACCAGAATAATTCAGATTATATAATACCACAATAATTCAATAAAACCATAATAGAACCAGAATAGAATAATAATTCAGATTACAATAATAAAACCAGAATAGAACAATAATTCAGATTACAAATAAAACCAGAATAGAACAATAATTCAGATTACAACAATAATTCAAATTACATGCATGGCTTATATAAAACAATTAAACATGTACATTAAGATGCCCTTCTTCTTTTCCTGGTGGGATTCACATTTGTTTGTCCATTTACAATACGAAACGATGGATTAATCCAAATTCCCTCATCATGATCATCTCTAAGATATAAACCATCATCAGTTGAATCAATTTCATGTGGTTGTTGTGATGTTGCAAATAAAAGATCATTACCAACATCTTCATCATTGTTGTTATCATCACTTATTTTATTGGTCGATAGGACAACAGACCATTTATCATCAGAAGGATCGGTGACATAAAACACTTGTTGAGCTTGCGACGCTAAAATAAAAGGCTCGTCTTTGTATCCCACCCTATTAAAATCAACAAGCAAGAATCCTGACTCATCAATTCGAACGCCATTATTATTATCGACCCACTTGCAACCAAATATGGGAACACGAAACATTGTGTAGTCTAACTCCCATATGCGCTCGATAACCCCAAAATATGATAGATTTGCATATATTGGGTTTTTGTCTTTTGCACTTGAGACATGCATTGCTTCAGCTACGAGAGTGACTCCACTATTTTGCATAGTGGTCTGATCATCTTGTTCTTTGGTATAAAATGTGTAGCCGTTAATAACATAACCAGTGTAAGAAAAGACATGTAAGCTCGGACCATTTGCTAGCCACCTCAATCTCTGTGAAATTGATTCGGGGTCTATGTCAAATTTTGACTTTATGTGATTTTTTAACCATGGTATAAAACTTCGATTGTGCTCTCGAGTTATCCAATTTTGATTCCTATTCATGTTCAAACGAGATAACTGATCCATGTGTATTGTAACATACGGTTGAACCTCATCATCATTGTGCAGAACATACAATTGTGCCTGCTCCAATTCTGTCCTTGATATAGTCAGTAGTCTCATTCCAATTATCCCTTCTCCTGATAGTCTTCCCGAATGACGAGACATGGGAAGCCCTATGGATTCAACATTGGACAGATATTCAGTACAAAATTCAGCAGCCTCTTCAACAATGTATCGTTCAGCAATACAACCTTCTGGTCGACTTCTACTTTTTACGTACCCTTTTAATATTTTCATATATCGTTCTATCGGATACATCCATCTCATATAAGCTGGCCCACAAAGTTGTGTCTCCTTAACCAGATGAACAGTAAGGTGAACCATTATATCAAAAAACGATGGTGGGAAATACATTTCAAGCTCACACAAAGTAACAACAATTTCCCTCTGCAATGTCGGTAATTTCTGAGGGTCGATCACTTTACTACAAATTTCCCTGATTTTCCATTAAATTATAAGTAAAGTATTTCAATGAAAATATTTATAAATGACAAAAGATTGGATCAAAAAATTTACTTGAATGTCATTCCAGTTGATATCTTTGGCATCCTTCAATGCCTTATCTCTCCAGTCGTCAATTGTTATTGGAATATTTTGACGAACAACAGCCCCAATGTAGCTCACAAACATTGCACTGTGGGGGTCAACTGGCTGACCACTTTCATTCCATCCAACCTAATAAACTCATATAGTAAGTACATGCTATTAAAAAAAGCTAAAAAAATACACAGCAAACAGAGTATAGTATAGTATTACCTCAAACTTGGTGCCATTGCTCCTTGCTTTAATCACATTTTGCATTATAGTTGCACCAAGTTTGACTTCATTTTCATAAGTCTTACTGGTGCCAACTTCTTCATTTTGACATTCTATTTCTTTGTTTGTATCCATTTAACTACAACAAGTTCAACATGCAGTTTAGTATAACATCAACAAGCTCAACATGCATCATGCATTATTCTAAACAAGCTCAACATGTATCAGTATATATATTTTAAACAAGCTCAACATGCATTTTAATGATTACAAAAAATTAATAACATCAATACCTGAATAATGGTTCAAAGAAAGATGAAATGCGAAGAAAAGAGCGAACGCAGAAAGTTCACAGAAATAAGGTTCACAGAAAAACGGTTTGAAGAAATACGTAATAAGGGTTACGTATTTCAATGAAAATATAAGGTTCGAAATGATCTTGGATGGAAATAAGGTTCGAAATGAAGGAGATGATCGTGGAAATACAGTTCGTAATGGACGAGATTATAGGGTTTGCAAAAGAAGAGAAGAACGATGAAGGTTGAGATGATAGTGTAGTTTACGTAATGAAGAGGAAACTGAAGAGGTTACTGTTATATATATAACCCTTTTACAGCGCTTTTTTATAACCCTTTTACAGCGCTTTTCCAAAGAGCGTTGTAAAAGGCCTTATTATGTTATTTTTGTGTTTTGTTATGTTATTTTTTAAACAAGCTCTGCAAAACCCACATAGTCCCACCAAAATATCTTCCTCTTCACCAAACTCCACCTCAAAGTCCTTTTATGCATCTTCTTCGCAAACATCAAAGCTTACTCTTTCAATCTCCACCTCAACACCCTTTTTATCTCTTTACATTCCCTTTCATTCTTAAATCGTAACTTGATCTTCAGGTTCATTGCCATGTTGCGAAAAATGGGTTTGTTAACAATGTGTCTGATGTTTTTGTTAACAATGGATCTGATGTTTTTGTTAACAATGTGTTTTTGGGGATTCCCATGATGCGTAAAAGGTGTTTGAAGAAAATCCTGTTAGAGAAAGTCATGTTAGTTATCTGATGAATATTATTTTTAAAGACTTTTCCAGCGCTTATTCACAGAAGCGCTGTAAAAGGTATCTTTATTTGATTTTCAAAAGGGCCTTTTACAGCGCTTGGTAATAAGAGTGCTGTAAAATGTCTCATTGTTTAATTTTTAAAAGGGCCTTATACAACGCTTTTTTTAAAAAGCGCTGTAAAAGACATGCACTTTTTTTACATGCATAGTTCTTAAGAATTGTAATTGTCCAAATTTACATAAACATGCAATAATCACTGGTTATGCTTGCCTTCTTAGACAACAATAAAACAAGAATAGAACCAGAATAATTCAGATTATATAATACCACAATAATTCAATAAAACCATAATAGAACCAGAATAGAATAATAATTCAGATTACAATAATAAAACCAGAATAGAACAATAATTCAGATTACAAATAAAACCAGAATAGAACAATAATTCAGATTACAACAATAATTCAGATTACATGCATGGCTTATATAAAACAATTAAACATGTACATTAAGATGCCCTTCTTCTTTTCCTGGTGGGATTCACATTTGTTTGTCCATTTACAATACGAAACGATGGATTAATCCAAATTCCCTCATCACGATCATCTCTAAGATATAAATCATCATCAGTTGAATCAATTTCATGTGGTTGTTGTGATGTTGCAAATAAAAGATCATTACCAACATCTTCATCATTGTTGTTATCATCACTTATTTTATTGGTCGATAGGACAACAGACCATTTATCATCAGAAGGATCGGTGACATAAAACACTTGTTGAGCTTGCGACGCTAAAATAAAAGGCTCGTCTTTGTATCCCACCCTATTAAAATCAACAAGCAAGAATCCTGACTCATCAATTCGAACGCCATTATTATTATCGACCCACTTGCAACCAAATATGGGAACACGAAACATTGTGTAGTCTAACTCCCATATGCGCTCGATAACCCCAAAATATGATAGATTTGCATATATTGGGTTTTTGTCTTTTGCACTTGAGACATGCATCGCTTCAGCTACGAGAGTGACTCCACTATTTTGCATAGTGGTCTGATCATCTTGTTCTTTGGTATAAAATGTGTAGCCGTTAATAACATAACCAGTGTAAGAAAAGACATGTAAGCTCGGACCATTTGCTAGCCACCTCAATCTCTGTGAAATTGATCCGGGGTCTATGTCAAATTTTGACTTAATGTGATTTTTTAACCATGGTATAAAACTTAGATTGTGCTCTCGAGTTATCCAATTTTGATTCCTATTCATGTTCAAACGAGATAACTGATCCATGTGTATTGTAACATACGGTTGAACCTCATCATCATTGTGCAGAACATACAATTGTGCCTGCTCCAATTCTGTCCTTGATATAGTCAGTAGTCTCATTCCAATTATCCCTTCTCCTGATAGTCTTCCCGAATGACGAGACATGGGAAGCCCTATGGATTCAACATTGGACAGATATTCAGTACAAAATTCAGCATCCTCTTCAACAATGTATCGTTCAACAATACAACCTTCTGGTCGACTTCTACTTTTTACGTACCCTTTTAATATTTTCATATATCGTTCTTTCGGATACATCCATCTCATATAAGCTGGCCCACAAAGTTGTGTCTCCTTAACCAGATGAACAGTAAGGTGAACCATTATATCAAAAAACGATGGTGGGAAATACATTTCAAGCTCGCACAAAGTAACAACAATTTCCCTCTGCAATGTCGGTAATTTCTAAGGGTCGATCACTTTACTACAAATTTCCCTGAAGAAGAAACATAATCTAGTTAATGCTAGTCGAACTTTTTCAGGTAAAATGGAACGTATACCTATTGGTAGCAAATGCTCCATTAGAATATGACAATCATGAGTCTTCAAACCTTTTAACTTGAGGTCTTTCATACAAACCAAATTTCTAATGTTCGAAGAGTATCCTTCTGGAACTTTAACTTCATGTAGAAATTTACATAAAACAATTTTTTACTTTCTAGATAGAGTATGAGCGGCTGGAGGTAGATATGTGCGATTTCCTTTCTTTACTGGAGCCAATTCATTTCTTATTCCCATATCGACCAAGTCCAATCTTGCGTTGATGCCGTCTTTAGACTTTCCTGGAACATTGAGTAACGTACCAATAACACTATCAAATACATTTTTTTCAATATGCATCACATCGAGGAAATGTCTTATATACAATGACTTCCAATATGGTAATTCAAAGAAAATTGACTTTTTCTTCCACCCAGATTTGACCAGCTCTCCCGCAAAAGGTTTGCCAAATTTATTGGTCAAACCTTGTACTTTTTCAAGTATTTGATATCCAGTCGGTGGTAAAGGAGCTTTACCTTCCTCTGATTTTCCATTAAATGCATTTCTCCACCAACGATACTGATGACTATAAGGTAAAAATCTACGATGTCCAAGAAACACATTCTTCTTACAATGTTTCAACCGCATCCAATTTGTACTCTCTTCACATACAGGACATGCACATTGACCTTTAATGCTATATCCTGATAAATTACCATATGCTGGAAAGTCATTAATTGTGCCGAACAACATAGCCCTCAAATTGAAATATTCTTTCTTATACCCATCATAAACTTCCACACCTGTCTCCCACATACGTTTTAAATCTTCTATTAGAGGAGTCAAGTATACGTCGATATCATTCCCCGGTTGTTTGGGTCCAGAAATTAACAGAGACAACATCATAAACTTACGCTTCATACATAACCATGGAGGTAGGTTATATATTACCATAATCACAGGCCACGTGCTGTGTGAGATGCTTTGAAGACCATGTGGATTCATTCCATCAGTAGAAAGTGCAAGTCTTAGATTTCTTGACTCTATCCCGAATTCAGGATACTCGTGATCAATTTTTGCCCATTGTGGGGAATCTGCAGGGTGTCGAAACATTCCATCTCTAATTCTTTCATCTACATGCCATGTCAAGTGTTTTGAATCTTCTTCACTGCGATACATGCGCCTAAATCTTGGTATTATAGGAAAATACCACACGACTTTTGCTGGAGTAGATTCTTTCTTCTTATATCGAGAGACATTGCATTTCGGACACGCCTTAAGTAGTTCATATTCATTTCGAAATAAAATGCAATCATTAGGACACACATGAATCCTTTCGTAACTCATGCCAATAGAACACAAAATCCTTTTAGCCTCGTAGGTTCGACTGGGAAGTTCATTATCATCTGGCAACATATCTTTTATGAGTGTTAATAATTCTGTAAAGCTTTTATTAGACCATCCATTACTCGCTTTTAGGTTGTACAACTTTAATATCGCCGACAGTCTTGTGAATTTAGTACAACCATTATATAATTCTTTCTCTGCATCACTCAACAAACTTTCAAACATTTTAGGACAATCTCGAAGATCTTCTTCAACTGCTTTTGCGATCTCATCAACTCGATCCGGCTCATATGTATCTGTATCGAAGTCAGTTGAAGCATATGTCGAACTATTCTCAAAATTAATGTTTCCTTATTTTTTCTCACCATGTCTTATCCAACATGTGTAGCTTTGATCAATTCCATTACATACTAGATGTCCTTCTAATTCATCTTCTCTAACACGTTTTCCAAAACAACATTTTAAACAAGGACAAACTACTCTATTTGGATCTTTTGCATTCTTCACTGCAAACTCAACAAACTCCTTCACTCCAATTTCATACTCTTTTGACAATCGATTGGCTGACATCCATTTCCTATCCATATTATACCACCTATATAAATGCAGTTACAAAACTAATAAGCTTTCAAAACATATCAACAAGTTTCAAAAAGAAACCAATATCAATCAATTATTTTAAAAACAGAACAGATCATGTGGTATGAGTTTTTGACTAGTTGAAGAGATTTAACACAGATCAAGTGGTATGAATTTTTAATTTGATAAAAAAAATCTAGTTAAAAAAAAAAATACCTGAGACAACACGTAATAGGTAGATGGCGGCACAACACGTAATGGATATGAGGGTATGAGGGTTCCCAGAGTTGAGGTGATGAAAGATGTAGAGGATATGAGGGTTCCCAACGTATATAATTATTTGAAATTTATGTCTTTTACAGCGCTTGTCAATAAAAGCGCTGTAATAGGTAGTTAAATTCAATGAAAGCGCTTGTATTTTATAGCGCTTGTGAAAAAAGCGCTGTAAAAGGTGGTCCAATTATTTTAAAGCGCATGCCTTTTACAGCGCTTGTGAAAAAAGCGCTGTAAAAGCATACGCGAAAGCGCTTCATTTTACAGCGCTTTTTTAAAAAGCGCTGTAAAAAGCCATATAACATTATGCGCAAACGTTATATGACCTACAACAGCGCTTGTTTTACAGCGCTTGTGCATAAAAGCGCTGTAAAAGGCTCCGTTATTTTTCAAATACATTTACAACAGCGCTTGTGTTTAGCAAGCGCTGTAAAAGGGGCGCTGTTAAATATCATTTTTGGCGTAGTGTATATATATAGTATGATTTAGTAATTAATATAAAGTGCTGATCTTATACTGATTTATTTTATAATTTTGAATATTCTCTAATGACGATAGTATTTTAATTTGAGTATTTAAATAAATAAAAAAATATATCATTAGGGTGATTATTTTGAATATGAAAGTTTTAATTATTAACATATTTTAGAAGATTAATTACTTTATTTTATAAAATATTAGTTTTGAAATATTAATAATGTTTTATTAATAAAATTGTGTTTTTTTTAAATAAAATAAAATAGTAATAGTAAAACCTAAAAGGAGTCTAATGGGCTTGACCCATGTGTGTAAATGATTTAAAATGTTAATAAAATAAAATAAAAGAACAAGGAAGGAAGCTTACGGCTAGCACCACTAAAATCAAGAGGAAACCAACAATAATCGTATCGTTTGACACCGGCGATCCATAACTGTCCCACAACAGTTTCTCTGTTTTCGTCCAAATTTCAGTATGTTGTTTTACTCATTTATCTATTCAATTAAATACAATTTTTCAGATTTTTAACAACCCGAATTTCTCCCTAAAGTACCTGATTTCTCCGTTTACAGAAATCCTTATTTTGCACCGTTCTCCTTCACCGTAAGTCCGATTTTAGTGAAACCAACGCCAAAACGACCGTGTGAAAAGTGGCTATATTATCCACTGATTGGTTTTCTGATTTATGGTAATTTTCTTTGACTGAATTTCGAAATCAGTTTTTAGACTATTTTCGCATAATTTATTTTTGACGTTTACCCATAAATTGTCGAGTTAGATTGATTGAAGGACAAAAAGTCAAAGAACAAATATTGTTTGCTCGTGGAATTGTACTTGTGTTTGAAAGCGTCGAAATAAGGTAAGGGGTGAGAGAGCGTTTGAATTCATGAGTATAATATATTGTGAGATGAACGGGAAAATCGTATTTTCCAACGATTCATCCGGGGCTTGCTACGTACGGCAGTAGCCCTTTGAGAGATAAATTGATTAATTTGAAATATGAGAATTGTGAGATTAAAATGTGAAATAGAAATTTTTATAAGGTGTTGATTGATTTAATTTTCGATACTTGTGTGGTAGTTGATATTTGTTATTATTGTGATGTTGGATGTTGGATGAAATTATGTGTACATGTTTGATTAGATGAAATTATGTGATGTGATAATAAAATATGGATGCATGGTTTGATATATGCTTACGTGATGATAATGATGATTTTTGATTGATGATAGTGATGTTATAAAATTGTGATGAGTTTATACGATGATCATGCTTATTTATGATATTATAAAATTGTGATGAAAATATTGAAGTACCCCATACTTGATGAGATAGTGATGATTCTTAAATATGGTGCTCTTAATGGAGTAGTCTAAGCTAACGGGGGGAGAAAATAAATATTGTGAATTTGTGAAGTGGAGATTATTTTGTCATCATATAGGTAGGGCCTGACAAGCCTAGTGATTCTGGGGAAGTACAACTGAATGAGCCTGATCGTGGCGGTCTGTTGTCGAGCCTTAAGGCAAGATTGTTAGACCTTGGAGGTATTCCGGTGGGGAATTCCTAGGTGACTTGGAGGTAGCACTCCAAATGTCGGGAGCTACCATGCAACACACGTTTACCTCGACTGTCACGTATATGTGTCTCGGGTTGAGTTGAGGGGATCTATGAGGACAGGGCCAATTTGAATTGTCCGTCCACCAGGATGGTGGCATAGTATCATGGCCTCCTAACCAAGTACTTCAGAGTTAGAATGGTACCACATTGTGAAGTAGAGTCTAAGCTCATGCGTAGCATTGCATTTCCTTGTGATTGTTTTGTTGTGATTGATGTGTTTCAAAGGTAATATTAATTAAATGATTTGATGCATATTATAATGAGATGATTATTTTACTTGAGTGACTTTGATGTTATAGTATGATACTATTTAATTAAATATTTTGATATATCGTAAAGTGATTATGATACGGTTCTATTATGATTGTTTGCGTGTTCTTCTTACTCATATTATACTATTAACATGATTTCAAAACTCACCTCCTTCGTTGTTTGTGTTTGACTGGCTGGGCCCTGCGTTTACGAAATCGCAGTTATTACAGGTTAATGAGTCTTGAAGTTCAAGTTTGGGAGGAACCCCGCTCTGATAGGTGATACCGGGAATAAGGGTTTTAATTTGTATTTTACTTATTTAGTTTGAATCAAATTTTTGTATGAAAACCTTAGAAGCACTAGTAAGTTTTTAGAATTAAATCAAGTAATTATACTTAAATCAAGTTTATTGAGATTAAATTGTTTTATTTGAGTAATAAAATTTGAATTGTTGCATGTGTACTTTGAGAAACGTGATATCCTAAATTAGTTACAAAAGTTTTTATTTTCTTGAAAATATAATTTTATTTATCCGCTGCAAATTTTATAGGAATATGATATAGATTATTATATATATTATTTTGGGATTTAGGGTGTCACAGGTTTTTATTTCATGATTTTGTCATTTCAATTGATGATGTATGATTTCCTGTCTTTGTGTATTATTTGTTTGATTTTCTATCTTGTTACGACATTCATTTGATTTAAATTGACAGATCAACTTCGATCAATTAATTATTCAACCGACTGCTAGGTTGTCAATATTGCAAATCCAGAGACATGGGTATTTCAATCGCTAAGAATTTATTGCTTTATCTGTAAACAATGTGTCGTATCATGTGTTTGTATATTATATATAACTATCATTTTGAATGAATGAATATCGTTTTTTTTGTCAAAAAAAATCAAACATGATTAATACAAATCCAACACAAAGTTATATAAATGTATTAATTTTCGTATTCAATCTTTGAAATAAAGAGCAAAATATAATACACAACCAATCCGTGGTTCAAAACAACTATCTACAAATTTTAAACTAGCTAAACAACAACATAAACTTTTACATTTTATTCTTTAGCTCATGATCGATGTCTTTTAACATGTGGGATGAAAGTACATCTCATTGTGTTCCCAAGGAATTAATGAAATTAAAAAATTAGCAATCAAATCAAGAATATATTTTTCCTCTAAATTTGTCTTTCTTTGTTAGCTACTTTCAATTACATATTTTTTCTCTAGCTTTAATTCATTCAAAAAGTGTTAAGACACTAGATATGAGAAATCTAATGACTTAAGTTCTACGAAACAAACATTTCATAAAGACTACTAATGTTCTTAACATTATTAAGTATGTAAGCAGTTCTCCACGTACCATCGCTTACTGATTTCTTCATATATTGACAGATAATTCGTTCTGCCTAAAATGAATCATCTATTTCTCACCTTATACACATATATATTAAAAATATATAGAGAAAGAGGATCAATTGACACCAGACGTCAAACTTTACTTTGACACCAAATCTTAACCCTCTGTTTAAGCTTAATCAAAGTGTCACAATTATAGAAGATGAATTAAGTTGAGAAGATGGAGAAGATACCATACTTAATGATGAATAATAAGTCAATAAGGAATCACCACAATGCTAAGGAAATCGTTGATAAAATTCAAGTAAGTTCTAAATCAAGAACTCAAAGAGGGGACATATCATACTCACCTTTCTCATGAGAGAAATTATAATTCATTTCAAACTTGTCTCAAATGTGGTTACAAGTGCATATTTATAGTAATACTATCTCTAAACAAAAATGAGACATAAGTGACACCATTCTCTAAAATAAACTAAATGCAAGAAAACAAAGTATGTTTGTCTACACATGACATCAACTAAATCTATATTAAAATTATTACAATTTCAAATTTAATCAAATTAAGAGTTATTACAAATCGAATTAAAATAAATATATAAAATTCATCCTAATTAATTATAATCTGGAACATTTTCATATTCTTGAGGTCTTTATCATTCCCTCCTTCTTAAATTAATTCTTAAATTAATTCGACCACAAATTTAAAGTTCATTACACCGTAAATGTACCAATAAACTAATTAACACACATTTGCAAATAAAATACACCCCTTAAATATTATAATTGAAACAAAGATGTGAGTTAGAGTTTCAAGCATAACTATGTAACAACACTACAACATATTTGCCCTACTGGAATGCATAAAAACCGTTGCTTAACGTAAAAAAACCGTTTCCGTAATCTACGAGAACGGTTGTTGTCCGTGGGGAACCAAGGCGTTGCCTTTTTCTTACGCAACATTTTTTTTTGAAACAACAATGCTTTTTAAAAACCGTATTGGTAGCTACCTCTAACAGAACGGTTTTTTCAAATTGACAATGACAACAGTTTTATGATGTTTCCAGATTAAAATCGTTCTTGTAGGTTCTTTTTTTAATTAAGTTACGGCAACGCTTTAAAACCGTTGCAAAAAATAACTTTTTTTTTTTTAAAAAAAAAACAATAGCTTAAATTATTGTATTTTAGAAAATATAACAATTACTAATACTAAATTATTGTATGTACTATAGTAAATTCATAATGTAACAATTGCAATAGTATAAAATTTTGTAATACTATATATATATATATATATATATATATATAGTTAAACTTCATTGTCATATATATGATATGTCTATGTTAACAATGTGTCAAGCAAACAAACAAAATAGATGAGGTGTTGTAACTCTTGATCATTCATACGATGTATTTCCAGTAATTCAATTTTTATAATTTATATACTAGAGATAATGAGGCAATCAAAATAACAAAAATAAAATTCCTTATCTATAAAAAAAATACACAAAGAAAACTTAAGTATCAACATCTATCTCTTCATCTTGTGCTTCCAAATATTGAAATTCATCATTGGTATCACCATCATTCATCTACAAAATAAAAATAATATATTAAATAAGTAAAATCATAAGTAAATGACAAAATGTTAAAGTAAATGAAAAAATGTTAAACTATATAAATGTGATTGTAAAGTCGAACCAGGACACATGTATGTGAGAGCAATACATAACCATTTCCACATGAATCATTTTAAATGTAAAGTATACTTCAAAACAAAGAGACCACTTTCAACACATTACAAGCAGATTCAACTATTTCTAACGGTACCGATTCAAAATAAGTCAGTAGCAATCAACATCAACATATAGAAGAAGAATGAAATATATATAAATATAACAGTAGAAATTTCTAATAGTAATATAGTTCTAACAATACTATATATATAATTCTAACAATAATATTTCTAACCGTAATATAGTTCAATCTTACTTCATTATTATTAGGAGCATGTGTTGATGTAGAAGAACAAAGAGTATTGTTAGCATCAACTGGAGTTGATAAATGTAACACCCCGATTTTTAACAGTGCGAGTGTATTTTTTTTTTCAAAACAAATTCATAAAAACAAAGAAATAAAGAAGGAAATACTTTTGGATAAATATTTAAGTTGTAACATAACGACAAGAGTCAACAATATTTACAAGCAACAAAAATAGTTTTTGAAACAGAAATCCAAAGTATTTAAACATCAAAATACACCGGGGCTATGAGACCTATCAAGCATAGCTCATACCCCTGGGGTATTCTCGGCAGACACCTGTACAAAAGCACTGCCCTGAGAATTTTAACCTCCCCACGTCACATCAAAAAGTGGTAAATGGAACCCATCAAAAATAAAATGTCAAGCTGACAATATTGGTATAGGTACAATCTTCCAAATTAAAATAAACACATCCCAAAAAGAAAGACATTTAGTCCCTATACATTAACCGAATCTGATCTATACATCCCGGGTGATTTTCACGCGCCCCGCAAGATCGTCTTAACACAGCTCCAATCAGGTGTATCCAACTACCTTCCTATCTACAGGGTACTAACTAGTAGGATGGTCCTGGTTCTCATCTGAGGGCAAAGCCCAGATTTCCACAATAGTTGTAAAGGGTCACCAACCGAAATTAACAATTAACACATAACATTTAAGTTTTTAAATGTACAAAATAACCTTTCAACTTAGTATGTACCTTAAAAGGGTTTCCATATGCCAAACATGCATAAACAAAGCTGAAAAATCAAGTTTTTAACAAAACTGCACTGTTGTATTCGAATACAACATCTCTATATTAGAATACAAGGGTGATTCAGTAGTCAGCAGCAAAAACAGCATGTCTATATTCAAATACAACCTTCTGTATTCGACTACACATAAGTCAGCAACAAAAACAACATGTTTGTATTCGAGTACAACCTTATGTATTCAAATACACATCAGACAACAGGAGAAAAACATCAAAATTCAGCTTTTAAAAGGGTTTCAAAATCAATCAACACTTACACACAAATCCAAACAATCACACTCAACAATTATAGCACAATCACCATGATGACTTGAGTTTCGAAAAGGTTTTGCAATCAATCACACTTACTCACAATTCCAAAACATTCACACTTAGCAATTATAGCACAATCACCACAACAACTTGAGTTTCGAAATGGTTTTGCAATCAATCACAGAGATGTTGTATTATTTGACAAAAATTGTTCTCTTATTTGACAATTATAGCTTACTCTTGTATGTCTTTTCCCAAAAATTGTTCTCTTATTTGACAATCCCAATTGGTACACACCATTGTGCGCCATATCCCAAAGTTTCATCCAACCTAACTGGATTTTCTTTTGTCTTTCCTCTTACTATTAAACTTTTCTTCCTTCGAAGAAGCTTATCATCCTGGTCAGTAAGAATTCCTTCAACAATTCAAACAAAATCTTAATTCCTCCTAACTTACACGCTTCTTACGAAATATTATACATTTAAAATATATCTCAAACACTTTTCACCTCTACCGTCATTCAATCGTCCCTATGGTCAACATCTTGAGTCCTTTATTTGCTTAACTCATCTGCCATCATACTTCATCTTTCTTCATTATAGTGATTCCAATAAATCAAGCCTTACTAATTCCCGCCAAACTTTTCCATTTCATGCTCAATTCTTTCCTACCAAACAAACATTTAACTCTATTGACTGACGAACACAATAGCAACCCCCATGACATGAACTCAAGTAGTGCCTTTATATCATTGGCATATCTTTATAATAATAATGTATGAATTATATGTGAGATATTTCCTTTCATGAATCTTTAATTGTTATAAGCTACATCTCTATGTGTTGCTCCAACAAGTTTTCTTGGCACATTTTGCAAAATTTGGTTCACTCGTTGGATTCTTATTCCTTCTCAATATTCATCGAGGTACAAATTGAAAGAATCCTAACAATCAAACGTCCTAAAGAACGATTTCTCAACTGTTCTCAATAAGCATTTCCTAAGAAATAATTATCTATAAACTTCATCCTCATAACTTTGCAACAAAATATGTCAAAGATCCACATACCTTTCATCATCCATCTAGTCACTTAAAAACTCATTTGAAATCATAACGTTTGACTTCCCAAGACCAACAACTAAACTATAAATTATTTGTTACATTTCTTCTTTTTCACTTTCTATCATTGAATAATATTCTAAAATTTGATCTTCAAAATCTCCAAATACTCATCAAATCGTTTGATTTCATCCATTTTATCTTAAGATACAACACAAGGTCTTATTCATCATTGACTCTAATCGTCTTAGTAATATCACTAATTAAAAACTCTTCTAATCATAACACAACATTTTTAGTAGATCTTCAAACACTCTCATCCATAACCTGAATTATTTATCCCTTGCCTACCTCAACTACCTCAATTATACCAGTTTTAGGCATTACTTGGTCCTCCATCCAACCTTGTGGATTTTAAATCATTGACTTAAAGATCAACCATCTTAGGGTCCCAAATAAAATCTCGAATAATCCCTCCGACCTATCAAAATATTAACATTCTCCTAGTAATTACCATTCTTTAATAGACTCTCAAAGCTTAAATTGATACAATCTCTAAGTATTCTCGTACTATGTACTTTCAATTCCACATAATAGTAACACGCGATTCAATACATCAAATCTTAACTCCTTATGTTTTTCCGAACATCACTCAAAAGTCACACTTACGTGTCTATAGTTTCATCCAATATCATTATCCATACTTACCATCTCCTAATCCACACAGATATTTGTTAGTTATCGAAGAAATATATATCCTCACTCCTATAATCGTCATGAGATTCATACTTAATAATTTGAGTCGTGAATCTAGTTTAACTCGAATGCTCGACTTTACCCCTCAAGGTATCGACTTTTCCTCAAAGCGTCATTTTTCTACCCAAGGCAGTATTCACCCCTAATGTGGAGTGCCCCTTGACTTTAATACAAGCCTCTTCTTGGACACCTAAGCACCAAATGCTATTCCAAAAGGAAGCCTTGTCTTCTCAACCATTTCCTAATGTTCACATCTCTTTGATAGTAATCAAACTTCATCCATTCTCGTCCTGAAATCCACCAGGAAAACATCTAATACTTTTCTTAACAAAAGTCCTCCACTTAGATCTTTACTTGAAATCCCTAATTAGTCTAATGTTAATCCATCCATACTCATCATCTTCGAGTTAAAACCAACACATAGCTTCTGTTTCGTTTGAACCATTTCATAAATTCCATGCCGTCATGATTCACTTCAACTCTGCCTGACAATCCGTCATCTTGAAGATCTTTTCCACTTCTTGAATCCACTGATCAGCTTTTTTTGAGTTCTCATCACCCTTGAACTTTGGAGGATGGTAACGACGAAAATCTTTCAATCCTCTTGACTCAATAGCAAATATCTCTCTTTCCCTTATCTCTAGACCCCGCAGAGTCTTTGCAGTTGTCTGTGCAACAACGGAAACATCTATGTCATTCGTAGCTTCAACCATTTGATGATCCCTACTGACGTTCATTCTTGCAACGTTGTTCCTTCTTGGAGGTAGTGTTTCCACAAAACCAACATCAAGAAGAGTGTCAACACCACTTCGAATAATTCCAAAAATAATTTCCGACTATATCAACACATAATAACTATCCCTAGTCTGACAACTCAGACCAATTACCCCGACGCATGATCAGATAACGACTCCCAACCTACACGTTGACCTACAATCTAAACCAAAAACTCCACAGCCCCAAAGAAATCCAAAACAAAGCTCTAATGCCACAATTGTAACACCCCAATTTTTAACAGCGTGAGTGTATTTTTTTCTCAAAACAAATTTATAAAAACAAAGAAATAAAGGAAATGCTTTTCGATAAATATTTAAGTCGTAACATAACGGCAAGAGTCAACAGTATTTACAAGCAGCGAAAATAGTTTTTGAAACAGAAATCCAAAGTATTTAAACATCAAAATACACCAGGGCTATGAGACCTATCAAGCATAGCTCATACCCCTGGGGTATTCTCGGCAGACACCTGTACAAAAGCGCTGCCCTGAGAATTTTAACCTCCCCACGTCACATCAAAAAGTGGTATATGGAACCCATCAAAAATAAAATGTCAAGCTGACAATATTGGTATAGGTACAGTCGTCAAAATTAAAATAAACACATCCCAAAAAGAAAGAAATTTAGTCCCTATATGTCAACCTAATCTGATCATTCTACAAAAAACTATACATCCCGAGTGATTTTCACGCGCCCCACAAGATCCTCCTTACATAGCTCTAGTCAGGTGTGTCCAACTACCTTCCCATCTACAGGGTACTAACCGGTAGGATGGTCCTGGTTCTCATATGAGGGCAAAACCCAGATTTCCACAATAGTTGTAAAGGGTCACCAACCGAAATTAACAATTAACACATAACATTTAAGTTTTAAAATGTAAAAAATAACCTTCCAACTTAGCATGTACCTTAAAAGGGTTTCCGTATGCCAAACATGCATAATCAAAGTTGAAAAATGAAGTTTTTAACAAAACTGCATTGTTGTATTCGAATACAACATCTCTGTATTCGAATACAATGCTATTTCAATAGTTAGTAGCAAAAACAACATGTCTGTATTCGAATACAACCTTCTATATTCGACTACACATAAGTGAGTAGCAAAAACAACATGTCTGTATTCGAATACAACCTTATGCATTCGAATACACATCAGACAACAGCAGAAAAACAACAAAATTCAGCTTTTAAAAGGGTTTCGAAATTAATCAACACTTACACATAAATCCAAACAATCACACTTAGCAATTATTGCATAATTACATGACGACTTGAGTTTGGAAAAGGTTTTGCAATCAATCACACTTACACACAATTCCAAAACATTCACACTTAGCAATTATAGCATAATCACCACGACAACTTAAGTTTTGAAATGGTTTTGCAATCAATCACACTTACACACAAATCCAAAACATCCACACTTGGCAATTAAAACAAAATCACCATGACAACTTGAGTTCAAACACTCAATCATAATCTTGAATCAAACACGACTCGCGTGCCAAGCAGCCTAATGCAATGCGTATACGCCAAAATGCATGGACTTGGAATTCCAAACCAAAACCCTCCTCGAAGGGCCATAAATCATAATTGCATCGCCTATCAAAGGCCGAAGTACTAAATTACCGAGGTGCTACCTATCACGGGTCAGCACGATATACTAAAAACCTAAATCGTAAATGTACCGCCTATCACAGGCCGAAGTACTATTTACCGAGGTGCCACCTATCACGGGTCAACACGATTTACCAAAAATGTGCAGTCTATCGCAAACCTTACACGACGCGACAATCCCCGCAAGGATAAGATGAACCAACAAATCACATGGAATCATGTTGTGGCCCATCCGGTCACCACTATCACCATGGCCCATCCGGTCGCCATGTACTATGAAATGCATGAGCATACTCTGACTCTATCCACGACAATCGTTAAGTAAATGAATATAATAAAAGATTCCCCATTTTTAATACTCATTTAACTCTAACAATTTTCACGACAATCATTAAGTAAACGCAAATATTAAAAGATTCCCCATTTTTAATACTCATTTAACTCTAATGATTTTCAAATTCTACACAGAGCATACTCAGACATATTCTCAAATTCAATCCACAATTCACACCAAATCACATCAATTCATTTTCCCACAAAATCCACACAAACACATCTCAAAATTTATAAATATTATGATCACATCAAACACGACAAACACAAATCATCACAACCCACCACTCAAACACATCAAATTTCATTTCCTCAAAACCACACATAAATGAGTTAAATTCATTTTCTACAAAACACTCATCAATATCACCAAAAACCCAACTCTAGAATTTCACCCATAAAAGCATTAAATTTATTTTCCCCAAATCTACACTTCAATCAAATTTCTTTTCCACCCAACCACAAATAAGTGCCTAAATGAAAACAAAAATTTTGGAAGGAGCCCTTACCTTAACGTTAGCTTTAACGAGAGATTACGGTACCGCGATTAATTCTGATAAAATCTCTACTCACGACGTCGCTTCCAAAGTTAGTTCACTAGCACCGTAGCATGGAGGTGAACAACTTTCCCTTCTATATCTTCATGAAACAAAGCTTAGATCTAGAAGAAACGTAGAGGCTTGTGTTTGACGATTTTGAAATCACCAACACCGTTTTCAAATCCAAGAAGAAGAATGAAGCTTGGAACTTGTTCTTTCTCACCCACTAAGCCTTGGGTTTCTTTTCTTGAAGCCAAAGAAAGAAAAAGGAAGTGGAAGGAAGAAGGATAGAGGAAATTAGTTCCCAAGGCACGGAGGAAGAGTTTCCATTTTCTCTTTTTCCTTCCTCTGTTTCTGTTTTCCTTTCTTTTCATCCTTTCTAACATATATACACATATGTTACTTTATTATAATATATATATATATATATATATTATAATTAAAATCAAACCAACAAATTTATCTAACAACTCTTACACACATCACTTCACTCACATCTCAAACTATTTTGATAAAAATATCTACTCTCGTCGCAACTCAATTGATAGATAAATTTTCAGCAACAAGTGATATTTTTAACTAAACTGTCTGGTATTTAATTCTTCGCAACGTAAATAAATTATTTTCTGACAAATAATTTTAATCCAATTTCCAAAAATATATTTTTGGCATTTAACTCACTAAATACCAAAAAATGGGCTAAAAGCCGAAGAAATTCAACACAAAATACCCTAAAATTTTATAATTTAAAGTTTAAAAATTAAGGGTCTTACAATAAAAAAGCTACTAAAGCACGTATATTCAATCCTACAGTGTTTGGGTTCAACATTGTCTTAAGAATAAGCTTAAATTTTTCTTCCATCGCTTCCATTTCCTTACGTTGTTTCTCCTCTATCTCTTGTATCTTATCATTAAACTGTTTTATCTCCTCATCGTGTTCTCTTTTAAGTTTTGCAATTTCTTCATTTCTTCTCAAGAGAGTTGGTGTTGAAGTTCTTCCGTTGCAACGAAATCTCCCAGGTTTTTTTGCCACACACACTCTGAAAGGCTTCTAAAGATGATTGTCCATCTTTTTCAATCAAGTCTAGAAGCTTTATCTAGTATAAATAATAATATTAAATGAATAACTGTATACATAACTAATAGTAAATAAATAACACATTATGTTAAACTTACAATTGCAAGATTGGTTTCTTGATCCAACTCCTTTCCTTTCTTACTTTGTCGAGTAGCAATAAACATTTCAGCTTGAGTGGGAGGCTCTTTATCTTCATTACTTTGACACTAAACCAAGAAAAAAAAAGAATATGAGAGTTTTATTTAAGTAACATAATTAAATATTCACTTACAATGTTTGAAAAAAGAATACCATTTTTCCCCTTATAACTGCAAAGCCTTTATGCCCCATTCGGTGTTTGTATTTCAGCTGAGCTATATTTTGAGCATTTTGATGACTGATTTCCTATATTCATTCACATTTTTTTTATAAAATTACAAATGTGTGACAACAACTATATATAACAAGTAATTATATCTTACTTGATTGTGGTCTTCTTTCCAATATTCCAATAAGTTCTTAAAGTCTTCTTCTAGTACCTCATGAGGACGATTGTTTAACCCCTTGCGCGTGGTTTTGTACTTACTAAAATGCTCCTTTGTAAGAAAACATTTGTATCTTCTCCAAGCATCATTTAAAATAGCAAATACAACTTTCCTTCCTTTCTCTGGAATGATGTATTTTTGCTGCAAAAATAAAAGAAACATATTAGGATCTATATTTATAAAAGTATGCTAACCCATACATTCAAATTAAAAAGTAAGTACATTTAGATAATCCCACACATGATCTATATTTAGATCCTTCCAAGTCCTAATCAAAGCCTTCCAGTTATTGAAAGTGAGAGGACACAAATATGAACTTCTTGCGATTGTCCCCAAAAAACTACTAAGTTCAAAAACTGTCTTTTCATCAGGCCCAACCGGTTGTCCTTCTTCATTCAAGATGATCTCTTATCTATCTTTGAATTCTCGTGAATGAATTTTCCGACAAATAGTATTTCCTCGTTTTTTTCATTTATCCTGACAATAAACCACATAATAGTAATTAAAAAAGTAAAAAAAATTGCAAATTTTTATATCCAATATATAATCAACAAAAACATATATACCATTGGTTCCCTCACTTTCCTCACTTTCATAGTTGATACCCTCCTTCATTTCACTTTCTTCTATATCTTCATCTCCTGAATCCTTTACTCCATGATGTTCCTTATTCTTATTGAGATAGTTGGTGTAACACCCCGATTTTCAAAGCGAGGGTGTATTTTTTTTTTTCAAAACAAAATCATTTAACAAAGAAATAAATAAGGAAATACCTTTGGATAAATATTTAAGTCATTATATTTTACAAGCAGCAGAATAGTTTTTCGAAATATGAATCCAAAGTATTTACACATCAAAAAGTGATACATGGAATTCATCGAAAAATAACATGTCATGCTGACAATATTAGTACAGGTACAGTCTTCCAATTTAAAATAAACGCAATCCAAAAGAAATACATCTGTTCCCTCCATCGAAAATAACATGTCATTCTGACAATATTAGTACAGGTACAGTCTTCCAATTTAAAATAAACGCAATCCAAAAGAAAGACATCTGTTCCCTCCATGTCAACCTAATCTGATCTTTCTAGAAAAAAAAAAAAAAACAATACACCCTGAGTGATCTCCATGCGCCCTGTAAGATCCTCCTAACATAGCTCCAGTCAGGCATTCCCATCTACATTCCAATCCATAGGGTACGAACCGGTAGGATTGTCCTGGCTCTCATATGAGGGCAAAACACAGATTTCCATAATAGTTGTAAAGGGTCACCAACCGAAATTAACAGTTAACACATAACACTTAAGTTTTTAAATGCAAAAAATAACCTTTCAACTTAGCATGCACCTTAAAAGGGTTTTCCATATGCTAAAAGTTCATATAATACTTGCCAAATAAAAATGAAATCAAAATAAGGTTTTTAATCAATCAAGTAATATATAACTGACCAATCCATTGATGAATCAATTGAGCAATCGATTATCTAACTCAGAGTAAGAGTTTCTACTAAGCAAATCGATTGGGAAATCGATTTCTTGAAGGTTTTTAGTGAAACCTGTACTCTGGGCTTAAATCAATAGATTGGGCAATCAATTGAATGAATAGCTGAGCCCCTGTAACAAATCCAATCGATTGGCAAATCGATTTTGACCAAATAGATGAGCTATTGTAATAGCCAAATCGATTGGCAAATCGATTAGTTCAATATCTTTTCAAGATTCAAGAAAATAAGAGACACAACAATCGATTGGGAAATCGATTTCTTAAATGGTTTTATGAAACATATTTACAAAATCGATTGGCACATCGATTTTGTCAAAATAACTGAGCTCCTGTAACAAATCAAATCGATTGGCAAATCGATTTGGATAAATGGCTTTTCACAGAATCGATTTGGGAATCGATTTCCCTGAATGTTTTTCTAAAACTACATAAACTAACTCAATCACATTCACACACAACTCCAAAACATAACACTTAGCAATTTCAACACAATCACCACGACATCTCAAGTTCAGACACTCAATCATAAACTTGAATCAAACATGACTTGTGTGCCAAGCACCCTAATGCAATGCGTATATGCCAAAATGCATGGACTCGGAATTCCAAACCAAAACCCTCCTCGAAGGGCCGTAAATCATAATTGTACCGCCTACCACGGGCCGAAGTACCAATTACCGAGGTGCCACCTATCACGGGTCTGCACGATTTACTAAAAAGCGTAAACCATAAACGTACAGCCTATCACGGGCCAGTGCCGTTTACCGAGGGGCCACCTATCGCGGGTCTACACGGTTTACAAAAAAGAAACGTAAATCGTAAATGTACCGTCTATCACAGGCCAAAGTACTATTTACCAAGGTGCCACCTATCACGGGTCTGCATAATTTACAAAAAACCGTAAGTCGTAAATGTACCGCCTATCACAGGCCAAAGTACTATTTACCAAGGTGCCACCTATCACGGGTCTGCATAATTTACAAAAACGTAAATCATAAATGTACCGCCTATCACAGGCCAAAGTACTATTTACCAAGGTGCCACCTATCACGGGTCTGCACGATTTACAAAAAAAAATGAAATGCATGAGCATACTCTGACTCCATCCAAGACAATCGTTAAGCAAATGCAGATATTAAAAGATTCCCCATTTTTAATACTCATTTAACTCTAATAATTTTCACAACAATCGTTAAGTAAACAGAGATATTAAAAGATTCTCCATTTCTAATACTCGTTTAACTCTAACGATTTTCACTGCAAATGTTAAGTAAACAGAGATATTAAAAGATTCCACATTTTTAATACTCGTTTAACTCTAATGATTTTCACGACAACATTAAGTAAACGTAGATATTAAGAGATTCCCCATTCTTAATACTCGTTTAACTCTAATGATTTTCACGACAACATTAAGTAAACGTAGATATTAAGAGATTCCCCATTCTTAATACTCGTTTAACTCTAATGGTTTTCAAATTCCACACAGGACATACTCAAACATATTAACAAATTCAATCCACAATTCACACCAAATCACATCAATTCATTTCTCCACAAAATCCAACCAAACACATCTCAAATTTCATTTCTTCAAAATCATACATAAATGAGTTAAATTCATTTTCCACAAAACACTCATCAATGTCATAAAAACCCAACTCTAAGATTTTACCCATAAAAGCATTAGATTCATTTTCCCCAAATCAACACTTTAACCCTAACAAAATTCTTTTCCACACAACCACAGGTAAGTCCCTAAGTGCAAACTAAAAGTTTGGAAGGAGCCCTTACCTTAATGTTAGCTTTAACGTGCGATTACGGTACCGCGAGTAAATCCGGTAAAATCTCCGCTCGCGACGTCGCTTCCAAAGTTAGTTCACTAGCATCGTAGAGTGGAGGTGAACAACTTTCCCTTCTATCCCGCCATGAAACGAAGCTTAGATCTAGATGAAACGTGGAGGTTTGTGTTTGACGGTTTGAAAATCCCTAACACCGTTTTTCTTCGTTTTCGAATCAAAGGGAAAGAATGAAGCTGAGAAATCTTTGCTTTCTCACCCACCAAGCCTTGGTTCCTTTTCTTGAAGCAAAAGGAAGCAACGAAAATGGAGGTAGAAGGAAGAAGAAGAAATGGGTCGCGTGGCTGGAGGAGGAAGAAGATGGAAATGTTTTTCCTTTGCTTTTCCTTCCTTCTATTTTCTTTTCTTTCTATT
The DNA here is from genome assembly GCA_037974775.1 of Cicer pinnatifidum. Lineage (NCBI taxonomy): Eukaryota > Viridiplantae > Streptophyta > Magnoliopsida > Fabales > Fabaceae > Cicer > Cicer pinnatifidum. The sequence continues at coordinate 38,057,386 of JBBPBR010000003.1, forward strand.
TCCTTTTCTTTCTTTTCTATTTCTTTTCTTTTCCCTCCAAACAAACATATATCTATATATATATATATATATATATATATATATATATTAATTATAACTTAACAAATATCTCAAAATATCTAGATATTTATTAAAATTACCATTTCACCCATAATCTCTCCAAACCACTTTTTGTCAAAAATATCTACTATCGTCGCAACTCAATTGACAGATACAATTTTTAGCAACTCGGGATATTTTTAACAAAACTCTCCAGAATTAAATTCTTTGTAAAAGATCCATCACAGTTAATTTAATTTATTTATCGACGAATAATTTTAATCGGGGCATCAAAATATATTTTTGGGCATTTAAGCTCACAAAATATTAATACTTGGCTAAAAAGCCTCCGAGTTCAATACCCAAAATACACTAAAATACATAAATTACAATTCAGAATTATGGGTCTTACAGTTGGTAAGTGACCTAGATGGACATTTTGGAATAGTTTTTCTTTTTTTTTTTTTCTTATAGGCTTGTTGATCCTTGAACTTGATTTCCCATGGTAGAGCTGACTAGCCTCTTAAGATTATTGTTTTGATGGAGTCCTTTGTTTTTTTCCTCAATTTTCTTAGCGACTTTTGATTCTATTGAACCTTGAGTAGCCATTGTTGACTTTTGTTGCTTCTGAAGATTATTATTTTGAGAAAGCGTTTTGTTTTGCTCATCAGTTTTCTTAGAGACTTGGGATTCTATTAAACCTTGAAGACAAGGAGCCTTTGTAGACCAAATTTGTCTCTTTATATTATTATTTTGACCAACCCCTTTGTTCTTCTTAACAATTTTCTTAGATGGTTCATGAATTGGTTGGACTGCAACTACCTTTTGATTTGGCTTTTTATGTTGTGTTTGAATTGAATTCCCAACTTCCAATGATTGCTTCGATTGGTCTAGCTTTTGATTTCTTTCTTTTATAGATTTAGCATTTTCTAACTTGACTCTATATTGCCTCATTAAGTCATTGCTGGACTTAGCTTGAAGATCAAGCCAAAAACCATTCCCTTTGTTCATTTTCCTACAATTAAACAGAAGAAATAACATTGAGAATTATTAGCAGCAGTCCAAAATGAGTAACAAACAGTCCTAAAAATAGTAGTCCAAATAGTAACAACAGTCCTAAAAAACAGCAGTCCTGAAAGTAACAAGCAGTCCAAATAAGTAACAATCAGTAATAAATAAGTAACTAAGAAACAACAGTAATAAAAAAACTACAGTCCTAAAAGTAACTAGCTGTCCTAAATATAGCAGCAGTCCAAATAACAAGCAGTCCTAAATATAGCAGCAGTCCAAATAACAAGCAGTCCTAAATATAGCAGCAATCCAAATAACAAGAAGTCCTAAATATAGCAGCAGTCTTCAAAACATCAATCCAAATAAGTAACAAGTAGTCCTACAAACACCAGTCCAGATCTTAACAAGTAGTCCAAATAAGTAATAAGCAATCCAAAAATAGCGGTCCAAATAATTGTAATAAGGACAATAGGAAGTGTCAAAGGACATTCATTATAAGTAAATAAACAAAAGTTCAAATAATTGTAACAAGCAGTCCAAAAAGACATTCATTATAAGTAAATAAAAATTAATGAATAATAAACTAGTCCACAAGAGTCTCATCAAAACCAGAATCATCATCAAATTCTTTTTCATCCGACCCATGTAAAGAATTAACAATAATCATTAGTGGAATATCATTCCTACCAAATTCAACTTCACGAGTCTCATCACTTGCAGCTAGATCAACTGGATGGTCAGACGGATCACATTGATATGGTTGTTGGCCATTTGAATTTTATATTTCGTTCAAGTTAAAAAATTCCCTAGGAATAGACTTCATAACATAATGTGTATTTGGATTAGAAGGATCTTGAATGTAGAAGCATTGGTGGACTTGAGATGCCAATACAAAAGGATCGTCCATGTAACATCTCTTGTTAAAGTAAACACAAGTCAAACCATACTTATCTTCTTCAACTTCAAATCAATCACATCTAAATAACACAAACTTCCACATACCCAATTTGGCAGAAATAAAACATATCTATTGTAGAATAAGATATCCTCCTAAAAAGACAACAGTGACTGAGCGAGCCAATTTGGCAAAAACAAAAGAAATACATCTACCCAAAACAAACTTTACACTATATGCGCCCTTCTTAGCTATGTCCAGCATGACTGGCTCATTGTTTACAGCTTAAAATATGCTTTCTTATTTCTCACATTCTATTATTTGATTTTCTCAAATTTTTAGCATAAATTCAGCACCCACAAACATTCACGACTTCATGTAACAATATAGAGAAATAAATTCTTCAAATACTTGTATTACCATAGACTATAAATCCACATAAAAGGTACAACAGATGCAATTAAAGATTCTCAAATCTAATAACTTCAGCATCCAAAAAGAGAAAAATTGATAATTTAAAGACCTTAATTAAGGATGAGAAACAGACTCTAGCTAAAACATAAGACAAATCCAAACTTTCAATAAAACCATGGGAGGGTTCAACCATTTCATAGCACCTTTTATTTGGGTTGCTATGCAAATCTCTCGTCTAATCTATAACAACAAAGTTCGATTATTAGAACCAACTTCTTTTTTAATGGTATGAGTTTTATCACCGTTTTAATGTAGGAAAAATAAATTCAAAATCAGAGCGAAGATACAAAATACATACCAAAAACATGGTGGAAGTAGTGTGAGTCTCTCAAGATTCAAAAATACTCAGAGGTTGAATGATGTTGAGTTGTTAAGAGCAAAAGTGTTACGCGAGAGAGAATGGGTTACGTGATAAATGGGTTACGCGATAAATGGGTTATGCGAGAGAGAAAAAGAATATGTGCGTAAGGGTTCTTTGACAAAATGAGAGAAGGTTGCTGAAAATGAAAAATGAGAGAAGGTTGTTGAAAATTTGAGATAGGGTTTCAAGAGAGGGAAAATGAGAAGGCTTTGTTGCTGAAAATCTGAGATAGGGATTCAAGAGAGGGAAAATGAGAAGGATTTGTTTTAGGAAATGTATTCTGCGCTAAAAGAAACTCAATAAAGGGTTTTTTGTTTCAGGAAAGGTGTGGCTACAAGAACAATTTTTTTAAAAAAACTAAAGAACAACGGTGAATAAATGTTGCGTAAATATATCAACAAACAACGAGAATAGTTTTTTAGTGTTGTTGTAGAAATTATAAAATTTCATGTTCTACTACAACGAAATATAAAAACTTTTGTCTATTTAACTTTATGAGAACGGTTTATTACCAAAGAAAATTTGGCGTTGCCGTAGAACCAAAATGTTGTAGTGCAAGCAACAAAGAACACAAAAAAAAAAATGAATTTTTGAGATATTATACATGAATTTAGAGCATAAAATATTTCATATTCATATAAATTTATTGTATATAGGTTCTTTGACAAAATGGGAGAAGGTTGCTGAAAGTGAAAAATGAGAGAAGGTTGCTGAAAATTTGAGATAGGGTTTCAAGAGGGGGAAAATGAGAAGGCTTAGTTGCTGAAAATCTGAGATAGGGATTCAAGAGAGGGAAAATGAGAAGGTTTTGTTTTAGGAAATATATTCCGCGCTATAAGAAACTCAATAAAGGGTTTTTTGTTTCACGAAAGGTGTGGCTACAAGAACAATTTTTTTAAAAACTAAAGAACAACGGTGAATAAATGTTGCGTAAAAATATCAATAAACAACGAGAACGGTTTTTTAGTGTTGTTGTAGAAATTATAAAATTTCATGTTCTACTACAACGAAATATAAAAACTGTTGTTTATTAAACTTAACGAGAACAGTTTTTTTAACATAGAAAATTAGGCGTTGCCGTAGCACCAGAATGTTGTAGTGCAAGCAACAAAGAACACATATAAAAATGACTTTTTGAGATATTTTACATGAATTTAGAGCATCAAATATTTCATATTCATATAAATTTATTGTATATGGGTTCTTTGACAAAATGAGAGAAGGTTGCTGAAAGTGAAAAATGAGAGAAGGTTGCTGAAAATTTGAGGAAGGGTTTCAAGAGAAGAAAAATGGGAAGGTGTTGTTGCTAAAAATCTGAGATACGGATTCAAGAGAGGGAAAATGAGAAGGATTTATTTTAGGAAATGTATTCCGCGCTATAAGAATTTCAATAAAGGGTTTTTTGTTTTAGGAAAGGTGTTGCTACAAGAATGGTTTTTTTAAAAACTAAAGAACAACGGTGAATAAATGTTGCGTAAAAATATCAATAAACAACGAGAACGGATTTTCAGTGTTGTTGTAGAAATTATAATATTTCATGTTCTACTACAACGAAATATAAAAACTGTTGTTTATTAAACTTAACGAGAACGGTTTTTTTACCATAGAAAATTAGGTGTTGTTGTAACACCAAAATGTAGTAGTGCAAGCAACAAAGATCACATATAAAAATGAATTTTTGAGATATTATACATGAAATTTGAGCATCAAATATTTCATATTCATATAAATTTATTGTATATGGGCTCTTTGACAAAATGGGAGAAGGTTGCTGAAAATTTGAGATAGGGTTTCAAGAGAGGGAAAATGAGAAGGCTTTGTTGCTGAAAATCTGAGATAGGGATTCAAGAGAGGGAAAATGAGAAGTATTTGTTTTAGGAAATGTATTATGCGCTATAAGAAACTCTATAAATGGTTTTTTGTTTGAGGAAAGGTGTGGCTACAAGAACAGTTTTTTTAAAAACTAAAGAACAACAATGAATAAATGTTGCGTAAAAATATTAATAAACAACGAGAACGATAATTTAGTGTTGTTGTAGAAATTATAAAATTTCATGTTCTACTACAAGGAAATATAAAAACTGTTGTTTATTAAACTTAACGAGAACGGTTTTTTTACCATAGAAAATTAGGCGTTGTGTAAGACCCGTAATTTTAAATCCTAAGTTATACAATTTTAGGGTATTTTGTGTTAAATTGCTTAGCCTTTTAACTCAGTTTTCGGTATTTAGTGAGTTAAAGGCTGAAAATATATTTTTAGAAATTGGATTAAAATTATTCGTCGAAGAATAATTTATTTAGGTTTCGAAGAATATAATTCTGGGCGGTTTTGTTCAAAATATCTCAGGTTGCTGAAAATTGTATTTGACAATTGAGTTGCGACGAGAGTAGATATTTTTATCAAAATAGTTGGAGATGTGAGTGAAGTGATGGATGTGAGAGTTGTTAGATATATATTTGTTTAGGTTTAATTATTATATATATATATATATATATATATATATATATATATATTATATATTATTATTATTAGTAATATGTATGTATATAAGTATAGGAAAAGGAAAGGAAGGAAATGGAAAGAAAAGAAATATAAAGGAAGGAAAAAGGGGAGAAAGAAACAAAACATTTTCCTTCTTCTTCCTCTGCCCGCACTCACTCCCCTCTCCCTTTTTCTTCATTCGTTGGTTTTGCTTTCTTTTTCGTTCTTTGGCTTCAAGAATAGAAACCCAAGGATTAGTGGGTAAGAGAGCAAGGTTTTCTCAGCTTCATACTTCCTCGTTGTTTCGAAAACGAAGAAAAACGGTATTAGGGATTCAAACACAAACCTTCCCGTTTCATCTAGATCTAAGCTTCGTTTTGCGAAGAGATAGAAGCGAAAGTTGCTCACTACCATGCTACGGTGCTAGGGGACCCACTTTGGAAGCGACGTTGCGAGCGGAGAATTTACTGGATTTGCTCGCGGTTCCGTAATCGCACGTTAAAGCTAACGTGAAGGTAAGGGCTCCTTCCAAACTTTTAGTTTGCATTTAGGGACTTATTTGTGGTTGTGTGGAAAAGAATTTGGTTAGGGTTAAAGTAATGTTTCGTGGAAAAATGAAGTTCAAACTCATTTATGTATGATTTTGAGTATATGAAACTTGTTGTGTTTGAGTGATGGATTGTATTGATTTGTGTCGTCGTATTCGACATGTTCATAATTGATGATTATAGAATTTGAGATGTGTTTTGTGTGGTTAGTGTGGAAAAATGATTTGATGTGTTTTGGTGTGAATTATGGATTGAATGTGAAAGTATGTTTGAGTTGTTTTGTGTGGAATTTGAAAACCATTAAGTTAAACGAGTATTAAGAACGGGGAATCTCTTAATATTTCTGTTTACTTAATGTTTATTTTGTGAAAATCATTAAGTTAAACGAGTATTAAGAACGGGGAATCTCTTAATATTTCTGTTTACTTAATGTTTGTTTTGTGAAAATCGTTAAGTTAAATGAGTATTAAGAATGGGGAATCTCTTAATATCTACGTTTACTTAATGTTGTCGTGAAAATGATTTTGTGGAGAAATGAATGGTCTGTGTTGGGATTGTCGCGCCAAGGTGATGCCATGTGATTTGTTGGTTCATCTTGTCTGCGTTGGGATTGTCGAGTCAAGGTGATGCCATGTGATTTGTTGGTTCATCTTGTCTGTGTTGGGATTGTCGAGTCAAGGTGATGCCATGTGATTTGTTGGTTCATCTTGTCTGTGTTGGGATTGTCGAGTCAAGGTGATACCATGTGATTTGTTGGTTCATCTTGTCAGTGTGGGTATTGCGTTGTAACTGTTAAGTGTTATGTTTAGAAATTGTGTGTAAGTGTGGTTGTTTGCAAAACTGTTTCGAAACTCAAGTTGGCATGGTGATTGTGTTTTAATTGTCAAGTATGGATCTTTTGGAATTGTGTATTAGTATGTTTGATTGCAAAACTACTTCGAAGCTCATGATGTCGTAGTGATTGTGTTATAATTTCCAAGTGCGGATGTTTTGGAATCGTGTGATAGTGTGTTTGACTGCAAAACCATTTCGAAACTTAAGTTGTCGTGTTAATTGTGTTATAATTGCTAAGTTTTTTGTTTTGGAGTTGTGCGTAAGAGTGATTAATTGAAAAACTATTTCGAAACTCAATATGTCGCGGTGATTGCGTTATAATTGCTAAGTGTGATTGTTTGGATTTGTGTGTAAGTGTTGATTGATTTCGAAACCCTTTGAAAAGCTGAAAAATGCTGAATTTTGCTAATTTTCTGCTGCTGTCTGATGTGTATTTGAATACAGCAATCTGTATTCGAATACAGACATGCTATTTTGCCATTGACTTACTGTGTAGTCGAATACAGACTGTTGTAGTCGAATACAAACATGCTATTTTTGCTGCTGAATGCTGAAACAGTCTTGTATTTGAATACAGAGATGTTGTATTCGAATACAGCAGTGCTGTTTTGTTAAAAACTTCATTTTTCAACTTTGTTTATGCATGTTTAGCATATAGAAACCCTTTTAAGGTGCATGCTAAGTTGAAAGGTTATTTTGTGCATTTAAATACTTAAATGTTATGTGTTAATTGTTAATTTCTGTTGGTGACCCTTTACAACTATTGTGGAAATCTGGGCTTTGCCCTCAGATGAGAACCAGGACCATCCTACCGGTTCGTACCCTGTGGATGGGAATGTAGTTGGAAACATCTGACTAGAGCTATGTTAGGAGGATCTTGCGGGGCGCGTGAAGATCACTATGGATGTATAGTTTTTGTAGAATGATCAGTTTAGGTTGACGTATAGGGACTAGATGTCTTTCTTTTAGGATGTGTTTATTTTAATTTGGAACACTATACCTATACCAATATTGTCAGCATGACATTTTATTTTCGATGGGTCCTATGTACCACTTTTTGATGTGTAAATACTTTGAATTTGTATTTCAAAAACTATTCCGCTGCTGGTAAATTATGTTGACGTAATTGTCGTTGTATTATGACTTAAATATTTATCCAAAGGTATCTCCTTATTTATTTCTTTGTTTTATTTTAATTTCTTTTGAAAAAAAAAATACACTCTCGCTGTTAAAAATCGGGGTGTTACACGTTGCCGTAGCACCAAAATGTTGTTGTGCAAGCAACAAAGAACACATATAAAAATAACTTTTTGAGGTATTATACATGAATTTAGAGCATCAAATATTTCATATTCATATAAATTTATTGTATATGGGTTCTTTGACAAAATGAGTAAAGGTTGCTGAAAGTGAAAAATGAGAGAAGGTTGCTGAAAATTTGAGATAGGGTTTCAAGAGAGGGAAAATGAGAAGGCTTTGTTGCTGAAAATCTGAGATAGGGATTCAGGAGAGGGAAAATGAGAAGGATTTATTTTAGGAAATGTATTATGCGCTATAAGAAACTCTACAAATGGTTTTTTGTTTCAGCAAAGGTGTGGCTACTAGAACAATTTTTTTTTAAAACTAAAGAACAATGGTGAATAAATGTTGCGTAAAAATATCAATAAACAACGAGAACGGTAATTTAGTGTTGTTGTAGAAATTATAAAATTTCATGTTCTACTACAACGAAATATAAAAACTGTTGTTTATTAAATTTAACGAGAACGGTTTTTTTACCATAGAAAATTAGGCGTTATCGTAGCACCAAAATGTTGTAGTGCAAGAAATAAAGAACACATATAAAAATTTATTTTTGAGATATTATACCTGAATTTAGAGCATCAAATATTTCATATTCATATAACTTTATTGTTTAAGGATTCTTTGAAAAAAATGAGTAAAGGTTGCTGAAAGAGAAAAATGAGAGAAGGTTGCGGAAAATTTTAGATAGTGTTTCAAGAGAGGGAAAATGAGAAAGCTTTGTTGCTGAAAATCTGAGATATGGATTCAAGAGAGGGAAAATGAGAAGGATTTGTTTTAGGATATGTATTCCGCGCAATAAGAAACTCAATAAAGGGTTTTTTTTGTTTCAGGAATTGTGTGGCTACAAGAACAGTTTTTTAATAAACTAAAGAACAACGGCGAATAGATGTTGCGTAAAAATATCAATAAACAACGAGAATGGTTATTTAGTGTTGTTGTAGAAATTAAAAAATTTCATGTTCTACTACAACGAAATATAAAAACTGTTGTTTATTAAACTTAACGAGAAAAAATTTTTTACCATAGAAAATTAGGCGTTGCCGTAGCACCAAAATGTTGTAGTGCAAGCAACAAAGAACACATATAAAACTGAATTTTTGAGATATTTTACATGAATTTAGAGCATCAAATATTTCATATTCATATAAATTTATTGTATATGGGTTTTTTGACAAAATGAGTAAAGGTTGCTCAAAAGTGAAAAATGAGAGAAGGTTGCTGAAAATTTGAGATAGTGTTTCAAGAGAGGGAGAATGAGAAGGCTTTGTTGCTGAAAATATGAGATTGGGATTCGAGAGAGAGAAAATGAGAAGGATTTGTTTTAGGAAATGTATTATGCGCTATAAGAAACTCAATAAAGGGTTTTTTGTTTCACGGAAAGGTGTGGCAACAAAAACAGTTTTTTTAAAACTCAAAAACAACAGTGAATAAATGTTGCGTAAAAATATCAATAAACAAAGAGAACGGTAGTTTAGTATTTTTGTAGAAATTATAAAATTTCATGTTCTACTACAACGAAATATAAAAACTGTTGTTTATTAAACTTAAGAAGAACGACTTTTTTACAATAGAAAATTAGGCGTTGCCGTAGCACCAAAATGGTGTTGTGCAAGCAACAAAGAACAAATATTAAAATGACTTTTTGAGATATTATACATTAATTTAGAGCATTAAACATTTCATATTCATATAAATTTTATTGTATATGGGTTGCTGAAAATTTGAGATAGTGTTTCAAGAGAGGGAGAATGAGAAGGCTTTGTTGCTGAAAATATGAGATTGGGATTCGAGAGAGAGAAAATGAGAAGGATTTGTTTTAGGAAATGTATTATGTGCTATAAGAAACTCAATAAAGGGTTTTTTGTTTCATGGAAAGGTGTGGCTACAAAAATAGTTTTTTTAAAACTCAAAAACAACAATGAATAAATGTTGCGTAAAAATATCAATAAACAAAGAGAACGGTAGTTTAGTATTTTTGTAGAAATTATAAAATTTCATGTTCTACTACAACGAAATATAAAAACTGTTGTTTATTAAACTTAAGAAGAACGGTTTTTTTACAATAGAAAATTAGGCGTTGCCGTAGCACCAAAATGGTGTTGTGCAAGCAACAAAGAACAAATATTAAAATGACTTTTTGAGATATTATACATTAATTTAGAGAATCAAACATTTCATATTCATATAAATTTATTGTATATGGGTTCTTTGACAAAAGGAGAGAAGGTTGCGGAAAATTTTAGATAGTGTTTCAAGAGAGGGAAAATGAGAAGGCTTTGTTGCTGAAAATCAGAGATAGGGATTCAAGAGAGGGAAAATTAGAAGGATTTGTTTTAGAAAATGTATTCCACGCTATAAGAAACTCAATAAAGGGTTTTTTGTTTCAAGAAAGGTGTGACTACAAGAACAATATTTTTAAAAACTAAAGAACTACGGTGAATAAATGTTGCGTAAAAATATCAATAAACAACGAGAACGGTAATTTACTGTTGTTGTAGAAATTATAAAATTTCATGTTCTACTACAACAAAATATAAATATAGTTGTTGATTATACTTAACGAGAACGGTTTTTTTACCATAGAAAATACTGTGTTGCCGTAGCACCAAAATGTTGTTGCGCAACCAACAAAGAACACATATAAAAATGACTTTTTGAGATATTATACATGAATTTAGAGCATCAAATATTTCATATTCATATAAATTTATTGTATATGTTGTCTTTGACAAAATGAGAGAAGGTTGCTGAAAGTGAAAATTGAGAGAAGGTTGCAAAATTTTTTGATAGGGTTTGAAGAGAGGTAAAATGAGAAGGCTTTGTTGCTGAAAATCTGAGATAGGGATTCAAGAGAGGGAAAATGAGAAGGATTTGTTTTAGGAAATGTATTCCGCGCTATAAGAAACTCAATAAATGGTTATTTGTTTTAGGTTGCTGAAATTGAAAAATGAGAGAAGGTTGCAGAAAATTTTAGATAATGTTTCAAGAGAGGGAAAATGAGAAATCTTTGTTGCTGAATATATGAGATTGGGATTCGAGAGAGGGAAAATGAGAAGGATTTGTTTTAGGAAAGGTATTATGCGCTATAAGAAACTCGATAAAGGGTTTTTTGTTTCACGGAAAGGTATGGCTACAAAAACAGTTTTTCTTAAAACTAAAGAACAACAGTGAATAAATGTTGCGTAAAAATATCAATAAACAACAAGAACGGTAGTTTAGTGTTGTTGTAGAAATTATAAAATTTCATGTTCTACTACAACGAAATATAAATACTCTTGTTTAATAAATTTAACAAGAACGGTTTTTTTACCATAGAAAATTAGGCTTTGCCGTAGCACCAAAATGGTGTTGTGCAAGCAACAAAGAACAAATATAAAAATGACTTTTTGAGATATTATACATTAATTTAGAGCATCAAACATTTCATATACATATAAATTTATTGTATATGGGTTCTTTGACAAAATGAGAGAAGGTTGCTGAAAATTTGAGATTGGGTTTCAAGAGAGGGAAAATGAGAAGGCTTTGTTGCTGAAAATCTGAGATAGGGATTCAAGAGACGGAAAATGAGAAGGATTTGTTTTAGAAAATGTATTCTGCGCTATAAGAAACTCAATAAAGGGCTATTTGTTTCTGGAATGGTGTGGCTACATGAAAAGTTTTTTTAAAAACTAAAGAACAACGGTGAATAAATGTTGCGTAAAAATATCAATAAACAACGTGAACGGTATTTAGTGTTGTTGTAGAAATTATAAAATTTCATGTTCTACTACAACGAAATATAAAAACTGTTGTTTATTAAACTTAACGAGAACGGTTTTTTTACCATTGAAAATTAGGCGTTGCCGTAGCACCAAAATGTTGTAGTGCAAGCAACAAAGAACACATATAAAACTGAATTTTTGAGATATTATACATGAATTTAGAGCATCAAATATTTCATATTCATATAAATTTATTGTATATGGGTTCTTTGACAAAATGAGTATACGTTGCTGAAAGTGAAAAATGAGAGAAGGTTGCTGAAAATTTGAGATAGGGTTTCAAGAGAGGGAAAATGAGAAGGCTTTGTTGATGAAAATCTGAGATAGGGATTCAAGTGAGGGAAAATGAGAAGGATTTGTTTTAGGAAATGTGTTATGCGCTATAAGAAACTCAATAATTGGTTTTTTTGTTTCCGTAAAGGTGTGGCTAAAAGAAGAATTTTTTTTTAAATTAAAGAACAACGATGAATAAATGTTGCGTAAAAATATCAATAAACAACGAGAACGGTAATTTAGTGTTGTTGTAGAAATTATAAAATTTCATGTTCTAATACAACGAAATATAAAAACTGTTGTAGTGCAAGCAACAAAGAACACATATAAAAATTTCTTTTTGAGATATTATACATGAATTTAGAGCATCAAATATTTCTTATTCATATAAATTTATTGTTTTGGGTTCTTTGACAAAATGAGTAAAGGTTGCTGAAAGTGAAAAATGAGAGAAGGTTGCGGAAAATTTTAGATAGTGTTTCAAGAGAGGGAAAATGAGAAGGCTTTGTTGCTGAAAATCAGAGATAGGGATTCAAGAGAGGGAAAATTAGAAGGATTTGTTTTAGAAAATGTATTCCACGCTATAAGGAACTCAATAAAGGGTTTTTTGTTTCAAGAAAGGTGTGACTACAAGAACAATATTTTTATAAACTAAAGAACTACGGTGAATAAATGTTGCGTAAAAATATCAATAAACAACGAGAACGGTAATTTACTGTTGTTGTAGAAATTATAAAATTTCATGTTCTACTACAACAAAATATAAATATAGTTGTTGATTATACTTAACGAGAACGGTTTTTTTACCATAGAAAATACTGTGTTGCCGTAGCACCAAAATGTTGTTGTGCAACCAACAAAGAACACATATAATAATGACTTTTTGAGATATTATACATGAATTTAGAGCATCAAATATTTCATATTCATATAAATTTATTGTATATGTTGTCTTTGACAAAATGAGAGAAGGTTGCTGAAAGTGAAAATTGAGAGAAGGTTGCAAAATTTGAGATAGTGTTTCAAGAGAGGTAAAATGAGAAGGCTTTGTTGCTGAAAATCTGAGATAGGGATTCAAGAGAGGGAAAATAAGAAGGATTTGTTTTAGGAAATGTATTCCGCGCTATAAGAAACTTAATAAATGGTTATTTGTTTTAGGTTGCTGAAATTGAAAAATGAGAGAAGGTTGCAGAAAATTTTAGATAATGTTTCAAGAGAGGGAAAATGAGAAGGCTTTGTTGCTTAATATATGAGATTGGGATTCGAGAGAGGGAAAATGAGAAGGATTTGTTTTAGGAAATGTATTTTGCGCTATAAGAAACTCGATAAAGGGTCTTTTGTTTCACGGAAAGGTATGGCTACAAAAACAGTTTTTCTTAAAACTAAAGAACAACAGTGAATAAATGTTGCGTAAAAATATCAATAAACAACGAGAACGGTAGTTTAGTGTTGTTGTAGAAATTATAAAATTTCATGTTCTACTACAACGAAATATAAAAACTCTTGTTTAATAAACTTAACAAGAACGGTTTTTTTACCATAGAAAATTAGGCTTTGTCGTAGCACCAAAATGGTGTTGTGCAAGCAACAAAGAACAAATATAAAAATGACTTTTTGAGATATTATACATTAATTTAGAGCATCAAACATTTCATATTCATATAAATTTATTGTATATGGGTTCTTTGACAAAATGAGAGAAGGTTGCTGAAAGTGAAAAATGAGAGAAGGTTGCTGAAAATTTGAGATAGGGTTTCAAGCGAGGAAAAATGAGAAGGCTTTGTTGCTGAAAATTTGAGATAGGGATTCAAGAGAGGGAAAATGAGAAGGATTTTTTTTAGGAAATGTATTCCGCGCTATAACAAACTCAATAAAGGGTTATTTGTTTCAGGAATGGTGTTGCTACAAGAACAATTTTTTTAAAAACTAAAGAACAACTGTGAATAAATGTTGCGTAAAAATATCAATAAACAACGAGAATGGTAATTTAGTGTTGTTGTAGAAATTAAAAAATTTCATGTTCTACTACAACGAAATATAAAAATGTTGTTTATTAAACTTAACGACAATGGTTTTTTTACCATAGAAAATTAGGCGTTGCCGTAGCACCAAAATGTTGTAGTGCAAGCAACAAAAAACACATATAAAAATGACTTTTTGAGATATTATACATGAATTTAGAGCATCAAATATTTCATATTCGTATAACTTTATTGTATATGGGTTCTTTGACAAAATGAGAGAAGGTTGCTGAAAATTTGAGATAGGGTTTCAAGAGAGGGAAAATGAGAAGGCTTTGTTGCTGAAAATCTGAGATACGGATTAGAGAGGGAAAATGAGAAGGAATTGTTTTAGGAAATGTATTATGCGCTATAAGTAACTCAATAATGGGTTTTTTGTTTCAGTAAAGGTGTGGCTACAAGAACAGGTTTTTTAAAAACTAAAGAACAACAGTGAATAAATGTTGCGTAAAAATATCAATAAAAAACGAGAACGGTTTTTTAGTGTTTCTGTAGAAATTATAAAATTTCATGTTCTACTACAACGAAATATAAAAACTGTTGTTTATTAAACTTAACGAGAACGGTTTTTTTACCATAGAAAATTAGGCGTTGCCGTAGGACCAAAATATTGTAGTGCAAGCAACAAAGAACACATATAAAAATGACTTTTTGAGATATTATACATGAATTTAGAGCATCAAATATTTGATATTCATATAAATTTATTGTATATTCTTCACCAAAGAACACATCATTTCAAATAAACATACATTTGGTTCACTTGTGTTCATAGTTTAAAATTATTTTTAACAATTGTCATGATGATATATATACATTAAAATGAGATAAAACATAGTACTCAAAATAAAATTTAAATATGAGTTTAGTAAAGGGTTGATATATTACTTGGACGAAACTATCAAACAATACATCATTATATTTTATTTTTAATTAAGATTCATCGGGACAACTTTTATAGCCAAAGTTATATTAAAATTCTTAATGTATTAAGTTAAAGTGCAGTAGACTAATAATATTTCCTTTTTCAATTTCAATTCCAAATCATGCATAAAGTATATACAATACCACATGTTAATAACTATATACCACTTCATGGTTATTCATTTATGCCTCTATTAGAATGAGTTTAACATAGATAATATGAGTTTAATTGTTTGCAGATTTATCATTTTTATGTTTAACAATTTTAAATTGTATTGTTGATCTATATAATTTCTATCGATTTAAATAAATGAATTTCATTTGATTTTGGTATAAAACAATATTGTGCGCACTACGTGATTTAAATATAAGGTGCATATTAAGCCATTTACAGCGTTTTTTCAAAAAAATAAGCGTTGTAAAAAGATACAACAACACTTTTTAAAATAAAAATGCGCTATAAAATAGGTAGATATATTGCACGCTTGTTATGCACCTTTTACAATGCTTCTTTGTAAAAGCGCTGTAAAAGGTGCATTCAATATATGCATTATTATGCACCTTTTACAGCGCTTATTGAAAAGAGCACTATAAAAAGTGCATTCAATAGATGCATTATTATGCACCTTTTATAGTGCTTATTTGAAAAAACGTTGTAAAAGGTGCATTCAATAGATGCATTATTATGCACCTTTTACAGCGCTTATTGAAAAGAGCGTTGTAAAAGGTGCATTCAATAGATGCATTATTAAGCACCTTTTACAGCGCTTATTTGAAAAAGCGTTGTAAAAGGTACATTCAATATATGCATTATTATGCACCTTTTACAGCACTTTTTCAAAGAAGCGCTGTAGAAGGTGCATTCAATATATGCATTATTATGCACCTTTTTCAAATAAGCGCTGTAAAAGGTGCATTCTTATTTTAGTTTTATTTAAAAACGTTGTAAATGAAATTTTTAAAAAGCGCTTTTTGGTTTTTTATGGCATTTTTTTAGAAAGCGCTGTCTTTTAATTTTTTTTTCCAAAATCATTTTCATCTAGAATCAGTTCACAATCAGTCCAAACAACAACATAACATATTCAGATACATATTCAGAATCAGTTCACACAATCAGTACACAAAAACAGAACTATATAACTTATCTTTATATATTAATTTACACAACAACAGAACATATTCAGATACATATATAACTTAACTACATATACATATTTAGATATTGTACAACAGCACATATTCATATACATATTCATATACTGTGCCCTATTCATATACATATAACTAACTTATCCTACACAGAACATAACTAGCTACCATATATTCAGATCCCTTGCAGCATGCTATTTCCCAAAAAATCAAATAATTTTCATTTCAAGCACATACTGACACCAGTCTTCCTGTAATTCAATTAGATCTTTCTTAGAGTATGTTGGACTAGAATTGTCAAAGTACTGTGCAATATAAAAATTGAACATAAATAAGTTACAATCAAATATATACATAGAACGAAAATCAAATAATGAAAATACGGTATCGTTTCTGGGATAATAGTTTGATTTCTATCAACAATCTCCTTCATGAATCGCAATATATAGTACCCACAGTCGATGTTGTTAGTTTGACGAGGGCACTATAAAATAAAACATATAAGTTAATAAAATATTTGTGCATTGATTGTGAATGAAATTTTAAAGGCATATATTTCAAACCTTTATTGGAATCAATGTGATGTTATTTGACTTTTGCTTTGACACTGTAGCACCTCTTTGAGCTCGAAAAACTTGTAAAGCACTATCGAATAAATAAATGTGATAATTATAACATTAACAAACACATTATTTATATATATATATGTAAGAAATGAATTAATATTACTTACGGGTCGAACATAGTCTTTATATCGGAGTGATTGTTGTAATTGACGTGCAAGGGATCTAAATAGTATATAACTTCAGACGTCGCACTGATCACAAATAGCACCCAATGTGCCCTACAACAACAAAAATTTGGTTGGCAATTTTGTTTACACAACTAATAAATTAAAAAAGATATAAATAAATAATATATAATTACGTACCCTGTATTATATGGTGCAAGGAACAACTTATCCTTCTCTATATTTCCTAATAGGATATCTACAATGTATTTCTTTACATTCACTGGATCGAGTTTACACATCGAAAGATTATGCGGAGACAAGAATGAAAATCTATTTGACAATCTGCGCGTGCACACCATCTTCTCATACAAAAACCTTCAATTCAAATTTCAAATTAGATTAATTACTAATAAATTAAATTAATTACCAATAAATGCAATTAAAAGTAATTTTTACCTAATGTATAAGCTGATGACAATAGCACTCAGCTCCTTATGGTTGAGAAGTTCGTATATGTTCTCTTTTTCAAGTAGTTCTTCATACTCATCTCCGAATATAGCTTTATTCATGCTTATGATGCCTGAATCGTTGTTGCTGCTCATATTCCTTTTTACTTGTATGTCAAGACACGACCCATATTTAGCAAGGCATGACTGACTTATTTTAGGAGCAGTAGTAGCAACTGATTTTCCTCGATCTAGTTTTTTAGTAGCTTTATTACCCTCTAGCTTTTGAAGTTTTCCAGCTTTATTACCCTCCAATTTTTGAAGTTTGCTGGGTTTATTTTTACCACGAACATCCAATTGTGGTGCGGCAGTTGGTTTATTCTGGAAGTTGGTTTGCTGTGCGGGTGGTTTTTTGGATTGAATATGAAAAAATGAGGTTAAATGTTAGTTTATTGAATCTGAAAAAATGACAAACCTTACAGAATAAATGTGACAAACCTTTTACGGCGATGTAACTGACTCGTTTCTGGAAATCTTCTTATCATTCCCTTTAGGCTTTGTCTGAATCTAAATAAATGTGAAATTAAAGTTAACAGCGGGAAAAAATCAGCAATTAAATATAATCATAATCATATATCGTGCAATTAAATATACATATCAATTAAACATACATTTCAATTAATTAAACATACCTTATCAAGAGCAACAAAATGTGCAAGCCGTGCCACGTAACTACCAACTGCTTCTCCCAAAAAATTCATATATGCATCGTTGTCCGGTATAGGCAACGGTGCATTTGGTTCCAAAGCAATAATAGGTGATACTTTGACATGGCCCGCATGGATCGGTGTGTTGTGCAATACTTCTCCCAAATTATTGTACAATGTTCCTTTTCCAACTTTGCGATGAGTAGGGGAGGATAAGTACAACATGCAAGAAGTGACACCCTAAATCAATGGTTAATACATAAGTATGTGAAACAATTAGGTTGAATGAATTTCTTATTTTATTAAGTAATTAATTACCTCGGGAAGACTTTTGAGACCAATGTTGCAACTCGCATTTTCACTCTCCATTTGTATTTCACGTTGGAGCTGATCCGAAAGTTGCTTGTCTTTATTCGTCTTCACCAAGAGTACCACTTGCTTTGATAGGAATTTGAACTTCTCTAATACTTCCTCATTAGATGGATTTTGGCGCTTCTCTTGCGAAAAATAGCTTTTAGTAGTTACGCCAAATCCATTCCCCCTCACGCGGCCGGAATATTCAGGAACATTAAACACTTTACCGAGAATGTCCCTGCAACTAGCTTTGTTGTCCTCTTGATTTTCCAAACTTTGTTCGAGATTCTCCTAAACTACACGTAGGATTAAAAAGATAAGTTCAATATCATTTTTAAAATACAATATTAAAAAATATTAAAATGATAATATACTTACACAAAGTTCTATTACTTTTTGAACATTTTCGTTATCAACCACTCCATCCTTATTTACACGAGCTTCCTTCCACAAGATATGACAACCCAACGGTTGAGCGGATTGGGTGTCTTGTAGCTATTCATAAAGATCATAAACAAAATATTATTTAAAAACTATAGTTTATAATATAATGTACCACATTATACAAAAGTGATGTTTAATTACTTACAAGTTTTTGCTCTAGACGTGCATATCCCATACGTGATTTTTTGTATGGGTGCGTCATATTTTTTGCCCTCTCGTGATTTGCCTTATTTATATTCTATATAAAAAAAAAATAACAATCGTGTAAAAATTTAAAATACGCTATAAATATGAATAACAAAACACAAATGCTAATAAATTAATCACTTACCACAAACGCGGGGTCCGAACGCTTTGCTACAAATGTGCTCCATTCATCATTTGATATATAATGTTTATATATTTTTGGAGCTTTAGCATTCATATTTCCTTCACGATCTTTTAGATAGAAATTTGAGAGGTGGGATCTAAAACCCCGGTGTATTTTCCCGACAACTCTCAACACATAATTCTTTCTCACCTCTTCAACAGCAAAAGCAGTCTGCAAACGAAATAAAGATATAGTTTGAGTAAAGTATTTCAATGGAAAAAATTATAAATGACAAAAAAGTGGATCAAAAAAGTTACTTGTATATCAGTCCACAATATATCTTTCACATCCTTCAATGCCTTATCTCTCCAATTGTCAATTGTGATGGGAATATTCTAACGAACAACAGCCCCAATGTAACTTACAAACATGGAGCTGTTGGGGTCAATTGGCTGACCACTCTTATTCCATTCAACCTAATAAACTCCTATAGTAAGTACATGCTTTCAAAAAAGATAAAAAAAAATAAACAGAAAACAAAGTATAGTATACCTCAAATTTTATGCCATTACTCCTTGCTTTTTTGACATTTTGCATGATGGTTGCACCACGTTTGACTTCATTTTCGTAAGTCTTAGTGTTGACAACTTCCTCATTTTGACAATCTAAATCCTTGTTGGTATCCATTTATTTACAACAAGTTCAACATGCAGTTCAGTATAACTTCAACAAGTTCAACATGTAATAGTCTAAGTACGTATCAGTGTGGTTCACAGAAATACGTAATGAGGGTTACGTATTTCAATGAGAAGAAATGGTTTGTAATGAGGATGATAGTTGAAATATGGTTCGCAATGGGATAATAACACAGATGATAGGGTTTGCAATGAGAAGAATGATGAAGAGGAGGAGGACACTATCGTAGTGAAGTTTACGTAATGAAGAGGAAACTAAAGCGGTTTACTATTATATATAAAACCCTATTACATCACTTTTTTGAAAGAGCGCTGTAAAAGACCTCCTTATCTTATTTTTTAAAACCGTATTTATAGCGCTTTTTTTTAAGCCTTTTACAACGCTCGTTGGAAAAGCGCTCTAAAAGACCTCCTTATTTTATTTTTAAAAGCCTTTTTACCGCGCTTGTGGGAAAAGCGCTGTAAAAGACCTCTTTGTTTTCTTATGTAATATAGCTGTTTTTTTAAAAGCCTTTTTACAGCGCTTGTTGGTAAAGCGTTGTACAAGACCTCTTTGTTTTCTTATGTAATATGGCTGTTTTTTTTAAATCCTTTTACAACGCTTGTTGGAAAAGCGCTGTAAAAGACCTCTTTATTTTATTTTTAAAAGCCTTTTTACAGGCTTGTGGGAAAAGCGTTGTAAAAGACCTCTTTATTTTCTTATGTAATATGGCTGTTTTTTTTAAAAGCCTTTTTATAGCACTTGTTGGAAAAGCGCTCTAAAAGCCTTATTTTTAAAAGCCTTTTACAACGCTTTTGCCTCAAGCACTTTAAAAGACCCTTTTAACTTGGTATAAAACAAAGCTTTGTGACCTCCTTATTTTATTTTAAAGGCTTTTATAGCGCTTATGAACAAAAGCGCTGTAAATTACAAGTTTATATTCAGTTCAGTTCAAGTAAAATACCTATATTTGGATTTTTTTTTTCTTCCAAATAATTAGTTAAGTACCTATATATATATATATCAATTCTAAATTACATGGTCAGCTCATATTGGGATTATCAGTTCAAGATAAATCCCCAGTACTCAAATATAGCTTTTTCAAATATAAGCTGAAAATCAGTTATGGTAGGTCAAACGTACATTAAATTACATGAACTTAGTATAAAACACTAAGATCAAGCTAAATATAAGCAGAAAATCAAATACAGTTCAAGCTAAATACTAAAATGCTTAATTCTAGTAGATCAAACAATTAAATTACATGAACTCAATTCAGATTACATGGCTTATATAAAACAATTAAACATGTACATTAAGATGTCCTTCTTCTTTTCCTGGTGGGATCCACATTTGTTTGTTCATTAACGATACGAAACGATGGATTAATCCAAATTCCCTTGTCATGATCATCTCTAAGATATAAACCATCATCAGTTGAATCAATTTCATGTGGTTGTGATGTTACAAATAAAAGATCATTACCAACATCTTCATCATTATTGTTATCATCACTTATTTTATTGGTTGATACGACAACAAACCATTTATCATCAGCATGATCAGTGACATAAAACACTTGTTGAGCTTGCGACGCTAAAATAAAAGGCTCGTCTTTGTATCCCACCCTATTGTTATCACCCACTTGCAACCAAATATGGGAACACGAAATATTGTGTAGTCTAACTCCCATATGCGCTCGATAACCCCAAAGTATGATAGATTTGCATATATTGGGTTTTTGTCTTTTGCACTTGAGACATGCATCGCTTTAGTTACGAGAGTGACTCCGCTATTTTGCATAGTGGTCTGATCATCTTGTTCTTTGGTATCAAATGTGTAGTCGTTAATTACATAACTGGTGTAAGAAAAGACATGTAAACTCAAACTATTTGCTAGCCACCCGAATCATTGTGAAATTGATTCGGGTTCTATATCAAACCACTTGAGACATGTATCCCACCCTATTGTTATCACCCACTTGCAACCAAATATGGGAACACGAAATATTGTGTAGTCTAACTCCCATATGCGCTCGATAACCCCAAAGTATGATAGATTTGCATATATTGGGTTTTTGTCTTTTGCACTTGAGACATGCATCGCTTTAGTTACGAGAGTGACTCCGCTATTTTGCATAGTGGTCTGATCATCTTGTTCTTTGGTATCAAATGTGTAGTCGTTAATTACATAACTGGTGTAAGAAAAGACATGTAAACTAAAACTATTTGCTAGCCACCCGAATCATTGTGAAATTGATTCGGGTTCTATATCAAACTTTGACTTTATGTGATTATTTAACCATGTTATAAAACTTAGATTGTGCTCTCGAGTTGTCCAATTTTGATTCCTATTCATGTTCAAACTAGATAATTGATCCATGTGTATTGTAACATATGGTTGAACCTCATCATCGTTGTGCAGAGCATACAATTGTGCCTGCTCCCCATTCTGTTCTTGATATAGTCATTAGTCTCCTTCCAATTATCCCTTCTCATGATATTCTTCCCGAATGACGAGACATGGGAAGCCCTGTGGATTCAACATTGGACTGATATTCAGTACAAAATTCAGCAGCTTCTTCGACAATGTACCGTTCACCAATACAACCTTCTAGTCGACTTCTACTTTTTACGTACCCTTTTAATATTTTCATATATCATTCTATCGGATACATCCATCTCATATAAGTTGGCCCACAAAGTTGTGTCTCCTTAACGAGATGAACAGTAAGCTGAACCATTATATCAAAATACAAGGGTGGGAAATACATTTCAAGGTCACACAAAGTAACAACAATTTCCCTCTGCAGTGTCAATAATTTATGAGGATCGATCACTTTACTACAAATTTCCCTGAAGAAGAAACATTGTAACACCCCGTTTTTCAAAGCGAGGGTATATTTTTTTTTTCAAAAGAAATTAAATTACAACAGAGAATTAAACAAGGTAAAACCTTTGGATACATATTTTAGTCGTTATAATTTACAAACAGCGGAAAAGTTTTTCAAAATATGAATCCAAAGCATGTCCTGATATCAACACTAGTACATATACATCCTTCCAACTTCACATAAAAGTAGCCCAAAAGAAAGACATATGTGTCCTGGGTGACAGCCTAGTCTGATCATTCTATACATAACAAAAACTATACGCCTTGAGTAATCTCCACGGGCCCCGTGAGATTCTCCTAACGTAGCTCCAATCAAACACTTCCATCTACATTCCCATCCGGAGGGTACGAACCGGTAGGATCATCCTGACTCTCATCTGAGGGCAAAGCCCAGATTTCCACAATAGTTGTAAAGGGTCACCAACCGAAAATTAACAGTTAACACATAACATTTAAGCTTTTAAATGCACAAATAACCTTCTCAACTTATCATGCATCTTAGAAGGATTTTCCATATGCTAAAAGTTCATATAATGCTTGCCAATTAAAAATGAAATCAAAATAAAGTTCTCAATCCCTCAAGTAATATACAACTAACCAAAACATTGATAAATCAATTGAGCAATCTGTTATCTAACTCAAAATAAGAATTTCTACTAAGCCAATCGATTGGGGAAATCCATTTCCTGAAAGTTTTTAGTGAAAATTGAACTCTGGGCTTAAATCAATCGATTGGGTAAATCGATTGACTCAATCGATTGGGTAAATCGATTGACAGACAAGACAGCACCCCTGTAATGAATCCAATCGATTGGACAAATCGATTTTTGGAAGTCAAAGCCCCTGACTTGAATCCAATTGAATCCAAATCGATTTCTTAAATGATTTTGAAATATAACTTACAAAATCGATTGGGTAAATCGATTTCGTGCAAAACAGAGCCCCTGTAACTCATCAAATCGATTGGGTAAATCGATTTCCCTGTATATTCTTTCAAAAATACATAAACCAACTCAATCATATTCAAACACCACTCCAAACCTTAACACTTAGCAATACCCGTACAATCACCACGACATTACGAGTTTCGAAAATGTTTTACAATCTAACATACTATCACACAAATCCAAAACATAACTCTTAGTACAATCAACACAATCACAATTTGAATCAAACACACTTACACGTAAGTTCAAAACATAACACTTAGCAAAATCAACACAATCATAATTTGAATCAACCACGACTCGTGTGCCAAGCACCCTAATGCAATGCGTATATGCCAAAATGCATGGACTCGGAATTCCAAACCAAACCCCTCCTCGAAGGGCCGTAAATCATAATTGTACCGCCTATCGCAGGCCAAAGTACCAATTACCGAGGTGCCACCTATCACGGGTCAGCACGATTTACTAAAAAGCGTAAATCATAAACGTACCACCTATCACGGGTCAGTACTGTTTACCGAGGTGCCACCTATCACGGGTCAGCACGATTTACTAAAAGAAAAAGCGTAAGTCGTAAGGGTACCGCCTATCACAGGCCAAAGTATAACTTACCGAGGTGCCACCTATCACGGGTCAGCACAACTTACAAAAAAGTAAATCGTAAACGTACCACCTATCACGGGTCAATACAGTTTACCGAGGTGCCACCTATCACGGGTTCAGCACAATTTACCAATGAAATGCATGAGCATACACTAACTCCATTCACAACAATCGTTAAGTAAATGCAGCTATTAAAAGATTCCCCATTTTTAATACTCATTTAACTTAACGATTTTCACGCCAAACGTTAAGCAAACAGATATATTAAGAGATTCCCCATTCTTAATATACTTTTGACTTAAACGATTTCCACAACAAAACATTCAGTAAACAAGACATTAAGAGATTCCCCATTCCTAATGCTCATTTACTGAAGCGATTTTCAAAAACAAACATTAAGTAAACAAGACATTAAGAGATTCCCCTTTCTTAATTCTCATTTAACTTAAATGATTTTTCCAAAACAAACGTCAAGTAACCGAAACATTAAGAGATTCCCCATTCTTAACGCCCAGTTAACTTAAACGATTTTCAAAACAACATTAAGTAACCAAGACATTAAGAGATTTCCCATTCTTAACGCCCGGTTAACTTCAACGATTTTCAAAACCAACTTCAAGTAAATAAGATATTAAGAGATTCCCCATTCTTAATTCTTATTTAACTTAAAACGATTTTCCAAAACACACATTAGGTAAACGAGACGTTAAGAGATTCCCCATTCTTAATACTCGTTTAACTCTAATGGTTTTCACGACAACATTAAGTAAATAAGTCATTAAGAGATTCCCCATTCTTAATACTCATTTACCTTAAACGATTTTCACAAACTCACATTAAGTAAACAAGAAATTAAGAGATTCCCCATTCTTAATACTCGTTTAACTTAATGGTTTTCAAATTCCACACCAAACAAACTCAAACGTACTTTCAAATTCAATCCATAACTCACACAAAATCATTTTTCCACACAACCACACAAAACCCATCTCAAACATATTATCAAGTTCAATCCAATTCAATCAATGATTCACACCAAATCACATCAATCAACAATCATCAAGTAAGAACACGCCAAGTACGACGACACAGACTAACACAATCCATCACTCAAACACAATAAGTTTCATATACTCGAAATCATACATAATGGGTTTAAAATTCATTCTCCACGAAACATTACTTAAACCCTAACCAAATTCTTTTCCACACAACCACAAGTAAGTCCCTAAATGCAAACTAAAAGTTTGGAAGGAGCCCTTACCTTCACTTTAGCTTTTTCGTTCGATTACGGCACCACGATCGATTCCGGTAAAAACTTTGCTCGCTACGTTGCTTCCAAAATTAGCTCACTAGCACCGTAGTGTAGTGGTGAGTAACTTTCCCTTCTATCCCTTCGCGAAATGAAGCTTGGATCTAGAAGAAACGGCGAGGTTTGTGCTTGAATCCCTAAACCGTTTTTCCTAGTTTTCGGATCAAAGAGGAAGAGTGGAGTTGCGAAATCCTTGTTCTAACACTCACCCAACCTTGGGTTACTAGTCTTGAAGAAAAGAAAGCAACGAAAATGAAAATGAGAGAAGGAGGGAAAATGGTCGCGGATGGCAGAGGAAGAAGATGGAAAAATTTGGATTTTCCTTCCTTTCTTTTTCTTTCCTTTGTTTTTTCTTTCTTCCTTTTTCCTTCTTTCCTTTATATACTCTTTTCTTTTCCTTTTCCTTCCTTCTAATTTTCCTTTCTTTTTCCCCCCCAAACAAACACATATATATATATAATAAATATAACTTAACAAATATCTCGAAACATTTAGATATTTGTTAAATTACCATTTCATCCGTAACGCATTAAATTCTCCGTACATGATTCACCGCAGTTAAATCAATCTATTTATCAACGAGAAATTCTAATCGGCAACAAAATATCTTTTTGATTATAAAGACTCCAAAATATTATTAACTTTGGCTAAAAAGCCTCTGAGTTCAATACCGAAAATACACCAAAATATATAAAATACACTTAAAAATTATGGGTCTTACAAACATAATCTAGTTATGGCTCGTCGAACTTTTTCAGGGAAAATGGAACGTATACCTATTGGTAGCAAATGCTCCATTAGAATATCACAATCATGGGTCTTCAAACCTTTTAACTTGAGGTCTTTCATACAGACTAAATTTTTAATGTTCGAAGAGTATCCTTATGGAACTTTAACTTCGTGTAGAAATTTACATAAAACAATTTTTTCTTTTCTAGATAGAGTATGAGCGGCTGGAGGTAGATATGTCCGATTTCCTTTCTTTACGGGACCCAATTCATTTCTTATTCCCATATCGACCAAGTCCAATCTTGCATTGATGTCATCTTTAGACTTTCCTGGAACATTGAGTAACGTACCAATAACATTATCAAAAACATTTGTTTTCAATATGCATCACATCGAGGAAAAGTCTTATATACAATGACTTCCAATATGGCAATTCAAAGAAAATTGACTTTTTCGTCCACCCAGTTTTGACAAGCTCTCCCGCAAAAGGTTTGCCAAATTTATTGGTCAAACCTTGTACTTTTTCAAGTATTTGATATCCAGTCGGTGGTAAAGGAGCTTTACCTTCCTCTGACTTTCCATTGAATGCATTTCTCCACCCACAATATTGATGTTATAAGGTAAAAATCTATGATGTCCAAGAAATACATTCTTCTTACAATGTTTCAACAACATCCAATTTATACTCTCTTCACATATAGGACATGCACACTGACCTTTAATGCTATATCCTGATAAATTACTATATGCTTGAAAATCATTAATTGTGCCGAACAACGTAGCCCTCAAATTGAAACATTATTTCTTATACCCATCATAAACTTCCACACCTGTCTCCCACATAATTTTTAAATCTTCAATTAAAGGAGTCAAGTATATGTCGATATCATTCCCCGGTTTGTTTGGGTCCAGAAATTAACAGAGACAACATCATAAACTTACGCTTCATACATAACCATGGAGGTAGGTTATAAATCAACAAAATCATAGGCCACATGCTGTGTGAGATGCTTTGAAGACCATGTTGATTCATTCCATCAGTAGAAAGTGCAAGTCGTATATTTCTTGATTCTATCCCGAATTCAGGATACTCGTGATCAATTTTTGCCCATTGTGGACAATCTGCAGGGTGTCGAAACTATCTATCGCTAATTCTTTCATATGCATGTCATGTCAAGTGTTTTGAATCTTCTTCACTGGGATACATGCGCCTAAATCTTGGTATTATAGGAAAATACCACATGACTTTTGTTGAAGTAGATTCTTTCTTCTTATATCAAGAGGCATTGCATTTCGGACACACCTTTAGTAATTCATATTCGTTTCGAAATAAAATGCAATTGTTAGGACCCGCATGAATCCTTTCATAACTCATGCCAATAGAGCACAAAATTTGTTTAGCCTCGTAGGTTCGACTGAGAAGTTCATTATCATCTGGCAACATATCTTTTAAGAGTGTTAATAATTATGTGAAGCTTTTATCAGACCATCCATTACTCGCTTTTAAGTTGTACAACTTTAATATCGCCGATAGTCTTGTGAATTTAGTACAACCATTATATAATGGTTTCTCTGCATCACTCAACAAACTCTCAAACATTTTAGGACAATCTCGAAGATCTTATTCAACTGCTTTTGCAATCTCCTCAACTCGGTCCGGCTCATATGTATATGTGTCAAAATCAGTTGAAGCATATATCGAACCATTCTCAAAACTAATGTTTCCTTATTTTTCTCACCATGTCTTATCCAACATGTATAGCTTTGATCAAATCCATTCCATACTAAATGTCCTTCCAATTCATCTTCTCTAACGCATTTTCCAAAACAACATTTTAAACAAGGACAAACGACTCTATTTCGATCTTTTGCATTCTTCACTGCAAACTCAACAAACACCTTCACTCCATTTTCATACTCTTTTGACAATCGATTGACAAACATCCATTTATGGTCCATATTATATGACCTATATAAATGCAGTTACAAAAATAATAAGCTACTGATAACATTATACCAATATATAGTACACATATCTAATATTGGTAAATGGAAAATGACATGCAAAACATTGTATATTTGTGACTTTTTCGTTGTGATTGAGTTGGGTTTGTCATCCTGTGATATTGTGCAAATTTAATTACTACCATTCGTTATTTGTGTTTGAGTTGCTTGACCTTGCGTTTGCAAAATCACGGTTATTACAGGTTAGAGATTCTTAAAGTTTAAGTTTGAGAGAAGTTTGCTCTAATATGTGATACCAAGAATAAGATTTATAAATTCTATTTTACTCATTTAATTAGATAAACTTTATTGGTAGTATTAACTTTTGGAATTAAATCAAGAAATTATAGTTAAATATAGTATATTGAGATTTCACCATTTTATTCGGGAAATTTAGTTTAAAGTCTCCGATATGTACTTTGAGAAATCTTATATCCTAAATTAGTTGCAAAATTTTTATTAATTTGGTAAAAGTTTTATTTATCAATTGTGAATTATTTTCAAAAAAATATAGCAAAATTATTATATATAATATTTTGGGGTTTAGGATGTCACATGCGCGACTTGGTCCACTCTTGAAAATCCTAATTGTTGTTTGCCTTTATTTCTCTATTCAATGAACAATTTATCATGTCTTTTTTTTACTTGATTGTTGTTTCACTAGGTCTCATGTTTGCTCTTCTACTATTTTTACTCTTTCATTATTAAGGGATATAACACCATGTAGTGCCGATTATTTTGTTATTGAAGCTTAAGCTCTTTTTTATGTGTCATCCTTTTTGCTTCACTTGTTAATTAACTCCAAGAGAAAACATGATTTGGCCAAAATAAAACTTTCAAAGTGAAAAGACAACCTTAATGAAACGTATATTTAGTGTCAGTTATTAATTGAAACCATAAGCCTCCCAAAACAATTAAGTGTGTACCATTTCTACTTGATGAGATAAATGAGAAGGATAAACAATTGTTAACCTTTGTATTAGTATTGTAAATATTAAAATCATACCCTAATGCTGCTAAAATATAAAAGCAATAAATAGACAAAATAAAGTAGATATAATTTCAAAGGCGTTGATAATTGAGCTAAGATTCAATCAAGTGAGTTGCATTTGGTTTGGTTTTCATGCTCAATTCTTCCCTATCAACCAAACATTTAACTCTGTTGATTGGCGAACACAATAACAACCCCCATGACATGCACTCAAGTTGTGCCTTTATATCATTGGCATACCTTTATAATACTAATGTCTGAATTATAGGTGAGATAATTCCTTTCATGAATCTTTAATTGTCATAAGTTATATCTCTATGTGCTGCTCTAACGGGTTTTCTTGGCACATTTTCCAAAATTTAGTTCACCCGTTGGATTCTTATTCCTTCTCAACCTTCACCGAGATACAAACTGAAAGAATCCTAACAACCGAACGTCCTAAATAACTATTTCTCAATCGTTCCCCATAAGCATTTCTTAGGAAATAATTATCTATAAACTTCATCCTCATAACTTTGCAGTAAAATATCTCAAAGACCCACATACCTTTCATCGTCCATCTAGTTACTGAAACACTTATTTTAAATCTTAACGCTTGACTTCCCAAGACCAACAACTAAACCATAAATCATTTGTTACATTTCTTCTTTTCCACTTTCTATCATTGAATAAAATTCTAAAATTTGATCCTCGAAATCTCCAAATACTCATCACACCGTCGAATTTCATTCATTTAATCTTAAGATACAATACAAGTTCTTATTCCTTATTGACTCTAATCATCTTAGTAATCTCACTAATGTAAACATTTCTAATAATAGCACAATGTTTTTAGTAAATCTTCATACACTTCCATCCTTAACATGAACTATTTATCACTTGTCTACCTTAACTTCCTCGATTATGAAAGTTTTAGCCGTTAATTGGTTCTCCATCCAACCTTGTGGATTTTAAATCATCAACTTAAAAATCAACCATCTTAGGGTCCTGAATCAAATCTCGAATAATACCTCCGACCTATCAAAATATTAACATTCTCCTAGTAATTACCATCCTTTAATACACTCTCAAAGCTTACATTGTTACAATCTCTAAATATTCTCGTACTATGTACTTTCAATTCCATTTAATAGTAACATGCGGTTCAATACATCAAGTCTTAATTCCTTATGTTTTTCCGAATATCACTCAAAATTCACACTTACGTGTCTATAGTTTCATCCAATATCACTATCCATACTTATCCTCTCCTAATCCACATCGAGATTTGTCACTTATCGAAGAAATATATATTCTCACTCCTATAATCATCATGATATTCATACTTAATAATCTGAGTCACAAATCTAGTTTAACTTGAATGTTCGACTTTACCCCTCAAGGTATCGACTATTCCTCAAAGTGTACTTTATCTAACCAAGGTAGTATTTACCCCTAACGTGCAACGCCCCTTAACTTCAATACAAGTCTCTTTCATTGACACCTAAGCAGCAAATGCTATTCCAAATGGAATCCTTGTCTTCTCAATAGTTTCATGGTGTTCACACCCCTTTGGCAGTTATCAAACTTCATCCAGTGTCATCCTGAAATCTACCAGGCGACTGTCTAATACTCTTCTTAAGAAGCTCTCCACTTAGATCTTTACATGAAATTGTAACACCCCAATTTCTCATTACCTTATTTTAAATAATATAATGATACAATTCTATTTTTTTTTTATTATATGAGTGTTAATATGTGTCCTAATTTCCTTAGGTGTGTCTTGTGTGTTGTCTTAGTAATTGATTTAATTCATTAATAGTAACTATATTCAACTTATAAAAATAAATAAAATAAAATATGTATATATATATATGTATAAAATAATACGATGAGTAAAATTGTGTCATTACATTAGTTGTTACCTTTAGCACTAATAGAATGGGTTAATAATAATAATAATAATAATAATAATAATAATAATAATAATAATAATAATAATAATAATAATAATAATAATAATAATAATAATAATAATAATAATAATAATAATAATAATAATAAAACCTAGGCTAGTATACTATAAGTATATATATATATATATATAGATAAGCACAAGGTGGTTACGGGAAAGCAAAAAATTAGGGAAAGCAAAAATTACGGAAAGCAAAAATTAAGGAAAGCAAAAATTAGGGAAAGCAAAAGTAGCAACAGCCGCCTCCCAAGATCAACCACATTAGGTATGCCTCCTTCTTCTCCTTTACTTCTTCAGACAATTAGAAATCCGTAATACCAATTAAACAAGTATCCTTCCTTTTATAACTAATCCAAAAATAGATTAATTTGACTATTATTTTGATTATTATGTTGTTCAGTTTAATTAAAATATTAATTTTATGTGAAAAATTCTTTAGTTTGAAGAATGTTAAATTCACTCAATATAATCTCTTTAAATTTTTCAATAATAATGAAAAACAATATTAGGGAGAAATGTTTTGATATGGTTATTACTCGCTAACAAAATAAGATACCGTAGCATGAAAATAAACATAGAATCAAGTTCAAGGTCAAATTCATTAAGCTACAATATTGTGATTCAGGCCAAATAAATATATTAGCTTTTAGAGGGTTGATCTTTTCATCCATACAAGACAAGTACATATAACCTAAAAATAAGAGCTTCAGGCAGCGTAATCTAAAATGAATTGATGTGGTTATTAGGATTTTTTATTGAATTGCTTTTTGAATTGCCTGTTTGAATTGCTCTATATGTATATCGTGAAACCATGAATTACTCTATATGAATATCATGAATTGCCTTTTGGTTATAAGGATTTTTATTGTATATCATGAAATCTTCACTTGCAAATGTATTAGAGAGAATTCTGCCAACTAGTTTAGATTATTCAAGGGTATTTCTAACAATATTGGATTTTGCTGTACCATTAGTTGTACCATTATTTATCTAGATAATTTATTTATTATTTATTTTATTCATTTACTCATTTATTTATTTATTATTTATTTTATTATTTATTTAATCATTTATTTATTTACTTATTTATTTAATTTCTTATTTATTTATTCATTTATTTACTTAATTAATTAATTATTTACTTATTTAATTTATTATTTATTTATTTATTTATTCATTTACTTATTTATTTATTTTATTTTATTATTTATTTATTCATTTATTTATTT
>JBBPBR010000003.1:38093318-38157964 GCA_037974775.1 Cicer pinnatifidum
AAATGAATAAATAAATAATAAAATAATAAATAAATAAATAAATAAATAAGTAAATGAATAAATAAATAATAAATAAATAGGTAAATAAATAAATAAATAAGTAAATACATTAATAAGTAAATAATTAAATGAATAAATAAATAATAAAATAAAATAAATAAATAAGTAAATGAATAAATAAATAAATAATAAATTAAATAAGTAAATAATTAATTAATTAAGTAAATAAATGAATAAATAAATAAGAATTAAATAAATAAGTAAATAAATAAATGAATAAATAAATAATAAAATCGACTTACCCCTTAATTCTTTGGTCTTTTGGTCCTCAATCAGTACCAGTAAGGTCTCAAAAGTTAGATTCTATTTTATTTGGACCTTGTCTGACTCAATCACGTATGAGGGATCGAAAATGTACTTGCGAAGTTGAGACACATGAAAGACACTATGGAGATTAGAAAGAGATAGAGGCAACGCAACCTGATATGCTACGTTACCGACGCGTTTGAGAATTTGGTAAGGTCCTATAAACCGAGGTGTAAGCTTTCGCATTTTTAATGCCCGACCAACCCCAGTTGTTGGAGTAACTCTCAGAAATACATGATCACCTTCTTGAAATTCGAGGCTTTTCTTTCTTTTATCATGGTAACTCTTTTGCCTACTTTGAGATGCTCTCATTTTTTCCTGAATCATTTTTACTTTATCAGTAGTTTGTTGAACAATCTTAGGTCCTAACACAAGGTTATCACCCGTCTCAAACCAACACAGAGGGGTCCTACATCTTCTCCCATACAAAGCCTCAAAAGGGGCCATTCCAATGCTATAGTGGAAACTATTGTTATAGGTAAATTCTATAAGTGACAAAAAGCTATCCCAACTTCCATTTTGTTCCAACACATAAGCTCTCAACAAGTCTTCTAGGGATTGATTGGTTCGCTCAGTTTGACCATCTGTCTGTGGGTGGTATGCCGAACTCATCCTAAGGTTCGTACCTAAAGCGCTTTGTAAACCTTGCCAAAACTTAGAGGTAAACCTAGGGTCTCTGTCTGAGACTATACTTGATGGGATTCCATGCAACTTCACAATTTCCTTTATGTATATCTCAGCTAACCTTTCCATAGAATAAGTTATGTTTATCGGAATAAAGTGAGCAGATTTAGTTAGTCTATCCACAATAACCCAAATGCTATCGTATCTTTTTGGAGTTCGAGGTAAGCCTACCACAAAGTCCATAGATATGCTATCCCACTTCCATTCGGGAATGCTCAAAGGTTGCATCAAACCTGAAGGTTTTTGATGTTCTACCTTAGATTTTTGGCAAGTCAAACAAGCATACACAAATTCAGCAACATCTCTTTTCATTTTAGGCCACCAAAATATCTTCTTGAGGTCCTTATACATCTTTGTGGCTCCAGGGTGAATACTTAGACAACTCCTATGTCCTTCCTCTAAGATCATCTTTCTTAACTCCTCTACATCGGGAACACAAATCCTCTCCTTAAATCTCAAAATTCCATCCACACCTATTTTAAAGTCAGGTTCTCTCCCTTGGTCAATCGACTGTAACTTATCTAAAAGATATAAATCCAATTTCTGACTCTTTTCAATCACTTCCAATAGTCCACTAGTTACCTTCAACATCCCCAATTTAATACTTTCTGGTGTCACTTCACAAACTAAACTAAGGTCTCTAAAATATTCCAACAACTCACTATGCTTAACCATTAAGGCGGACACACTCAAAGTCTTCCTACTCAAGGCATCAGCCACTACATTGGCCTTTCCAGGGTGATATTTAAGCTCAAAATCAAAATCTTTAAGAAATTCGATCCACCTACGTTGTCTCATGTTCAACTCCTTCTGATCAAAAAGATACTTAAGGCTCTTATGGTCACTAAAAACCTCAAATCTAGATCCATATATATAATGTCTCCACATCTTAAGTACAAAGACAACTGCTGCTAGTTCTAGGTCATGGGTAGGGTAGTTTCTCTCATGAATCTTCAGTTGCCTAGAAGCATATGCTACTACCTTTCCATCCTGCATAAGTACTCCACCTAATCCGGAACCACACACATCACAATATACTACAAAAGGTTCACTCAGGTTAGGTAATACTAAGATACGTGCAGAGGTCAATCGTTTCTTAAGCTCTTGGAAACTATTCTCACAATGAGTATCCCACACGAACAATTCCCCTTTGCGGGTCAACTTAGTCAAAGGTAAGGCCAACCTGGAGAATCCTTCTATGAACCTACGATAGTAACCTGCCAATCCTAGGAAACTCCTAATCTCAGTCACTGATTTAGGTGCTTTCCATTCTAAGACACTCTCCACTTTGGTAGGATCAACAGCTATTCCACCTTTTGAAATTATATGTCCTAGGAAACTTACTTCCTCTAACCAAAATTCACACTTAGACAACTTGGCAAATAATTGTTTCTCCTTAAGGGTTTTCAATACTATCCTTAGATGTTCACCATGTTCTTCCTTAGTCTTAGAGTACACTAAGATATCATCTATAAACACAACCACAAAAGAGTCCAGGTAAGGATGAAAGATCCGATTCATGTAATCCATAAACACTGCTGGTGCGTTAGTCACACCAAAAGGCATAACCAAATACTCGTAATGGCCATAACGGGTCCTAAAGGCGGTCTTAGGGGTATCAAAAGGTTTCACTCGGATCTGATGGTAACCTGACCTCAGATCGATCTTACTAAACACACATGATCCTCTCAATTGATCCATAAGGTCATCTATCCTAGGTAGCAGATACTTATTCTTGATTGTCACTTTATTAATTCGACGGTAATCTACGCATAACCTCATAGAGCCATCCTTCTTCTTAACCAACAACACAAGTGCGCCCCATGGTGAAACACTAGGCCTTATAAATTGTTTATCTAAAAGCTCTTCCAATTGTTTCTTAAGCTCAGACAATTCTAAGGGAAACATCCTATACGGTGCCATGGATATGTTCCAGTACCTGGTACAAGGTCAATGCTAAACTCAATTTCACGCTCTGGTGGTAAACTAGTGACATCTTCAGGGAATACTTCAGGGAATTCACACACAATAGGAACATCTCGTATTACCACTTTTTCTTCAAATTCAAATGAGGCAAGGATCATGTATAACTGGGAATCCTGCCTTCACTTGGTTGGTGGATATATTGCTAGGCTTATCCCTCTCTTCTGACTCCATGAATTCAATGGTTATACTAAAAAAAATCTACGCGGACACGGTTGGCAGATAGCCAATCCATACCAAGAATCACATCAACCAGACTCAAAGGTAGACACACTAAGTCAACTCGAAAGTCCCTTCCACACACATGGATAGAAATGTCAAGACAGACACTAGAGGTATCAAGAGAATCACTAGTTGGGGTATTCACAATCAACTCATACTGTAAACGAGATACATGTAGTCCTAAACGTCTAACACAATCAAGAGAAATAAAAGAATGAGTGGCACCACAATCAAATAGTACAAATAAAGGAGTATCACTTATGAGACATGTACCTTGGATCAAGTTGTCTTTCTCAGACGCTCCTGCACCACTGAGGGCAAAGACTCTTCCATTGGATTTAGGTCGGCTGGCTTGGGAAATCTGGTTTCCAGGCTGTGGGGTCTTCCTTGGGTAAGGGCATGTGGTGCTAATGTGGCCTTTTTGTTGACAATTAAAACAAGTAATTCCAGCATCTCTACATTCATATGTCATGTGACCTTGCTTTCCACACCTGCTACATCGTATAGGAGAAGCTAGATAACCATTATTACCATTGTTGTTGCGCGAGACTTGACTCATGTTGTTACTATTTCCGCTACTAACTCCTCGTCCATTGGGGTTTCCTCTACCACTCCCATAATTATAACTGTTCCCATTTCCTTTTCCGTTACCACTACTAGCTCCTTTTCCAGCTGAAAAACTGTGTTGTTGATAATTTAAATGACTTCCAGATCTAATAGGAGGGAAAGAGTAAGGTTTTCCACTATTATGATGCATAGGCCTCTTGTCCTTCATGATTCCAGTGTTTCGGTAATGTGCCTTTTCAGCACGGCTATCCTCATCATAAATCCTACTCTTATTCACTAGGGTAGGAAAGTCGCGGATCTCTTGCATTCCAACTTGTTTCTTGATCTCTGGCCTGAGTCCCATTTCAAACTTGATGCACTTAGACTTTTCTCCCGCTTCTCCAACATAGAGTGGATAGTACCTGGATAATTCCTCGAACTTAGCAGCATACTCCGCTATTGACATATTCCCTTGTTCCAATTTAACAAATTCCATCTCCTTTCTATTACGGATATCTTCGGGGAAATACTTAGTTAGAAACATGTTCTTGAATATAGTCCAAGTAATTGCAGTCCCTGCATTCTCTAAACGTTGGCATGCATTATCCCACCAATGTTCAGCTTCTTCCGTCAACATAAAGGTACCAAGATGCACTTTCTGACCTTCGGGACATGCCACTCCTTTGAAAATTTTCTCAACTTCTTGTAACCACTTTTGAGCTCCATCAGGATTATAGTGACCTTCAAATGATGAGGGGTTAGCCTTGTGGAATCGATCCATCACCATGAATTCATTTATTTGCACATTTCCTTGGCCATCCCTGTAGCTAGTAGCTTGAGCAATAGTTTGAGCAGCAATCTGTGCAGCTTGGGTAGCAGCTTGCGCAGAGGCTTGTGCAGTAGCTTGAGATTCAGCCAAAGCTTGGAGAGCCTGCACTGTAACTTCTGCCATGGACTCTAGAGCCTCAGCAATCGCAGCATCATTCCTCCCACCAGCCATCACTACCTACATCAATCAGATAAGCCAATCGAATATAGTGAGACACTTAGGGAAGTGAGGAACTAACTTAGCTCTACAACACTAACACAATAATGACCATAACTACAAAATACATAACAGAGTACACAAGGAAACATAGCGAACACATAACACATTTACGGTCTGATTGGACAGACCAGCTATGATACTAACTTTGATTAGAATCGTCAATAAACTCCCAACTACAAGATTTTTTAATTTTTTTTTTTTATTAAATCTCTATTATTAAGTTTTTTATCAAAATCATTTTTTTAAAATTTCAGCCCATTATTTCATGGGGTTTAAGGGAGTGGGCTCGGGGTTTATAGCTCCTAATATTTTGTTAATTTTGAGATTTTAATTTAAAAAAAAAATTTATCCAAAAAAAAATCGAAAATCTTTTATCGGAAAAAAAAATCAGAAATTTTTATCAAAAAAAATTAGACATTTTTATCGAAAAAAAATCCAATATTATTTATCGGAAATTTTTACATAAAAAAATCGAAAAAACTTATAAAAAAAAGTCAAAAATTTGTTATTAGTGAAAAAATTAAAAAACTTTATTTCTCAAAAAAGAAAATCGATTTTTTTTAAAAAAAATAGTTGGCCTATAGGCCCACTAAACCCAACAAAATTTTGGAGGCCTTGTTTGTTTAGGATATTTTAAATTATTAATATTTTTGACTCCTCCAAAATATGGGTTAGGGCCAATAATTATGGGATTTTCAAATTGACAGCTCTAGTTTTGATCAATGAACACGTCGGAAAGTTGGCAACGAAAATAAAATAAAATAAAATAATTATTTAAAAAATGATCTTTAGGAAAATTTATTGAAAAATAAATAAAAATAATTTTAGATTTATTTATTATCGATAAAAAATAATTTTGATATTTAATAACTTAAATTTTCATTATTAGAGATTCTTATATGATAAATATTATATTTTTTAGGAAAATGTATTGCATAATATTAACTTTTATGAAGAGTTTCTCAAAATAACTTTTTACTTTAATTTTTTTAAATTTTTATCGACAAAAAAGTTTAATAAATAAATAAAATACTTAAAATGATATTTTAAAATAATCTATTTAAATTAATATTTTATTTGAATCTTTATTTTTAAAGTTTTTTTTTTAAAAAAAAGTAACATCAAAGAAATAATACTATAAAAATAATTTTTTTTTAAACTGTAACAGATCGACTCAATATTGGGCAAACATGTGTTTATTGTTAGATAATATTATTATATATTAGTAATAAGGGTATTTTAGACATTTCTATTATTTTGTATATATACTCACTGTAACCCTATTAACTTAAGTTTGATTCATTCTATGTTATGAAACCCTAGAGTGGTTGTCTCTTGGTGGTCTATCTTCTTCCTCTTTTCATTGTTAACATGGTATCAAAGAGCTTTGGTTGATTTTGGGATCTATTGTAAAGAAGAGAGAGAGTATTTTGATAGAAAAGACAACCACTAAAAGAGAAAAGAGAAGAGTAACCCTATTCCCGATTTTGTTAAATCAGTCTCAGAAAAACATCGAT
Source organism: Cicer pinnatifidum (assembly GCA_037974775.1). Classification (NCBI taxonomy): domain Eukaryota; kingdom Viridiplantae; phylum Streptophyta; class Magnoliopsida; order Fabales; family Fabaceae; genus Cicer; species Cicer pinnatifidum. The sequence continues at coordinate 38,099,685 of JBBPBR010000003.1, forward strand.
TGCGCATTCGTTAACCGTTGGATCGGGCTGATTTTTGGACAGTAGGTTCGCAACATTTAGTTCTTCGTCTTCAACGGTCGGATCGGCGAAACGACGTCTGGAGGGGTAGAAATCGTGCTCGCACAGCAGCAGGTTATCCCTAATTTATTTTGTCTCAGTGATTGTGTTTGTCGTATTTTCTTATCATTATTTGTTATGGCTGGTGCTAAGGATGATTCTCTTCAAGCTGTTAGTGTTCACCTCAATGGACAAAATTACTCTTATTGGAGTTATGTGATGAAAAATTTTTTGATTGGAAAAGATATGTGGAGTTTTGTGGATGGAACTTCTGTTAAGCCTACCGATAAAAAGAATGAAACTCAATATGCAAAAGATCTGAAAACATGGAACGTTAGTAATTCAAATATTATTACTTGGATTAATAATTCTGTTGAGTTGTCTATAGGAGTGCAACTAGCAAAATATGATACTGCTAAAGAGATTTGGGATCACTTGAAACGTTTGTATGTTCAGTCTAACTTTGCAAAACGTTATCAGTTGGAAAGTGATATTAGAGCCCTTAAGCAGAACAATATGACCATTCAGGAATTCTATTCGGCAATGACTAATTTGTGGGATCAATTGGCTCTTATGGAATCATCTGAGTTGAAAGTTGTCAAAGCATACATTGATCAAAGAGATGAGCAACGTCTAGTTTGGTTTCTAATGGCTCTTCGTGATGATTTTGAGGGCCTTCGTGGGGGTATTTTGCATCGTTCTCCCCTTCCTAATGTTGAATCAGTAGTTAGTGAATTGTTGGCAGAAGAACTGATATTGCAGAACAACTTCAAAAACTTCTTGCCACTCAATCACATGCAATGTATGCCACCTCTTCTAAAGGTTTGAACTCCTCTGGTATGTCAGGTATATCTCCTTCCATGTGGATTCTTGATTCTGGAGCATCTCATCATATGACATACGATGATAAATCTTTTGTGTATATGAAACCTGCCTCGTCTGTGTCAGTTGTGACTGCTGATGGCACTCCTATGCCACTAGCAGGCATTGGTTCTGTCTCCACACCTAACCTTTCTCTTTCTGATGCTTATTATATTCCTAATCTTACTTTGAGTCTTGCTTCTGTTAGTAAAATATGTGATTTCGATTATTCGGTTATATTTTCTTCCACTTCTTGTTGTGTGCAGGATCCACATTCCGGGAGGCTGATTGGGACAGGCCATAGACAGGGGGGACTTTATGTTTTGGATGACCTGTGACTCCCAGATACTGCAGCCTCAACAACTACTGCTGACTTATTATCTAGTTTTCGCTTGAATTCTTTATCTTCTAGTTTTTATTTATGGCATTCTCGCCTTGGACATGTTTCTGCTTCTAGATTAAAATATTTGGCTTCTACTGGAGCCTTAGGAAAGTTACAAACCAGTGATATCTCAGATTGTTGTGGTTGTAAACTTGCAAAATTTTCAGCTTTACCGTTTAATAAAAGTGTTTCTGTTTCATATGCGCCTTTTGATTTAGTCCAGTCTGATGTTTGGGGTCCATCACCGGTTCTCACCAAAGGTGGATCTAGATATTATGTTTCGTTTATTGATGATTACACTCGTTATTGTTGGGTTTATCTTATGAAAAATCGGTCTGAATTTTTTGACATTTATCATATGTTTCGTGCAATGGTCAAAACTCAACATAACTCTGTTATAAAGTGCTTTCGTTGTGATTTAGGTGGTGAATATACCTCTAATAAATTTTCTGAATTACTTGCTTATGATGGCACTCTCCACCAAACATCTTGTACTGATACTCCTCAACAAAATGGAGTTGCTGAAAGAAAACACCGTCATATTATAGAGACTGCTCGTTCCCTTTTGTTGTCTGCTTCAGTTCCTAGTGAGTTTTGGGGAGAAGCAGTTCTTACTGCTGTTCATGCTATTAATAGAATTCCATCCTCTATCATATCAGGTTTGTCTCCTTTTGAAAAATTGTATGCTTCTACCCCTGATTATTATTCTTTGAAAGTTTTTGGTTCTACTTGTTTTGTTCTTCTCCCTCAAGTAGAGCGCGGTAAGTTGTCTTCTCGTTCAGCCATGTGTGTTTTTCTTGGTTATGGGGATGGTCAAAAGGGTTATCGTTGTTATGATCCTAATGCAAGAAAACTTTATGTATCTCGTAATGTTGTTTTTCCTGAGCATATCCCTTTTTACTCTGTTTCCTCTGATTCTCAAATTATTAAGAGTTCTGTACTAACCCATATTGATCCATTTGGTTCTAATGATAACGCTTCTAGCGATTGTAATATTGAGAATTGCAGGACAAATACTTCTACTCCACATGATGACATCCCTCTTGTCCCCCCGGCTGCCCAACCACCTCCTGCGATTGTTGATCCTCCTCGTTACCCTTCTCGTCAACGTAAGTCTACTCAGTTACCTGATTTTGTCTATTCCACTTATTCAACTTCGTTTGCTTCTTTCTTAACCTCTATTCACAGTTTGTCTGAGCCCTCTTCCTATAAAGAGGATGTTCTTGATCCTCTTTGGCAGCAGGCTATGGCAGAAGAACTATCTGCATTGCACAAAACTAACACTTGGGAATTAGTACCTCTTCCTCCTGGAAAACGTGCTATTGGGTCTCGTTGGGTATACAAGATCAAAACTAAGTCTGATGGGTCAGTTGAGCGCTACAAAGCACGTCTTGTTGCTAAGGGTTTCTCTCAACAATATGGTATGGATTATGAAGAAACTTTTGCTCCTGTAGCCAAGATGACCACTATTCGTACTCTTATTGCAGTTGCATCTATTCGTCAATGGCATATTTCCCAAATGGATGTCAAAAATGCCTTTTTAAATGGTGAGCTTAATGAAGAAGTCTATATGGTCCCTCCACAAGGAGTTTCTCATAATCAAGGGGAAGTATGAAAGTTAAAAAAGGCTCTATATGGTCTTAAACAGGCTCCTCGAGCTTGGTTTGAGAAATTCTCTAATGTGATCACTTCTCTTGGTTTTCACTCTAGTGAACATGATTCTGCATTGTTTATAAAGTCCACCACTTATGGTCGCATTATACTTTCTCTATATGTTGATGATATGATTATTACAGGTGATGATGTTAGTGGAATCAATGAGTTGAAATTGCAGTTAGCCAAACAGTTTGAGATGAAGGACTTGGGAACTCTTCGCTATTTCTTGGGGATTGAAGTTGCCTACTCTCCTAGAGGCTACCTTCTTTCTCAATCCAAGTATATTGCCAACATTCTTGACCAAGCTCGTCTTTCTGATACTAGAGCAGCAGATACTCCTCTTGAGTTGAATGTGAAATATGCTCCACCGGATGGTGTTCCTTTACCAGATTCCACTTTGTATCGTACTTTGGTTGGCAGCTTAGTGTATCTCACGATTACCAGACCTGACATTGCTTATGCTGTTCATGTTGTTAGTCAGTTTGTTGTCTCTCCCACTACAGTACATTGGGCAGCAGTTCTTCGGATTCTTCGTTATCTTCGAGGAACTCAATTTCAAAGCCTTCTTTTTCCATCGTCATCCTCATTAGAGTTACGAGCTTATTCTGATGCTGATTGGGCTGGTGACACCACAGATCGTAAATCTACCACAGGATTTTGTATCTTTCTTGGAGACTCTCTTATTTCTTGGAAGAGTAAGAAACAAGACATTGTCTCTCGTTCCTCTACAGAAGCTGAGTATCGTGCTATGGCATCTACTACCGCTGAAATAATTTGGTTGCGTTGGCTTTTGTCTGATATGGGTATCTCTCTTTCTGAGCCAACTCCGATGCACTGCGATAACAAGAGTGCTATTCAAATTGCTCACAACTCGGTTTTTCATGAACGCACCAAACACATTGAGATTGATTGTCATCTTACTCGTCATCATCTTCAGCATGGAACCATTACTCTACCGTTTGTCTCTTCTTCTTTACAGATTGCTGATTTGTTCACAAAGATGCATTCCATCAAACGTTTTGGTTTTTTAGTTGACAAACTCTCGATGTTCCATGTTAATGCATCATGAGTTTGAGGGGAGATGTTAGATAATATTATTATATATTAGTAATAAGGGTATTTTAGACATTTCTATTATTTTGTATATATACTCACTGTAACCTATTAACTTAAGTTTGATTCATTTTATGTTATGAAACCCTAGAGTGGTTGTCTCTTGGTGGTCTATCTTCTTCCTCTTTTCATTGTTAACATTTATATCCCTCAGAAAAATTTGATCAAACTTTTGATATTGATTTTGATGAATCTCGACTCAAACTGACCTATTTAACGATCATTCTCACATTAGCTAACAACGCAAAACAGAATTGACAACAAAAAAACCAAGGCGAAAAAACATAAAAATCTCGTCTACATTTTTAAATTCAATTGAATTTGAATCTTTTAGAATATCTACTGTTATTAACTTCTTTTTAAATATAGAACTGTAACAGAAATTCAACCTACATCTTTAAATATTATAATAAAAATAAAAATAAAAATAAAAATAAAAATTCTTTTTTCAAAGAGTAAAGTAATAAAATAATTCAAATTATCAATAACTTTAATACAACTAAATTTTAAAATTTAATCAATTTTGATAAAAGTTAACAACGAAAATAAATATACAATATATATTTAATTAATGATATTGTTGAATATAAAGAGTATTTAGAGACATATGGAATAACCCGTGTGTTTCAACTACACAGCGGAATCTCTTTATATAGACACAGGGTATTAAATAACCCTAATTTACAGTAATACTAATGGGCCAGAATACTTACAGCCCATATAATTATTTACATTCTAATATAATATTTAACACTCCCCCTCAAGCTGCAGCATATAAATCAAATGCACCTAGCTTGTTACATATATAATTACTTCTAGGACCTCACAATGACTTTGTAAACACATCTGCTAACTGATCATTGGATTTGAAAAAGCTGGAGATGATGTCACCCGATTCAATCTTTTCTCTAACAAAATGGCAGTCATTCTCAATATGCTTGGTCCTCTCATGAAAAACAGGATTCGAGGCAATGTGCAATGCAGCTTGATTATCACATATTAGTGTCATTGTGCTGGTCTCTTCAAATTGAAGTTCTTTCAGTAACTGTTTCAGCCATATGAGTTCACATGTTACTAGTGCCATGACCCTGTATTCTGCCTTAGCGCTGGATCTTGCAACATTTTGTTTCTTACTCTTCCATGATATTAAATTTCCTCTAATGAGTACACAATACCCAGAAGTTAATCGTCTATCTATGGGTGAGCCTGCCCAATTGACATATGAGTAGCCAATTATCTGAGTATGTCATCTATCTTCATAAATGAGACCTTTTCCATGTGTACTTTTGATGTATTTAAGATTTTAGATTACAACATCCATATGTTCTTGGCAAGGAGAATTTAAGAACTGACTTACCACACTGACAACAAAGGAAATGTCAGGACGAGTGACTGTGAGATAGTTTAATTTTCCAACCAATCTCCTATATCTTCTTGACTCTGATAGAGGCTCCCCCTGATTGGGTAGGAGTTTGACATTTGGATCCACAGGAGTATCAACTGACTTGGCATTTAGTAGGTATGTTTCCTCAAGAATATCCATAGCATATTTTCTTTGTGAAATTACAAGGCCATCCTTAGATTGGGCTACTTCAATACCCATAAAATAATAGAGTTTACCAAGGTCTTTAATCTGAAATTTATTTGAGAGATGTTTTAACTGGAGTATTCCTTCCAGATCACTACTAGGTATAACAATGTCATCCACGTAAACAATAAGATAGATGCACCCTTGAGCTGAGTGATGATAAAATACAGAGTGATCGGCTTTACTACAAATAATACCAAATTCTTGTACTACCGAGCTGAATCTGCCAAACCAAGCTCTAGGAGACTGTTTAAGACCATAAAGGGACCTGTGTAACCGACAAACCATGTTGGAAGACTCCCCCTAAGCAACAAACCCTGGTGGTTGCTCCATACACACTTCCTCTTTAAGATCACTGTGCAAAAAGGCATTTTTAATGTCAAGCTGATGAAGGGGCCAATGTCGAATTGCTGCAATGCAGAAAAATAGTCTGACAGATGCCATTTTGGCAACCGGTGAGAATGTATCACTATAATCCAACCCAAAAATATGAGTGTATCCCTTGGCTACAAAACGAGCCTTAAATCGATCAATCTTACCATCAGGACCAACCTTCAATGTATAAAGCCAACGACACTCGACTAACGACTTCCCATGAGGTAAAGGAACCAATTCTCAAGTACCACTGCTTTGTAGAGCACATATCTCGTCAAGCATTGGTTTCCTCCACTCAGGGTGGGATAATGCTTCACCTGTAGTTTTAGGAATAGAAACAGAAGACAAGGAGGACAAGCAAGTGTAATGTAAAGGAGAAATATGATGATAACACAAATCAATAAAATGAGGGAATGGATTACGAGTTGTGCGAATATCCTTACGAAGAGCAATGGGAAGGTCAGGCTTTGATGTCGGCAGCTGCCTCTCTTTACTTAGAATTTACTTGAAAACCAATGTAAATAATACGTAAAGACGAAGACTCTAATTTTGTCCAAAAAAAGTTAGCTTTATAAAGAAGGGTGTGAGTCGTTTTCCCAGCTTAAGATGTGGGTCATTTTCTCAGCTTTAGGGGTGAGAGTCGTTTTCTCGGCTTAAGATGCGGTTGGTTTTCTCGCCTTCAGGGCGTGCGAGTCGTTTCTCGGGTTGGGTGTGAGTCGTTTTCCCGGCTTAAGATGTGGGTCATTTTTTCGGCTTTGGGGCTGCAACTCGGTTTAGGGTACGAGTCTCCAAATACACGACAGGGTAAAATAATGTTATTCTATTTGTTATCATGTGCGTATCAAATATATGATAATGTCTATTTGTTATCATGTGTGTATCAAATATATGATATGATAATGTTTATCATGTCACTTTCCTATCAGATCTTTATCCATTTTATAGAATTTGTATCCTCTCAATCTAAACATTCCTCAATCTCTCTCATTCGTCTCTATTTCTCCTTATTCTACGTTTTTTTTTCTTTTAAATTTGTTCGATTTGAATGGGAAATTTATATCATATATATTATGAATACAAAACTTTACACAAATCTAAAAATATTTGATATATATATATATATATAATTTGATTGGTAATATACACATAAACACGGTAGCAAGTAATACGCAGCGTATATAAAATTCCCCTACTTGCAAGAATCTATGAGGAGCAACAACAAATATATGGTAGCAAATTAATCAATTAAAGACGGATAAAGAACATCGATATTTTGACATGGAAAACCCCTCAATGCAAGGGAAAAAATCATGGATCTTCTAGACCAAAGAAACAGCTCCACTATATTCAAATAAAGGTATAAAAGAGTCTCAAAATGATGCACAAATTGTGCCTACAACCAGTAAAAATAACAAAGCACTAAAGTTTACAAACGAAGAGCAAGAAAAATATAAAATGCCCAAAAACTTGTTGATGGGCCAGCATGACTCCTTCATTTCCATATGTCATTTCTCCGATCCGACCATTGTAAATGAAGACCTAAGTATTGTGAACCTGAAGTTCAAAAATCAGCCCGATCGAACGGCTAAAGAATATGCAATTGATGTTTTTCTGAGTGTGATTTGACAAAATTGGGAATAGAGTTACTCTTCTTCCTTTTCTTTTAAAACAATATCTCTTTTTCAACCTTAAATAAGTGAGATACATGGGCTACATTGTTTGGATCTTTCTCCATATTGGAAGGGAACCCAATATCCAACATATCTCCCTCTTACCACTATATGGAGATAATCGCCAAACCGGCGATATCACAACTGAAGTAGAAATGTTTTTTTTACAAGAAAGGGGGGTTTGAATTTTAAATTCACCTTTTTAAAATTTCATGCTAAAACTTAAATGATTTCACTCAAGATTGAACTTGTTTTTTAAAACAGTAAACAAAGAACGTTTTTTGTTAGTGAAAAACACACAAAAAGGATTTTTAAACACTACCTTTTACACATAAAGGAATTTTTACAAAATACTCAAACTATTTTCAACAATATAGTCTTCAGTTTCAAAGTGATGATTCAAAGAGATTGGTCAAATCTAAGTATGCTCAACTCGTGTTTGAGAATATATTATAGGACTTAGAACTTCATAACACCTGATTCTTATATCAAGTTAAGAATATAACAAAAAGCTTGAAAAATGATTGAGAAACTCAAGCATATTCAAATATGATTGTAGGAGTGGTTTATTATTTTTCACTTGAAGCTTTGATTTATCTTTCATCTTGATGCCTCTTTTAGTGATTCTAAGAGAGCTTATGACATATCATTTGGCCATTGAGAATAGTCCAGATGTCATATGGTAGTAGGTGGATACGATTAGCCATAATGCAAGAATATTCTTCGCTTTAAGAAGGAATGTTCTTGTAAACCAAGAACGACATTCGTTCTTGCTTTGAGGTGTGTTGAGCTTTAATCTTAACCTCACATCTGCTTGAAGTGATCCCATGCTTTGTATCACGTGTACAAGCTTCCATAATACAGTTGAGGTGTCTAGTCCAATATGTTAGTTTTGTACTTCATGTTTGCTTAACTTGGAGAATTATCTTACTTTAATGATGTATGAAGCATTGCTTTTGCCTTTGTCTTATGGAGTGATTCTTATACTGAATTGATCATCGTTTATTTCTGGTGAAATTCTGAAAATGGATTGTAAATCCTAGATCTAATCTTTTCTTTAAGAATCTGATCATTCTTGTAATTTTGGAACAATAGAGAACGTTCTTCGTTTTACAAAAATTTTCATGAACGTTCTTTGTTTCTCTGAATTAGCTTGCTTCTTTTTAATATCATTATTTTGAAATTGCTTGGTAACTATCTTGATTAACACACTCAAGCACACATGTTAAATACCAAAATACTTAGAGTCATAATTATAATTTTTATTTAACTTTTGTTTAGTAATCATCAAAACATTAATTTGAGTTTTGTCTCAACAATCTTCTCCTTTTTGATGACAACAAACATGTTAATTTATATTTTAATTTTGATTCTAATGATAATCATAGAGAGCTTTTAGTTAAAAACTCCCCCTAGTATGTGCTATTCTTTCGAACCAACATATAATTTTTATTAATATAATAATAATGTTTTAATCATACACATGGTTCAAAAAAAAAATACATAAGTAATTATACAAAAATGACTTCTGTTATATTTAAAATCTAAGATTTACTTCTCCCCCTTTGTCATAGCAAAAAGGTATAGGAGAATAAAAACAATAATTTTAGAAAGACAACAACGGGGAAGATCCTTCAGATGATGAATGTGACACCCTAAACCCCAAAGATATATTTTTTTTTTTGATTATTAAGGCAAAGAATATCACATAATCATAAACGTGTCACGTAAATTCAAAACTTCCATCAAACGTAATGAAATCGAAATCATAATGTCAAACAACAAAATCCTTTTTGAAGTATACGTACTTATGTTTTAAACTCAGTGTAAATAAAGTCCCCACCCGATGTCACTATCAGAGCAGAAATTCCCAAAATAAAAATACTCCAAAGAACATCAATACAATGCATATAAATAGAGTCTTCAAGACATGACGGCTTCCGCCTCTCTGATGGTATTAATCATCACCTGCAACTTACAGCTCGTCTGCGTCTGTCGCAAACGTCAAACACAAACAACGAGGGGTGAGTATCGAAATTATGTAACAGTATAAAATGCACGAGGAGAACACGCAAACAATCAAATTATCACAATCTCCAAAAACAGTCAAGTGTATAATATCAACGACTTATCAAATCCATTCATAATAAGACAATCAAAATAATGAAATGCTATGCATGTCCTATACTCTATACTTCATCATCTGGTACCATTCTACTCTGAAGTACTTGGTTAGGAGGCCTGATACTATGCCACTACAAGAGTGGATGGACAATTCATGAATGGCCAAGTCCTCATAGATCCCCTCAACTCAACCCGAGACACATATACGCGACAGTCGGGGTACTCTTGTGTTGCACAGTAGTTCCCGGCCTTAGGGAATAACCCACTAATCCACTTAGGAATTCCCCACTAGGTGTACCCCCAAGGTCTATCAGTCTTACCTTACAGTTCGACTGTAGCCCTCCACGATCAGGCTCATTCAGTTGTACTTCCCCGAATCACTAGGTTTGTCAAACCCTCCCTATGTGATGACAAAATAATCCTATCTCCAAAATCTATAACACATATCTCAGACTTACTCGATCATCACAATTCAATGATCATCACAATTCAATATGTTTCAGTTCAACTTCACAATATTCATCAATATATATATATTTATATCAGTCAATCACAACAAAATCACAATATTTGGTTCAAATTACTCACAATACACCATCCAATTTCATCAATCACATAATAAGGAATTCAACAAGTGGCACATTCTAATAATATCACAAATTCAATCAATTAACAAAATATTCAAGTACATATCATTCACACATTAACAATCAGCATAAGATTTCATAAAATCAGACAACATGCAATCTTGATATAAATTCACGACAATTCTATAGGTTGCTAAATTATATTTTAGTCCTCACCATTACCATTCACATTTTATTAATTAATTATTATTACTCAATAGGGGTCAACTGTACGTAGTAAGCCCCGAAGGAACATCTGGGAATTTCAGTATTCCCGTTCATCTCACGTTATTTTATACTCATAAAATCGAACCTCATCTCACCCCTTATCTTAATTGAAGATTTCGCCAAATGACTGATCTGCTAATTTGTCGCGTCTTCGTCGACCGTCGTCTCTAATAATTCATGGGAGAATTATAGCCGCACAACCACCAAATACAAATAAATTATTGACTAAATATAATTAAATAAATAAATTAATTAATAAATCGTCTACTACTTATAATATAACCCAAAAATATATTTAATATTATCAAACACTCATTTTACTATAATCAGATTTTTTTTGAACTAAATGTGATAGGAGAACTTCATATTATGTCCATATATATACATATATAGTTTTGATTTATAATTAGATTTCTATATGTACCACATGAATGCAGGTAATAATAACTAGTTACTGTGTTTATCATCGACTACATCCTTAAGCATTCATCCACAAAATCATAATTTCTTAGCTAAACTACTTATTTATCCAGCCCATATGTCCCTAGTCAGCACTATATCTTAGTCAATGTTGTTCTGCTACTGTTTGAATCAGTTTGGGTGGTATTTTCTTATTGTGTCTTGTCTAAACTATCATGAAAAGAAATTAGAACAGAACCTTAGTTATCATATCATAACAAGCATCTCCCTCCTCTACCTTCTATCATTGATATTATTTGAAATGATTAGCTTACATATTCATGAATCACTAAAATATTTCGTACACATCTGACATAATTATATTAATAAAACTTTTCCAACTTCCGACTCCGTTGATAGTGCATATTACTCTAAATTTACTGCATCATGGGAGTATTGTTAAGAATTTTCTAGTTCAATGTCTATGATGGCCGGAGTTCCCTGTTTGTGTTCTAGCAACAAACCAAAATCAAACAGTATATAAAACTAAGGAAGTAAAATCTAAGGAGGTTAATCAATTAAACTTAAAGGATTGTCAGACCACTAATATTGCTATACATATCACTATCTTATAATCCACCAAGTAGTAAGTTTGTTACTGATTACTCGTAAATTAATGGTAAAATATCAACACCTAAGGTAGTTATCGTTCTTCCACCCGACACGCTAAAAAGTAGATACTCGGATCCTTAACATAATAATCAAGTTCAGAGGCAGTCCACAGATTGTCATTCTTTGTGTATCAATTTCAGATATATGACTTATTCTATTCTACCATCAAATTCCATGTTATTATCAAAATCTAATTGGTGGAATTAAAAATTATACCTGATTGTGATTGGGCTGTATGCAGGAAGCGCTAATCCTTTCTATTCTTTGTTTCTTTTTCTGCCTGTGTTTCTTTTAGGTAGATTAGGATTTATATAGGTATATATATATATATATAGCTTGGCAAATTTTAGGTTTATTGTTATGCCTAGCGGTGAAACACGGGCCTCTCATATGACTAATTCTGCCAATAATACTCTAGTCCCACTATTAGAGTTATTATTATTATTATTATTATTATTATTATTATTATTATTATTATTATTAACAACTCACTCTATTAGTGCTAAAGTAATAAATTAATATAGCAACACAATTTTACTCCTTGTTTTTATCTTATTTATTTATTTATTTTTTTATATATATTTGTTTTATTTGATTTACTTTTTGTAAGTTAAATATGGTTAATATGAATAATTTAAATCAATTACTAAGGCAAACACACCGAAACACCTAAAGAATTTAGAACACATATTAACAAAAAAAAAAAAAAAAATAGTATTGTATTACTATACTATTTAAAATAAGGTAATGAGAAATTTGGGGTGTTACAATGAAGATAGAGACGGTTGTGGCAAATCTAGAAAAGTTGGAGGAAGATTAGGCAGACGAGGCTCAAGATCTAGCTTTGGAGCAAGCTGGTTAGCTATCGTGTCCCTCAAAATGGCGTGCTCTTTGTCCTGATGAGTTTGTCTAGCAATTATAGTCTGAAGAGTAGGAAAGATTTTGGGGATTTCTTTGTAAGTCTTGGATGTTTCCTTCTCCATATTTGTTCTTCTCAAGCCTTCAAAATCTTGTTTTGGTTCATCTTCCTCCTAAAAACTCCTTTTTTTTATGTTATAAGCACTTATTTTTTTCATTTTTATTATTTTTTTCATTTTTATTATTTTTTTCATTCAAAACTCTCCATTATACCTACAACAAAATTTATATATCAAATACCCTATTTGTTGACCTCCAAGAGGTCTCAAGATGGGGATGCGACCACTTTTTCTTTTCAATGGGAGGTCGCATTCTGAGGTTACGACTTGTTTTTTATTTTTTTTATAACAAATGATTAGTTATTAGTTTAAGAGATAAAAAATAAAAAATAAACAATTTATATTAATAAAATAAAATAAAATAAAATATATTTAATGGAATAGAAATATAATTCGATAAAAGCCTCACTGCCTCTAATTTTGATACTAAAGATTCAAATGTCCAACCCGTCACTTTTGTCCACACTTGAAAGGATTAAAGTGTCCAATCAGTTACATTTTTAATTGCAAAAAATTGAATATCTCATCAAATAGGAATGGTCCAATTCAAATTCAAGAAAACGGATTTATGCAAATCAACGGAAGAAAGCATGTTTGATTGTTTGATCAAATCAAATCAAATGGTCCAATCAAGAATATATATGATCGTCTGATTCTAACATATGAAGGAAATAAGGATGTTCTGGAAGCAAAGGCCAACCTCCTAGTCAGGAAGTATGAGCTTTTTCAGATGGAGGAAGATGAAGACATCGATAAGATGTTCTCTGTAACGCCCCAAATTTTTTATCTAAATATTACTTAAAAATATTTATTTTTTTTAGAAACAACTAATTTTTTTCTTAGGAGTAGTTCATCATGTATTAAATTGAAGATGCGTCAGAAAATAACTTGTTATATATATATATATATATATATATATATATATATATATATATATATATATATTTGTAAAAGAACGTAATGTAATTTATTAAAATATTATTTATTATTCATTTGCAAACTTAATATTCCAGTTGTTAGATCGATATTCATTTATGTTCCAAAATAAAATGAATTCTCTTTAAGTGAAATTCAAAAGAAACAATGTTGACTAAAATTAATGACATTCAATTATTTAATAGAGAATAAAATCTCAATTCCACATTTCTATTAAAAGTTAATGATAACGAGTAAATAACTTTACAATGTATCACAAAAATTTTAGTAATATAAAACATTATTTTTTAATAAAATTCCCATTTTCCCGCGTGCACCAATCAAACATCATTCATGCAACTCTTTGAGATCGTTAGTACCTAAATGTTGGTGTAACGGGTCAGTTCATCCCACAACAAAAGTTAAACCAAATAATGAATTAACAACCATAAAATAAAAATATAAAATCTTTTTGTAATAAAAGATTTAGAGAGAATAATCTTTTTTTTTTTTTATAATTCGCAAGAGTGTATCAAAAATTATAAAATGTATCTAAATAACTCAAGTAACAACTCACATTAGAACCAATAATGATACAAAAATAACAATGACAATCAAATATATGCAAGTTATGCATGCTCCTAAACATATATGAACCAGATATAACCAGCCACACAGGCGTCCACACAGAAGTCACCCATACCAATGGGGAAAATTAAACCAGCCACACAGACGTCCACAAAGATGCATATGATATGTCATGAAATGATAATGATGCTCAAAAAGTACATGTCACCACTCACTTAAATAATCACACAAATAATCAGCCACTTAGGCAACTACAAAGATAACAATATTTAAAACACAAATCACCATCCACTTAGGCATCCACAAGATAACAATATTTAAAACACAAGTCACCAGCCACCTAGGCAACCACAAAGATAATGATATTTAAAACAAGTCATCAGCCACTTAGGCAACCACAAAGATAACAATATTTAAGACACAAATCACCAGCCGCATAGGCAATCGCAAAGATAACAATATCACCAGCCACTTAGACAACCACAATGACAAAATATTTTAGATTAAATTTTTTAATCAAATAATGCATCAAATTTATATTCTCATGGATGTTCATATTTATAGCTCAATAATTTCAACAGATTAAATATGCACGTGAACAAATATCTCAAAATCACCACTCTCATTTTAATAATCCATAAGATTCGATTTGACTACGTGTTATTGGTAACAATTAAAACTCCTATGACCAAGAATACAATAACAACATAAATTTCATTCATTTCACTTTAAAGTTTTCAACATTCTAAAAATGGACTATTCATTAATGCATTCAATAATCAAATTTATCATATTGAAATTAAAGAAATATAAAATTCTCATCAATTTCCTCAAGACACATATAATGTTCATAAAAGTCAAGTTTTAAATTTAAAATACTCAAAAGTCGACACTTAAAATCAAATACATCCTAATAAACATATTACTAATTACATCATTATAAAAATTATAACTTTATAATTAAATACTCTAAAACACGCAAGACATTAAACATTTTCACTACAAACATATTTATCAAAATATAATAATAAACTAGAACTCTATAATTAATTCCATCGAGATAGAGGTATTACTAAAAAAAATAATCAAAGCATAAATATTGTTAATTTCTTTACGACGAAAATAAAATAACATTTTTCTTTTAAGACATCCAGACATCATATCAATATTTTACAAATCGTTGATTTAATATATATCCTAACTCTACATGGGGAAAATCCCTTACCTTGGACGCCTTCCTTCCACGTAACACTATATAGCCCTCGAAAATCTCATAAAGATGAATGAACGAAAGCTTAGAGCTTCCACAAGAAAGAGAGGGAATATGTGGGTGGTTGTTTGAGTGACTTAGAAAATATTTGAGATAAACAAAATATAATGTTGGGAAAATTGAGTGAAGTTGATTAGAGAAAGAGAATAATTTTTCACATTGAGATTAATTGCACACATCTATAAGGTATTCAATTAGAATAATATCATTCAATTAACAACCGTTATGAATTAATTGACATCCATGTAGTTATTCTTGATTGTTACACATTTGAGTGGATGTGAAATAGAAAACACACAGTTTTATAATTAAATGCTATTAAAAATAAAATATAATGTGGATGATTAAATTTTGACCAAAATTGACTTGGTCATTGTTCACTCTAAAAAAAATACTCCTACGAGTTTTAATTAATTACTAACAAAACCCCAACAATTAATTAATATAAATATACTTCATCAAATAATTAAAATTAAAGGAACAATTATTTTATTATTGTCACACTAAATTAATTAAATAAAATATATAAATAAAACTAAGGATTTCACTAACTCTATTATCTCCTAGGTTAAATACTTATTTTGTCTAAAACAAAACTAATAAATGATATAACTTCTATAAATTATAATTTAATTAAATAATTCAACTAATGTTTTCATCAACTAAAATAAATCAAGTAAGAGAAAATTATCATAGCAGGTCACGAATAAAAAAAATAAAGCCAACGTATCTAACACATCAATTTCATGATTATCGAAAATAATCAAATAAACAAAATACACAGTTGTTCACGTAGGATATAATTATACCATAAACCGTTCTAATGTAATTGTCACACCAAAACAATTAAGTAAAAATAAAGGTTATAATTATTCAAGTAAAATAGGGAGTGGTAAATTTTAATTTAATTTATTTACATGTAGAATAAATTATTAATTAAATAATAAATTATGAAAATTACTAAAAGACACATATATAATATATATATATATATATATAAATATTAGGGTGTTACATTCTCCAGATTCCAGACTTTTGTCTCAAGGCTGAAGGTACTTTCACTACGCCAAATTTGACATTTAACAGCGCCCCTTTTACAGCGCTTTCTAAACACAAGCGCTGTTGTAAATGTATTTGAAAAATAACGGAGCCTTTTACAGCGCTTTTATTCACAAGCGCTGTAAAACAAGCGCTGTTGTAGGTCATATAACGTTTGCGCATAATGTTATAAGGCTTTTACAGCGCTTTTCAAAAAAGCGCTTTCGCGTATGCTTTTACAGCGCTTTTTTCACAAGCGCTGTAAAATACGTGCGCTTTAAAATAATTGAACCACCTATTACAGCGCTTTTTTCACAAGCGCTATAAAATACAAGCGCTTTCATTGAATTTAACTACCTATTACAGCGCTTTTATTGACAAGCGCTGTAAAAGACATAAATTTCAAATAATTATAGACGTTGGGAACCCTCATATCCTCTACATCTTTCATCACCTCTACTCTGGGAACCCTCATACCCTCATATCCATTACGTGTTGTGCCGCCATCTACCTATTACGTGTTGTCTCATACCCTCATGTATTTTTTTTAACTAGATTTTTTTTATCAAATTAAAAATTCATACCACATGATCTGTGTTAAATCTCTTCTACTAGTCAAAAACTCATACCACATGATCTGTTCTGTTTTTGAAATTGTTAGTTGATATTGGTTTCTTTTTGAAACTTGTTGATATGTTTTGAAAGCTTATTAGTTTTGTAACTGCATTTATATAGGTGGTATAATATGGATAGGAAATGGATGTCAGCCAATCGATTGTCAAAAGAGTATGAAATTGGAGTGAAGGAGTTTGTTGAGGTTGTAGTGAAGAATGCAAAAGATCCAAATAGAGTAGTTTGTCCTTGTTTAAAATGTTGTTTTGGAAAACGTGTTAGAGAAGATGAATTAGAAGGACATCTAGTATGTAATGGAATTGATCAAAGCTACACATGTTGGATAAGACACGGTGAGAAAAAAAAGGAAACATTAATTTTGAGAATAGTTCGACATATGCTTCAACTGACTTCGATACAGATACATATGAGCCAGACCGAGTTGATGAGATTGCAAAAGCAGTTGAAGAAGATCTTCGAGATTGTCCTAAAATGTTTGAAAGTTTGTTGAATGATGTAGAGAAAGAATTATATAATGGTTGTACTAAATTCACAAGACTGTCGGCGATATTAAAGTTGTACAACCTAAAAGCGAGTAATGGATGGTCTGATAAAAGCTTTACAGAATTATTAACACTCATAAAAGATATGTTTCCAGATGATAATGAACTTCCCAGTCGAACCTACGAGGCTAAACGGATTTTGTGTTCTATTGGCATGAGTTACGAAAGGATTCATGCGTGTCCTAACGATTGCATTTTATTTTGAAATGAATATGAACTACTTAAGGCGTGTCCGAAATGCAATGTCTCTCGATATAAGAAGAAAGAATCTACTCCAGCAAAAGTCGTGTGGTATTTTCCTATAATACCAAGATTTAGGCGCATGTATCGCAGTGAAGAAGATTCAAAACACTTGACATGGCATGCAGATGAAAGAATTAGAGATGGAATGTTTCGACACCCTGCAGATTCCCCACAATGGGCAAAAATTGATCACGAGTATCCTGAATTCGGGATAGAGTCAAGAAATCTAAGACTTGCACTTTCTACTGATGGAATGAATCCACATGGTCTTCAAAGCATCTCACACAGCACGTGGCCTGTGATTTTGGTAATATATAACCTACCTCCATGGTTATGTATGAAGCGTAAGTTTATGATGTTGTCTCTGTTAATTTCTGGACCCAAACAACCGGGGAATGATATCGACGTATACTTGACTCCTCTAATAGAAGATTTAAAACGTATATGGGAGACAGGTGTGGAAGTTTATGATGGGTATAAGAAAGAATATTTCAATTTGAGGGCTATGTTGTTCGGCACAATTAATGATTTTCCAGCATATGGTAATTTATCAGGATATAGCATTAAAGGTCAGTGTGCATGTCCTGTATGTGAAGAGAGTACAAATTGGATGCGGTTGAAACATTGTAAGAAGAATGTGTTTCTTGGACATCGTAGATTTTTACCTTATAGTCATCAGTATCGTTGGTGGAGAAATGCATTTAATGGAAAATCAGAGGAAGGTAAAGCTCCTTTACCACCGACTGGATATCAAATACTTGAAAAAGTACAAGGTTTGACCAATAAATTTGGCAAACCTTTTGCGGGAGAGCTGGTCAAAACTGGGTGGAAGAAAAAGTCAATTTTCTTTGAATTACCATATTGGAAGTCATTGTATATAAGACATTTCCTCGATGTGATGCACATTGAAAAAAATGTATTTGATAGTGTTATTGGTACGTTACTCAATGTTCCAGGAAAGTCTAAAGACGGCATCAACGCAAGATTGGACTTGGTCGATATGGGAATAAGAAATGAATTGGCTCCAATAAAGAAAGGAAATCGCACATATCTACCTCCAGCCGCTCATACTCTATCTAGAAAGGAAAAAATTGTTTTTATGTAAATTTCTACACGAAGTTAAAGTTCCAGAAGGATACTCTTCGAACATTAGAAATTTGGTTTGTATGAAAGACCACAAGTTAAAAGGTTTGAAGACCCATGATTGTCATATTCTAATGGAGCATTTGCTACCAATAGGTATACGTTCCATTTTACCTGAAAAAGTTCGACTAGCATTAACTAGATTATGTTTCTTCTTCAGGGAAATTTGTAGTAAAGTGATCGACCCTCAGAAATTACCGACATTGCAGAGGGAAATTGTTGTTACTTTGTGTGAGCTTGAAATGTATTTCCCACCATCGTTTTTTGATATAATGGTTCACCTTACTGTTCATCTGGTTAAGGAGACACAACTTTGTGGGCCAGCTTATATGAGATGGATGTATCCGATAGAACGATATATGAAAATATTAAAAGGGTACGTAAAAAGTAGAAGTCGACCAGAAGGTTGTATTGCTGAACGATACATTGTTGAAGAGGCTGCTGAATTTTGTACTGAATATCTGTCCAATGTTGAATCCATAGGGCTTCCCATGTCTCGTCATTCGGGAAGACTATCAGGAGAAGGGATAATTGGAAGGAGAATACTGACTATATCAAGGACAGAATTGGAGCAGGCACAATTGTATGTTCTGCACAATGATGATGAGGTTCAACTGTATGTTACAATACACATGCATCAGTTATCTCGTTTGAACATGAATAGGAATCAAAATTGGATAACTCGAGAGCACAATCGAAGTTTTATAACATGGTTAAAAAATCACATAAAGTCAAAATTTGACATAGACCCCGGATCAATTTCACAGAGATTGAGGTGGCTAGCAAATGGTCTGAGCTTACATGTCTTTTCTTACACTGGTTATGTTATTAACGGCTACACATTTTATACCAATGAACAAGATGATCAGACCACTATGCAAAATAGTGGAGTCACTCTCGTAGTTGAAGCGATGCATGTCTCAAGTGCAAAAGACAAAAACCCAATATATGCAAATCTATCATATTTTGGGGTTATCGAGCGCATATGGGAGTTAGACTACACAATGTTTCGTGTTCCCATATTTGGTTGCAAGTGGGTCGATAATAATAATGGCGTTCGGATTGATGAGTCAGGATTCTTGCTTGTTGATTTTAATAGGGTGGGATACAAAGACGAGCCTTTTATTTTAGCGTCGCAAGCTCAACAAGTGTTTTATGTCACCGATCCTTCTGATGATAAATGGTATGTTGTCCTATCGACCAATAAAATAAGTGATGATAACAACAATGATGAAGATGTTGGTAATGATCTTTTATTTGCAACATCACAACAACCACATGAAATTGATTCAACTGATGATGGTTTAAATCTTAGAGATGATCATCATGAGGGAATTTGGATTAATCCATCGTTTCGTATTGTAAATGGACAAACAAATGTGAATCCCACCAGGAAAAGAAGAAGGGCATCTTAATGTACATGTTTAATTGTTTTATATAAGCCACGCATGTAATCTGAATTATTGTTGTAATCTGAATTATTGTTCTATTCTGGTTTTATTTGTAATCTGAATTATTGTTCTATTCTGGTTCTATTCTGGTTTTATTGAATTATTGTGGTATTATATAATCTGAATTATTCTGGTTCTATTCTTGTTTTATTGTTGTCTAAGAAGGCAAGCATAACCAGTGATTATTGCATGTTTATGTAAATTTGGACAATTTCAATTCTTAAGAACTATGCATGTAAAAAAAGTGCATGTCTTTTACAGCGCTTTTTAAAAAAAGCGCTGTAAAAGGCCCTTTTAAAAATTAAACAATGAGACATTTTACAGCGCTCTTCTTACCAAGCGCTGTAAAAGGCCCTTTTGAAAATCAAATAAAGATACCTTTTACAGCGCTTCTGTGAACAAGCGCTGTAAAAGACTTTAAAAATAATATTCATCAGATAACTAACATGACTTTCTCTAACAGGATTTTCTTCAAACACCTTTTACGCATCATGGGAATCCCCAAAAACACATTGTTAACAAAAACATCAGACCCATTGTTAACAAAAACATCAGACACATTGTTAACAAACCCATTTTTCGCAACATGGCAATGAACCTGAAGATCAAGTTACAATTTAAGAATGAAAGGGAATGTAAAGAGATAAAAAAGGTGTTGAGATGGAGATTGAAAGAGTAAGCTTTGATGTTTGCGAAGAAGATGCATAAAAGGACTTTGAGGTGGAGTTTGGTGAAGAGGAAGATATTTTGGTGGGACTATGTGGGTTTTGCAGAGCTTGTTTAAAAAATAACATAACAAAACACAAAAATAACATAATAAGGCCTTTTACAGCGCTTGTTGGGATAAGCGCTGTAAAAGAGTCTTTTAAAAATTTAAATAAGGCCTTTTACTGCGCTTCGTGGAACAAGCGCTGTAAAAGGCTTTAAAAAAAACATTATATAACATACTAAAACAATGAGGTCTTTTACAGCGCTTGTTTGGAAAAGCGCTGTAAAAGAGTCTTTTAAAAATTTAAATAAATACGCCTTTTACAGCGCTTTTATAACAAGCGCTGTAAAAGGCTTAGCCTTTTATAGCGCTCTTTGGAAAAGCGCTGTAAAAGGGTTATATATATAACAGTAACCTCTTCAGTTTCCTCTTCATTATGTAAACTACACTATCATCTCAACCTTCATCGTTCTTCTCTTCTTTTGCAAACCCTATAATCTCGTTCATTACGAACTGTATTTCCACGATCATCTCCTTCATTTCGAACCTTATTTCCATCCAAGATCATTTCGAACCTTATATTTTCATTGAAATACGTAACCCTCATTACGTATTTCTTCAAAATCGTTTTTCTGTGAACTTTATTGCTGTGAAATTTCTCCGTTCGCTCTTTTCTTTGCATTTCATCCTTCTTCAAACCATTATTCAGGTATTGATGTTATTTATTTTTTGTAATCATTAAAATGCATGTTGAGCATGTTTAAAATATATATACTGATACATGTTGAGCTTGTTTAGAATAATGCATGATGCATGTTGAGCTTGTTGATGTTATACTAAACTGCATGTTGAACTTGTTTTAGTTAAATGGATACAAACAGAGATTTAGAATGTCAAAATGAAGAAGTTGGCACCAGTAGGACTTATGAAAATGAAGTCAAACGTGGTGCAACTATCATGCAAAAAGTCATTAAAGCAAGGAGTAATGGCATTAAATTTGAGGTATACTATACTCTGTTTGTTGTGTATTTTTTTAGCTTTATTTAATAGCATGTACTTACTATATGAGTTTATTAGGTTGGATGGAATGAAAGTGGTCAGCCAGTTGACCCCCACAGCGCAATGTTTGTGAGCTACATTGGGGTTGTTGTTCGTCAAAATATTCCAATAACAATTGACGACTTGAGAGATAAGGCATTGAAGGATGCCAAAGATATCATCTGGAATGATATTCAAGTAAATTTTTTGATCCAATCTTTTGTCATTTATAAATATTTTCATTGAAATACTTTACTTATAATTTTTTTCATTGCAGACATCTTTTGTCCTTGATGAGGGATGAAAGAATTATGTATTGAGAGTTGCTGGCAAAATCCATCGTGGATTTAGATCGCATCTCTCAAACTTCTATCTTAAAGATAAAGAAGGAAACACAACAGCTGAACCTCCAAAGATATATCGACATTATATATCAAATGATGAATGGAAAGCGTTTGTTTCCAAACGTACTGACCCCACGTTTGTCGTAAGTGATTAATTTATTAGCATTTGTGTGTTTTATTATTTATATTCGCATCATATTTTAAATTTTTACATAATTGCTATTTTTTTATATAGAACATTAGTAAGGCAAATCGCGAAAGGGCAAGCAACCCGACGCACCCATACAGAAGGTCACGTATGGGATATGCACGTCTAGACCAAAACCTTGTAAGTCAATGTAACATCAATGATGAGGGAATTTGTATTATAAACTATAGTTTCTAACTAATATTTTGTTTTATCGAATAGCGACAAGAGACCCAATCCAATCAACCGTTGGGTCGTCATATCTTGTGGAAGGAAGCTCGGGTAAATAAAGATGGAGTGGTTGATAACCAAAATGTTCAAAAAGTAATAGAACTTTGTGTAAATATATTATGACTTTAATATTTTTCAATATTGTATTTATCACTTGAATACTTTTTAATATTGTATTTTAAAAATGCTAATGAACTTAACTATTTTAATGTTACATGTATTTTAGGAGACCATCTCTCAAAGTTCTGAAAATGAAGAGGGCAACAAGGCTAGTTGCAGGGACATTTTGGGCAAAGTTTTTAATGTTCCTGAATATTCCGGTCGAGTTAGGGGGAATGGATTTGGCGTAACTCCCAGAAGCTTTTTTCCTCAAGAGAAGCGCCAAAAACCTTCCAACGAGGAAGTATTAGAGAAGCTCAAAATCCTATCTGAGCAAGTGGCACAATTGGTGAATACGAACAAAGACAAGCAACTTCCGATTCAGCTCCAAGGTGAAATACAAATGGAGAGTGAAAGCGGGAGTTGCAACGTCGGTTTGAAAATTATTCCCGAGGTAATTAATTACTTACTTGCTTATGTAATTACTTATACATTAAACAATATTATATATTAACTGTACTTAAATTTAAAAGAGCTAGACAACAACATATCATGTCAAGAAGATACTTAGAAGTCTATCCAACAATTCAAGATCTAAGGTGTCACGATCCAAAAACAAAACGCCATGACCATCACACAAGCTATACTCATAGCCTGGCAAGCCTACCAATTAACTTGACTATTAAGCGACTAACTAGTCCTCAATAATCATTTCACAATAATATATAATTTTTCTCAAAATTTTGACAAATAACCTCTGTAACTTCAACGTTCTCAAATTTATAAAATTCATGTTTAACTTTCAATTCAGTCATAATCCAAAGAGGATAATTTAATTTTTTAATACATTTCCCAACAAGACTTTCTAGACTCAAAATAGTTGCAAATTACATCATGACTCAATAGACTTTACAAAAAAAAGGTCCTCGATCAAAGAGGCCTACCAAAACAAATATTATCAAAACTTGAATCTACTGATAGCTTGCTACTCAGCTGCCTGTCAATCTGGAAAAAAAATAATATGAAGGGGAAAGTCACAAAGACTTACTGAGAATACAACAACCACCATCAACTAGAAGGGAAACATAAAAAGGCACGAATAACAATTTTACAATACGGTGGCGATTATGTTATGCACATAATAAAATAATTAAACATATAATATAGTTGTTCAGGTAGAAATATTAAAAGTTCAACTAATAGCGAAGCGAAATCAAAATGAATAACCTTAAAATCATCATAGAAAATCAAACCAGTGAAAATATAAATTTTTTGAGAACCAAGAAGCGGCTTCATCTCATTGATAATCCTTTAAGGGCGGCATTTCCATTATGGTGGCTCCATCTAATGGATAGCCATCTCCTCTCAATCTCACAATGCATCACCACGTATCAATTAAGGAGCTTACATCTCGTTGATAGCTCTCTCCTCCTACGAATGGCATTTCTCATAGGGGCAGCTCCATCTAACGGGTAACTCTCCCTAATCAAAATGAGATAACTAGATGCTCCTAACTTCGTTAGCGATTTCATAATTATAATAACGATTTCCCAAAACACATATTTAAAATCATCTCTCATTTATCGTAATTCATGGAAAACATATTCAATCGCATAACAATTCAATATTTAAATACTTTTAACTCATACGTAAGTCAAACTAATAATATATTATATAATAAATGTAAGGCCCTAAATTTTTAAATCCCAAATTATACTACTTTAGGATTTTAGTGTTGAACTCTGAGGCTTTTTAGTCAAATCATTGTATTTTGGTATTTATTGAATTTAATGCCAAAAATATAATTGGAGCCCCGAGTAAAATTATTTGTTGGAGAATAATTTATTTATGTTACGAAGAATTTAATATCGGGCAATTTTGTTATAAATATATATGGTTGCAGAAAAATTTATCTATCAATTTAGTTGCGACGAGGGTAGAAATTTTTGACAAAAAGTGGTTTGGGAAGTGATAGGTGAAATGGTAATTTTATGAAATATCTAGATATTTTTAGATATTTGTTATATATATATATATAGAAAGAAAAGGAAAGGAAGGAAAAAGGAAAGAAATAGAAAGGAAGGAAAATAAAAGAAAGGAAAAACAAAGGAAAGAAAACATAACGTTTCTTCCCCTCTCTCTCCCTGCCTCACGACATTCTCTTTCTCCCTCTTTTCTTCTTCGTTGATTTTGCTTTCTTTTTCTTTCTTTGGCTTCAAGAATAGAAACCCAAGGATTAGTCGGTAAGAAAGCAAGGATTTCTCAGCTTCATACTTCCTCTTGGATTTGAAAACGAAGAAAAACGGTGTTAGGAATTTTCAAACCGTCAAACACAAACTTCCACGTTTCATCTAGATCTAAGCTTCGTTTCGCGAAGGGATAGAAGGGAAAGTTGTTCACCTCCACTCTACGGTGCTAGTGAACTAACTTTAGAAGCGACGTCGCGAGCGGAGATTTTACCGGATTTACTCGCGGTACCGTAATCGCACGTTAAAGCTAACGTTAAGGTAAGGGCTCCTTCCAAACTTTTAGTTTGCATTTAGGGACTTATCTGTGGTTGTGTGGAAAAGAATTTGTTAGGGTTGAAGTGTTGATTTGGGGAAAATGAATTTAATGCTTTTATGGGTGAAATTCTAATGTGGGGTTTTGGTGATATTGATGAATGTTTCGTGGAAAATGAATTTAACTCATTTATGTATGATTTTGAGTAAATGAAATTTTTTGTGTTTGAGTGGTGGGTTGTGTAGATTTGTGTCGTCGTATTCGATGTGTTCATAATTGATACTTATGAAATTCGAGATGTGTTTGTGTGGACTCTGTGGAAAAATGAATTGATGTGATATGGCGTGAATTGTGGATTGAATTTGTGAATATGTTTGAGTATGTTCTGTGTGGAATCTGAAAACCATTAGAGTTAAACGAGTATTAAGAATGGGGAATCTCTTAATATCTACGTTTACTTAATGTTGTAGTGAAAATCATTAGAGTTAAACGAATATTAAAAATGGGGAATCTTTTAATATCTATGTTTACTTAATGTTTGTCGTGAAAATCATTAGAGTCAAACGAGTATTAAAAATGGCGAATCTTTTAATATCTCTGTTTACCTGATGTTGCAGTGAAAATCATTAGAGTAAATGAGTATTAAGAATGGGGAATCTCTTAATATCTTTGTTTACTTAATCATTGTCGTGAAAATTGTTAGAGTTAAATGAGTATTAAAAATGGGGAATCTTTTAATATCTACATTTACTTAACGATTGACGTGGGTAGAGTCAGAGTATGCTCATGCATTTCATTTTGGTAAATCGTGCTGACCCGTGATAGGTGGCACCTCGGTAATTTAGTACTTTGGCCTGTGATAGGCGGTACGATTATGATTTACGGCCCTTCGAGGAGGGTTTTGGTTTGGAATTCCGAGTCCATGCATTTTGGCATATACGCATTGCATTAGGGTGCTTGGCACACGAGTCGTGTTTGATTCAAGAGTATGATTGAGTGTTTGAACCTGAGATGTCGTGGTAATTGCGTTGTAATTGCTAAGCGTTATGTGGTGAAATTGTGTGTAAGTGTGATTGTTTGCAAAACTATTTCGAAACTCAAGTTGGCATGGTGATTGTTATTTAATTGTCAAGTATGGATGTTTTGGGAATTGTGTGATAGTATGTTTGATTGAAAAACTATTTCGAAGCTCATGATGTCGTAGTGATTGTGTTATAAGTGTTAAGTGTTATGTTTTGGAGTTGTGTGTGAATGTGATTGAGTTAGTTTATGTAGTTTTAGAAAAACATTCAGGGAAATCGATTCTGTGAAAAGCCATTTATCCAAATCGATTTGATTTGTTACAGGAGCTCAGCTATTTTGACAAAATCGATGTGCCAATCAATTTTGTAAATATGTTTCATAAAACCATTTAAGAAATCGATTTCCCAATCGATTGTTGTGTCTCCTGTTTTCTTGAATCTTGAAAAGATATTGAACTAATCGATTTGCCAATCGATTTGGCTATTACAGTAGCTCAGCTATTTGGTCAAAATCGATTTGCCAATCGATTGGATTTGTTACGGGGGCTCAGCTATTCATTCAATCGATTGCCTAATCGATTGATTTAAGCCCAGAGTACAGGTTTTGTAAGACCCATAAATTTTAAGTGTATTTTATATATTTTGGTGTATTTTCGGTATTGAACTCAGAGGCTTTTTAGCCAAAGTTAATAATATTTTGGAGTCTTTATAATCAAAAAGATATTTTGTTGCCGATTAGAATTTCTCGTTGATAAATAGATTGATTTAACTGCGGTGAATCATGTACGGAGAATTTAATGCGTTACGGATGAAATGGTAATTTAACAAATATCTAAATGTTTCGAGATATTTGTTAAGTTATATTTATTATATATATATATATGTGTTTGTTTGGGGGGAAAAAGAATGGAAAATTAGAAGGAAGGAAAAGGAAAAGAAAAGAGTATATAAAGGAAAGAAGGAAAAAGGAAGAAAGAAAAAACAAAGGAAAGAAAAAGAAAGGAAGGAAAATCCAAATTTTTCCATCTTCTTCCTCTGCCATCCGCGACCATTTTCCCTCCTTCTCCCATTTTCATTTTCGTTGCTTTCTTTTCTTCAAGACTAGTAACCCAAGGTTGGGTGAGTGTTAGAACAAGGATTTCGCAACTCCACTCTCCCTCTTTGATTCGAAAACGAAGAAAAACGGTATTTGAGATTCAAACACAAACCCCTCCGTTTCTTCTAGATCCAAGCTTCGTTTCAAGAAGTGATAGAAGGGAAGGTTGCTCACCTCCGTGCTACGGTGCTAGTGGACCAATTTTGGAAGCGGCGTTGCGAGCGGAAAATTTACCGGATTTACTCACGGTGCCATAATCGACGAAAAAGCTAAAGTGAAGGTAAGGGCTCCTTCCAAACTTTTAGTTTGCATTTAGGGACTTACTTGTGGTTGTGTGGAAAAGAATTTGGTTAGGTTTTATGTAATGTTTCGTGGAGAATGAATTTTAAACCCATTATGTATGATTTCGAGTATATGAAACTTATTGTGTTTGAGCGATGGATTGTGTTAGTCTGTGTTGTCGTACTTGGCATGTTCTTACTTGATGATTGTTGATTGATGTGATTTGGTGTGAATCATTGATTGATTTGGATTGAATTTGATAATATGTTTGAGATGGGTTTTGTGTGGTTGTGTGGAAAAGTGATTTTTGTGTGAGTTATGGATTGAATGTGAAAGTACGTTTGAGTTTGTTTGGTGTGGAATTCGAAAACCATTAAGTTAAACGAGTATTAAGAATGGGGAATCTCTTAATTTCTTGTTTACTTAATGTGAGTTTGTGAAAATCGTTTAAGGTAAATGAGTATTAAGAATGGGGAATCTCTTAATGACTCATTTACTTAATGTTGTCGTGAAAACCATTAGAGTTAAACGAGTATTAAGAATGGGGAATCTCTTAACGTCTCGTTTACCTAATGTGTGTTTTGGAAAATCGTTTTAAGTTAACTGGGCGTTAAGAATGGGGAATCTCTTAATGTCTCGGTTACTTAACGTTTGTTTTGGAAAAATCATTTAAGTTAAATGAGAATTAAGAAAGGGGAATATCTTAATGTCTTGTTTACTTAATGTTTGTTTTTGAAAATCGCTTCAGTAAATGAGCATTAGGAATGGGGAATCTCTTAATGACTTGTTTACTGAATGTTTTGTTGTGGAAATCGTTTAAGTCAAAAGTATATTAAGAATGGGGAATCTCTTAATATGTCTGTTTGCTTAACGTTTGGCGTCGTTAAGTTAAATGAGTATTAAAAATGGGGAATCTTTTAATAGCTGCATTTACTTAACGAGTGTTGTGAATGGAGTTAGTGTATGCTCATGCATTTCATCGGTAAATTGTGCTGAACCCGTGATAGGTGGCACCTCGGTAAACTGTATTGACCCGTGATAGGTGGTACGTTTACGATTTACTTTTTTGTAAGTTGTGCTGACCCGTGATAGGTGGCACCTCGGTAAGTTATACTTTAGCCTGTGATAGGCGGTACCCTTACGACTTATGCTTTTTCTTTTAGTAAATCGTGCTGACCCGTGATAGGTGGCACCTCGGTAAACAGTACTGACCCGTGATAGGTGGTACGTTTATGATTTACGCTTTTTAGTAAATCGTGCTGACCCGTGATAGGTGGCACCTCGGTAATTGGTACTTTGGCCTGCGATAGGCGGTACAATTATGATTTACGGCCCTTCGAGGAGGGTTTTGGTTTGGAATTCCGAGTCCATGCATTTTGGCATATACGCATTGCATTAGGGTGTTTGGCACACGAGTCGTGGTTGATTCAAATTATGATTGTGTTGATTTTGCTAAGTGTTATGTTTTGAACTTATGTGTAAGTGTGTTTGATTCAAATTGTAATTGTGTTAATTGTACTAAGAGTTATGTTTTGGATTTGTGTGATAGTATGTTAGATTGTAAAACGTTTTCGAAAACTCGTAATGTCGTGGTGATTATACGGGTATTGCTAAGTGTTAAGGTTTGGAGTGGTGTTTGAATATAATTGAGTTGATTTATGTATTTTTGAAAGAATATACAGGGAAATCGATTTACCCAATCGATTTGATGAGTTACAGGGGCTCTGTTTTGCACGAAATCGATTTACCCAATCGATTTTGTAAGTTATATTTCAAAATCATTTAAGAAATCGATTTGGTAAATCGATTTGGATTCAATTGGATTCAAGTCAGGGGCTTTGACTTCCAAAAATCGATTTGTCCAATCGATTGGATTCATTACAGGGGTGCTGTCTTGTCTGTCAATCGATTTACCCAATCGATTGAGTCAATCGATTTACCCAATCGATTGATTTAAGCCCAGAGTTCAATTTTCACTAAAAACTTTCAGGAAATTGATTTCCCCAATCGATTGGCTCAGTGGAAAATCTTATCCTGAGTTAGATAATTGATTGCTCAAGTGATTTATCAATGTTTTGGTCAATTATATATTACTTGATGGATTGAGAACTTTATTTTAATTTCATTTTTATTTGGCAAGTATGACATGAACTTTTAGCATGTGGAAAATCCTTCCAGGATATATGTTAAATTGAAAAGGTTATTTGTGCATGAAAAGCTTAAATGTTATGTGTTAACTGTTAATTTCGGTTGGTGACCCTTTACAACTATTGTGGAAATCTGGGCCTTGCCCTCAGATGAGAGCCAGGATGATCCTACTGGTTCGTACCCTACGGATGGGAATGTGGATGGGAGTGCTTGATTGGAGCTACGATAGGAGAATCTCACGGGGCGCGTGGAGATTACTCAAGGCGTATAGTTTTTTTGGGTTATGTATAGAATGATCAGACTAAGTTGACACCGAGGGAACAGGTGTCCTTCTGGTGGGTTGCTTTTAAATTGTAAACTGGAAGACTGTACCACTTTTGTTATGTAAACCTTTTGAATACATATTTTGTGAACTTATTCCGCTGCTTGTAAATTATAAGGACTTAAATATGTATCCAAAGGTGTTACCCTATTTATCTCTCTGTTGTATTTTAATTTCTTTTAAAAAAAAAAAATACACCCTTGCTTTGAAAAACGGGGTGTCACATTGTGGTATCAGAGCTTTGGTTTGGTTTTCTTTGGGGGCTGTGGAACCTTAGGTTCTAGTTTGGAGGTTAGGAGTTGTTGTCTGATCATGCGTCGGTTTAGGTGGTTTGAGTTGTCGAGTTCAGAATAATTATTATGTGCTGATATGGTCAGAATGTTATTTTGGAATTATGGAAGTAGTGTTAAGACTCTACTTGATGATGGTTTTATAGGAAAACCATGCCGCCAAGAAGGAATGACGTTCCGAGAGCCAACTCCAATAGGGATGATCGAATGGCGGAGGCTATGAATAACATGGCTGCTTCTGTTGCTGCACAAACTGCTGCCAAGACTCAACGCGATCTTGAAAAGAGGGAAAGAGAGATCCGTGCTGCGGAGTCAAGAGGGTTAGAAGACTTCCGTCGTTACAATCCTCCCAAGTTTAAGGGGGATGAGAACTCAGAGAAAGCGGATCAGTGGATCCAAGAAGTGGAAAAGATCTTCGAAATGATTAACTGTCAGGCGGCAGTGAAGGTCAACTATGCCACTTATATGTTATTGGGAGATGCTGAATACTGGTGGAGGAGTGCCAGATTGTTGATGAGATCAGCTCACGAGGAGGTGAACTGGGAATCATTCAAAAGGAAGTTTTTGGGCAAATACTTCCCGATGAGTACCAGAACTAAACTGGGTGATGATTTCCTGAAACTACATCAGGGGAACATGACCGTGGGCGAATATGCGGCTAAGTTTGAATCACTATCAAGGCATTTCCGGTTTTTCCGTGAAGAGATTGATGAACCATTCATGTGTCATCGCTTCCAAGACGGACTAAAGTATGAGATTCAAGACTCCGTCTTGCCCTTGGGAATTCAACGTTTCCAAGCCCTTGTGGAAAAATGCAGGGAAGTTGAGGATATGAAGAATAAGAGGGCTAGCCGAGGAGGGAACTTTGGTGCAGGAGGACCCAGTCGGGTGAATTATCAGAACAACAAGGGGAAACAAGTTGCAAAACCCTATAACCGACCACAAAGTAACAACAGTGGGCAGAATCGCCCAGGAAACCAGAATTTCGGAAGACAATTGGGACAAGTACTTAGATGTTTCCGATGTGGAGAAGAGGGACATTATGCTAGTGCTTGTACCTCTAATATTCCCACCTGCTACAATTGTCGGAAGCCAGGGCACGTGGCCAGGGATTGCACGGCTCCAAAGGTGGAACCAGTCGTGAATGTAGCTAAGGCTACCCGTCCTACTGCTAGAGGACGCATTTATTGTGTGAGTGCTGAAGAGGGGAATCCATCTGGCAATCTGATTCAACGTGACTGTGAGATTGCAGGTAACACTCTAACTGCACTTTTTGATTCGGGGGCGACCCATTCCTTCATTGCTATGGATTGTGTAAATCGTTTGAAGTTATCTGTGTCTGCTTTGCCGTTTGATTTGGTTGTTTCCACACCTGCTAAGACTTTGACAGTAAATTCCGCATGTTTACATTGTCAAATAACTATTCAGAATAGGGATTTCTTGGTTAATTTGATCTGTTTACCCCTACAATCACTCGAGGTCATTCTCGGTATGGATTGGATGTCTTACCATTATGTGATCTTAGACTGCGCTCGCAAATTGGTTCTTTTCCCCGAACCAGGAGTTGTTAAGTATTTGGCCGCTAACAAACTCCGAGTGTCGCTAAGTGAAGGAACTCATGAGTTTTTGTCTCTGGCTAATGTGGAGGCAAAGATAAATGTGAACATAGAAGATGTGCTGCTTGTCAATGAGTACCGGGATGTATTTCCAACGGAAATTCCAGGGTTACCTCCAGTAAGAGAAGTGGAGTTCTTCATTGATTTGCACCCCGGAACCGGACCAATTTCAATTGCACCGTATCGAATGTCACCATTGGAATTAAATGAGCTCAAAGGCCAAATTGAAGATTTGTTGAAGAGGAAATTTATTAGACCAAGCGTATCGCCATGGGGAGCTCCAGTTTTACTAGTTAAGAAGAAGGACGGAAGCTCACGCTTATGCGTGGATTATAGACAGCTTAATAAGGCAACTATTAAGAATCGTTATCCTTTGCCACGCATCGATGATTTAATGGATCAATTGAGAGGGGCCGCGATATTTTCGAAGATTGACTTGAAGTCGGGTTACCATCAAATTCGAGTAAGGGAAGGAGATATTCAGAAAACCGCTTTCCGAACCCGTTACGGACATTATGAATATCTCGTTATGCCGCTTGGGGTTACCAATGCACCAGCAATTTTCATGGACTACATGAACAGAATCTTTAGTCCATTCCTTGATAAATTTGTTGTGGTGTTCATTGATGATATATTAATTTATTCGAGAACTGAAGAAGAGCATGGAGAACATTTACGTCAAGTTCTTGAGATTTTACGCGAGAAACGATTGTATGCCAATCTGTCGAAGTGTGAATTTTGGCTAGAAAAAGTGAATTTCTTGGGACATGTGATAACCAAGGAAGGAATCGCTGTAGATCCGGCTAAGATTGAGGCGGTTCTTGCTTGGAAACAGCCTCAAACTGTCACGGACATACGAAGTTTTGTAGGACTGGCAGGGTACTACAGGAGGTTTATTGAAGGTTTTGCTAAGATTGTGGCCCCATTGACACAACTTACCAGAAAAGACCAACCGTTCGCATGGACGGAGAAGTGTGAGGAAAATTTTCAATTACTGAAGACGAAATTGACGACCTCACCAGTGTTGGTGTTACCGCAATCTGATGAACCCTATGAAGTTTATTGTGATGCGTCTCACCAAGGGTTGGGATGTGTTCTGATGCAACACAAGAAAGCTGTAGCTTATGCCTCCAGGCAATTGAAGATTCATGAGAGAAACTATCCTACTCATGATTTGGAGCTTGCTGCGGTTGTTTTTGCATTGAAGATCTGGAGGCACTACTTATATGGGTGCACGTTCACCGTGTTCAGTGACCATAAGAGTTTGAAATACCTGTTCGATCAGAAGGAACTGAACATGCGCCAGAGACGATGGATGGAGACTCTCAAGGATTTTGATTTCACACTGCAGTACCACCCTGGGAAGGCCAATGTAGTGGCTGATGCGTTGAGTAGAAGGAGTGTATCGGTATCTTCCACGATTATGGCTAGACAACAAGAACTGTGGGAGGCTTTTAGAGACCTACACTTGAACGTAGAGTTTGCACCGGGAATTTTGAAACTCGGAATGATTAAGATTTCGAGTGGACTGCTTGAAAACATTGCAAATTCTCAAGATGACGCCTTAATTCAAGAGAAGAGGAACCTAATAGTGCAAGGGAAGACAACTGAATTCAAGATTGGATCAGATAATATCTTGCGATGTAATGGTAGGATTTGTGTACCAGGAATTACAGATATGAGAAAGACAATTTTAGAAGAGGCTCATAAAAGCAAGTTGAGTATTCATCCTGGAGCAACAAAGATGTATCAAGATTTGAGGCAGAATTATTGGTGGCCAGGAATGAAGAAACATGTAGCGGAGTACGTGTCCACTTGTCTAACTTGTCAGAAAGCGAAGGTGGAACATCAGCGACCTGCTGGGATGTTGCAACCTTTAGATATACCCGAATGGAAGTGGGACAGCATTTCTATGGATTTCATAACTGGATTGCCTAAAACAAGGAGAAAGAATGATTCTATATGGGTGATAGTGGATCGATTGACTAAATCCGCACACTTTTTGCCAGTAAAGACCACTTATAAGGTAGATCAGCTAACAGAGATTTACATTGCTGAAATTGTGAGGTTACACGGAGTACCTTCGAGTATTGTATCAGACCGTGATCCGAAGTTCACATCACATTTTTGGGGAGCATTGCACGAAGCACTGGGAACGAAACTACGGTTGAGTTCAGCTTACCATCCCCAGACGGACGGACAGACTGAAAGGACGAATCAGTCCCTTGAAGATCTGTTGAGAGCATGTGTGTTAGATGATAGAGGAAGTTGGGATGATGTACTTCCGTTGATTGAGTTCACCTACAACAATAGTTTCCACGCGAGTATTGGAATGGCCCCATATGAGGCCTTATATGGGCGCAAGTGTCAAACGCCTTTGTGTTGGTATAAGGACGGTGAAAATATGATTGTCGGACCAGAGATGGTGCAACAGACTACAGCTAAGGTAAGGAAGATCAAGGAGAAAATGAAGACTTCACAGGATCGTCAGAAGAGTTATGCGGACAAGCGTCGCAGACTTTTGGAATTCGAACAGGGTGACCATGTATTTCTAAGAGTCACACCTACTACTGGAGTTGGTAGAGCGTTGAAATCGAAGAAGTTGACTCCGAAATTCATTGGACCATACCAGATTTCTGCACGAATTGGGCCTGTTGCTTATCGGATTGCATTGCCTCCGATGCTGTCCAATATCCATGATGTGTTTCATGTGTCACAGTTGAGGAAATATCTTGCAGATCCATCTCATGTGATCGAACCAGACACGATCCAGCTAAAGGATAACTTGTCGTTTGAAGTACCACCAGTGAGAATTGATGACAGAAAGATCAAGCGATTGAGGACCAAGGATGTTTCGTTGGTCAAGGTTATTTGGAACCCAATTACTGGAGATGCGACTTGGGAACTGGAAAGTAAGATGAGAGAACAACACCCAGAGTTATTTATCGACGCATAGTTTCGAGGACGAAACTAATTTTAGGGGGGTAGTAATGTAAGACCCATAAATTTTAAGTGTATTTTATATATTTTGGTGTATTTTCGGTATTGAACTCAGAGGCTTTTTAGCCAAAGTTAATAATATTTTGGAGTCTTTATAATCAAAAAGATATTTTGTTGCCGATTAGAATTTCTCGTTGATAAATAGATTGATTTAACTGCGGTGAATCATGTACGGAGAATTTAATGCGTTACGGATGAAATGGTAATTTAACAAATATCTAAATGTTTCGAGATATTTGTTAAGTTATATTTATTATATATATATATATGTGTTTGTTTGGGGGGAAAAAGAATGGAAAATTAGAAGGAAGGAAAAGGAAAAGAAAAGAGTATATAAAGGAAAGAAGGAAAAAGGAAGAAAGAAAAAACAAAGGAAAGAAAAAGAAAGGAAGGAAAATCCAAATTTTTCCATCTTCTTCCTCTGCCATCCGCGACCATTTTCCCTCCTTCTCCCATTTTCATTTTCGTTGCTTTCTTTTCTTCAAGACTAGTAACCCAAGGTTGGGTGAGTGTTAGAACAAGGATTTCGCAACTCCACTCTCCCTCTTTGATTCGAAAACGAAGAAAAACGGTATTTGAGATTCAAACACAAACCCCTCCGTTTCTTCTAGATCCAAGCTTCGTTTCAAGAAGTGATAGAAGGGAAGGTTGCTCACCTCCGTGCTACGGTGCTAGTGGACCAATTTTGGAAGCGGCGTTGCGAGCGGAAAATTTACCGGATTTACTCACGGTGCCATAATCGACGAAAAAGCTAAAGTGAAGGTAAGGGCTCCTTCCAAACTTTTAGTTTGCATTTAGGGACTTACTTGTGGTTGTGTGGAAAAGAATTTGGTTAGGTTTTAAGTAATGTTTCGTGGAGAATGAATTTTAAACCCATTATGTATGATTTCGAGTATATGAAACTTATTGTGTTTGAGCGATGGATTGTGTTAGTCTGTGTTGTCGTACTTGGCATGTTCTTACTTGATGATTGTTGATTGATGTGATTTGGTGTGAATCATTGATTGATTTGGATTGAATTTGATAATATGTTTGAGATGGGTTTTGTGTGGTTGTGTGGAAAAGTGATTTTTGTGTGAGTTATGGATTGAATGTGAAAGTACGTTTGAGTTTGTTTGGTGTGGAATTCGAAAACCATTAAGTTAAACGAGTATTAAGAATGGGGAATCTCTTAATTTCTTGTTTACTTAATGTGAGTTTGTGAAAATCGTTTAAGGTAAATGAGTATTAAGAATGGGGAATCTCTTAATGACTCATTTACTTAATGTTGTCGTGAAAACCATTAGAGTTAAACGAGTATTAAGAATGGGGAATCTCTTAACGTCTCGTTTACCTAATGTGTGTTTTGGAAAATCGTTTTAAGTTAACTGGGCGTTAAGAATGGGGAATCTCTTAATGTCTCGGTTACTTAACGTTTGTTTTGGAAAAATCATTTAAGTTAAATGAGAATTAAGAAAGGGGAATATCTTAATGTCTTGTTTACTTAATGTTTGTTTTTGAAAATCGCTTCAGTAAATGAGCATTAGGAATGGGGAATCTCTTAATGACTTGTTTACTGAATGTTTTGTTGTGGAAATCGTTTAAGTCAAAAGTATATTAAGAATGGGGAATCTCTTAATATGTCTGTTTGCTTAACGTTTGGCGTCGTTAAGTTAAATGAGTATTAAAAATGGGGAATCTTTTAATAGCTGCATTTACTTAACGAGTGTTGTGAATGGAGTTAGTGTATGCTCATGCATTTCATCGGTAAATTGTGCTGAACCCGTGATAGGTGGCACCTCGGTAAACTGTATTGACCCGTGATAGGTGGTACGTTTACGATTTACTTTTTTGTAAGTTGTGCTGACCCGTGATAGGTGGCACCTCGGTAAGTTATACTTTGGCCTGTGATAGGCGGTACCCTTACGACTTATGCTTTTTCTTTTAGTAAATCGTGCTGACCCGTGATAGGTGGCACCTCGGTAAACAGTACTGACCCGTGATAGGTGGTACGTTTATGATTTACGCTTTTTAGTAA
Source organism: Cicer pinnatifidum (assembly GCA_037974775.1). Lineage (NCBI taxonomy): Eukaryota > Viridiplantae > Streptophyta > Magnoliopsida > Fabales > Fabaceae > Cicer > Cicer pinnatifidum. The sequence goes on from JBBPBR010000003.1 coordinate 38,137,139, forward strand.
ATCGTGCTGACCCGTGATAGGTGGCACCTCGGTAATTGGTACTTTGGCCTGCGATAGGCGGTACAATTATGATTTACGGCCCTTCGAGGAGGGTTTTGGTTTGGAATTCCGAGTCCATGCATTTTGGCATATACGCATTGCATTAGGGTGTTTGGCACACGAGTCGTGGTTGATTCAAATTATGATTGTGTTGATTTTGCTAAGTGTTATGTTTTGAACTTATGTGTAAGTGTGTTTGATTCAAATTGTAATTGTGTTAATTGTACTAAGAGTTATGTTTTGGATTTGTGTGATAGTATGTTAGATTGTAAAACGTTTTCGAAAACTCGTAATGTCGTGGTGATTATACGGGTATTGCTAAGTGTTAAGGTTTGGAGTGGTGTTTGAATATAATTGAGTTGATTTATGTATTTTTGAAAGAATATACAGGGAAATCGATTTACCCAATCGATTTGATGAGTTACAGGGGCTCTGTTTTGCACGAAATCGATTTACCCAATCGATTTTGTAAGTTATATTTCAAAATCATTTAAGAAATCGATTTGGTAAATCGATTTGGATTCAATTGGATTCAAGTCAGGGGCTTTGACTTCCAAAAATCGATTTGTCCAATCGATTGGATTCATTACAGGGGTGCTGTCTTGTCTGTCAATCGATTTACCCAATCGATTGAGTCAATCGATTTACCCAATCGATTGATTTAAGCCCAGAGTTCAATTTTCACTAAAAACTTTCAGGAAATTGATTTCCCCAATCGATTGGCTCAGTGGAAAATCTTATCCTGAGTTAGATAATTGATTGCTCAAGTGATTTATCAATGTTTTGGTCAATTATATATTACTTGATGGATTGAGAACTTTATTTTAATTTCATTTTTATTTGGCAAGTATGACATGAACTTTTAGCATGTGGAAAATCCTTCCAGGATATATGTTAAATTGAAAAGGTTATTTGTGCATGAAAAGCTTAAATGTTATGTGTTAACTGTTAATTTCGGTTGGTGACCCTTTACAACTATTGTGGAAATCTGGGCTTTGCCCTCAGATGAGAGCCAGGATGATCCTACTGGTTCGTACCCTACGGATGGGAATGTGGATGGGAGTGCTTGATTGGAGCTACGATAGGAGAATCTCACGGGGCGCGTGGAGATTACTCAAGGCGTATAGTTTTTTTGGGTTATGTATAGAATGATCAGACTAAGTTGACACCGAGGGAACAGGTGTCCTTCTGGTGGGTTGCTTTTAAATTGTAAACTGGAAGACTGTACCACTTTTGTTATGTAAACCTTTTGAATACATATTTTGTGAACTTCTTCCGCTGCTTGTAAATTATAAGGACTTAAATATGTATCCAAAGGTGTTACCCTATTTATCTCTCTGTTGTATTTTAATTTCTTTTAAAAAAAAAAATACACCCTTGCTTTGAAAAACGGGGTGTCACAGGTTTCACTAAAAACCTTCATGAAATCGATTTCCCAATCGATTTGCTTAGTAGAAACTCTTACTCTGAGTCAGATAATCGATTGCTTAATTGATTCATCAATGGATTGGTCAGTTATATATTACTTGATTGATTAAAAATCTTATTTTGATTTCATTTTTATTTGGCAAGTATTATATGAACTTTTAGCATATGGAAAACCCTTTTAAGGTGCATGCTAAGTTGAAAGGTTATTTTGTGCATTTAAAAACTTAAGTGTTATGTGTTAACTGTTAATTTTGGTTGGTGACCCTTTACAACTATTGTGGAAATCTGGGCTTTGCCCTCATGTGAGAGCCAGGACAATCCTACCGGTTCGTACCCTATGGATTGGAATGTAGATGGGAATGCCTGACTGGAGCTATGTTAGGAGAATCTTACGGGGCGCGTGGAGATCACTCAGGGTGTATAGTTTTTTGTTTGTAGAATGATCAGATTAGGTTAACATGGAGGGAACATATGTCTTTCTTTTGGATTGCGTTTATTTTAAATTGGAAGACTGTACCTGTACTAATATTGTCAGCATGACATGTTATTTTTCGATGAATTCCATGTATCACTTTTTGATGTGTAAATACTTTGGATTCATATTTCGAAAAACTATCCCGCTGCTTGTAAATTATAATGACTTAAATATTTATCCAAAGGTATTTCCTTATTTATTTCTTTGTTAAATGATTTTGTTTTGAAAAAAAAAATACACCCTCGCTTTGAAAATCGGGGTGTTACATTGTGGTATTAGAGCTTTGGTTTGGTTTTCTTTGGGGGCTGTGGAGCCTTTGGTTATAGATTGTAGGTCAACCTGTAGGTTGGGAGTCGTTATCTGATCATGCGTCGGGGTAATTGGTCTGAGTTGTAAGACCAGGGATAGTTATTATGTGTCGATATATTTGAAACTTAGTTTCGGAATTATTCGAAGTGGTGTTAACACTCTTCTTGATGTTGGTTTTGGGGAAACACTACCTCCAAGAAGGAACGACGTTGCAAGAATGAACGTCAGTGGGGATGATTAAATGGTTGAAGCTACAAATAACATGGATATTTCTGCTGTTGCACAGACAACTGCAAAGACTTTGTGGGATCTGGAGAAGAGGGAAAGAGAGATATATGCTATTGAGTCAAGAGGATTAAAAGATTTTCGTCGTTACCATCCTCCAAAGTTCAAGGGTGATGAGAACTCTGGAAAAAGGCTGATTAGGGATTCAAGAAATGGAAAAGATCTTCGAGATGACGGATTGTCAAGCAGACTTGAAGCAAATCATGACGACATGGAATTTATGAAATGGTTCCAAGGACACATAAGCTATGTGTTGGTGTTAACTCGAAGATGATGAGTATGGATAGATTAACATTGGTCTAATAAGGGATTTCAAGTAAAGATCTAAGTGGAGGACTTTTGTTAAGAAAAGTATTAGATGTTTTCCTGGTAGATTTCAGGATAAAACTGGATGAAGTTTGACAACTGTCAAAGAGATGTGAACATCATGGAATTGTTGAGAAGATGAGGCTTCCATTTGGAATAGCATTTGGTGCTTAGGTGTCAATGAAAGAGACTGGTATTGAAGTTAAGGGAGCGCTGCACATTAGGAGTAAATACTCCTTTGGTTGGATAAAATACGCTTTGAGGAACAGTCGATACCTTGAGGGGTGAAGTCGAGCATTTGAGTTAGACTAGATTCGCAACTTGGATTATTAAGTATGAATCTCATGAAGAGTATAGGAGTGAGACTATATATTTTGTTGACAAGTGACAAATCTCTTCGTGGTTTAGGAGATAGTAAGTATGGATAGCGATATTGGATGAAACTATAGACACGTAAGTGTGAATTTTGAGCGATGTTCGGAAAAACATAATGAGTTAAGCCTTGATGTATTGATGAGGGATCCAATGCTTAGTTCATAAAAGCTACAAGTCGGAAACAATTTATTTGCAAAATGAACACCGTGAGAGCATGAGAGAACACCGATCCAAACTGAGGGTTGAGCGGGAGCGAGAATTGCATGCGCTGCTGAGGAACTATGAAGGATGATGAGTTAACCTTATCCTCAAAAGTGACGGTGATGGAATCATGAGAATGTAAATGTGAATTTGAAGGATCAAAATCATAAATTCAGTGCAGGGATAATCGACAAAAAAACTGCTCTTAATGTGTTATGATGTAACAGGGGATGGCATTATCATTGATTTGTAACAACAATGATGGAGTGGTGTTGGTTTAGGCTTGTTTGTTTTCTTCTTCAGTGTACCAGAAACAAATATAAAGTACCAACCCACTAATAGGATACTTCCCATTTCTTACCATTTATTTATTTATTTATTTATTTACTTTTTAATAGTATTAATATATATATATATATATATATATATATATTAAATAATAAATAAATAAAAAGAAATGATGAGTTTCAATCTCACTTCATTAAAAAAATTCGTCATCGAATTTATTCGATTTTTTTTCGTTCTATCTATACTGACCTTGAGTTTCAAACAAGTGTGAGTACTTTGCACGTATGACTTCTTCGGGTTGTCAAGTTGTTTCTTCATCGGATGGACCACGCCAAAGAACTTTTACGGAAATGATATCTTTTGAGCGTAAACATCTGACTTGGCGATCTAATATAGCTACTGGATGTTCAACGTATGATAGACTCCCATGTAACTGTACATCTTCGTGATTAATCACATGAGAAGGGTCATGAAGATATTTTCGAAACATTAGATATGAAAAACCGAATGAACTCCTGAGAGATGCGGTGGAAGTGCCAAGTGATACACTACTAGTCTCACCCTTTCTAAATTTTCAAATGGTCCAATGAACCTCGGACTTAGTTTCCCCGTTTTACCGAATCGCAAAGCTCCCTTCATTGGTGAAACACGTAGGAATACATGTTCTCCCACTGAAAACTCCAAGGGACGACGCCTCTTAACATAATAACATTTTTTTCTACTTTGAGCTTTCACTAAGCGATCTCGAATCAATTTAACCTTTTCAATGGAGTCTTGAATCAACTCTGAACCGACTAGTTTAGCTTCTCCAACTTCAAACCATCATATCGGAGACCTACATTGTCTTCCGTTCAAAGCCTTAAACGGAGCCATATGAATACTAGATTGATAACTATTTGTATGCAAATTCCATCAAAGGCAAATGTTGATCCCAATTACCCCCAAGGTCCATAACACAACCACGAAGCATATCTTCCAATATTTGTATAGTCCTTCCAGACTGGCCATCTTTATGAGGATGAAAAGTCGTGCTAAGCTTCAAATGAGTTCATAATGAAGTTTGAAACGACTTCCAAAATTGAGCAGTAAATTAAGCCCCATGGTCAGAAATAATAGACACCGGTACACCATGTAAAGAGACAATTTCATCTAAATAAATTTTAGCATATTGAAATGCAATATAAGTAGTCTTTACGTGCAACATATGTGTAGATTTGGTCAATCGATCTATAATCACCCACACCGAGTCATAACCCTTTTAGGTTCGTGGTAATACAGTTACGAAATCCCGAGCGATGTCTTCCCACTTCCATTCAGATATTTCAACAGGTTGAAGTAACCCTGTTGACTTTTGGTGCTCAGCCTTTAATAGTTGACACACTAAGCACTTAAAGACAAAATATGTTACGTCTCTCTTCATCCCTTTCCACCAATACAATCCTCTCAAGTCTTGATACATCTTATTAGAACCTGGGGGAATAGTATAAGAAGAATTATGAGCCTCCTCTAAAATTTTCCTTCTCAAGCCACCAAAATTTGGAACACACAATCGAGACTTCAAACTTAGCACACCATCAAAGCAACTGAAAAGTCTAAAATTTTACCATTCCAGACATTATTTACCATATTCACTAAGTATGAGTCTTGACTTTGAGCTTCCTTGATATCATCAACTATGATTGGACGAATATGTACGTGGGCTAAAAATAGCCTCGAATGACCAAGTTCAAATCGAATTCCACTTTCAACAATTTCTTGAAATTCTTTAACTATTGGCCTCTATACTTTTGCTATATGAGCGAGACTGCCCATAGATTTCCTACTCAAATCATCTACAACAACATTTTCCTTCCCTGGATGGTATAAGATTATGCAATCATAATCTTTCAAGAGTTCCATCCACCTTCTTTGTCTTAAATTTAAATCTCGTTGTTGAAAGATATACTTAAGAATTTTAAGAATCAGTATAAATCTCGCAAGTTTCACCATATCGATAGTGTCTCAAAATCTTGAGAGAAAAAATCACCGCAACCATTTCCAAATCATGTGTGGGATAGTTCACCTCATGCCTGTTGAGTTGTCTAGATGCATAGTAAATAACCTTATCTTGTTGCATAAGTACACAACTGAGACCAACTCTAGAAGCATCGCATTAAACTACATAACTTTCACCACCAATAGGTCATGCCAAAATAGGTGCTGACGTCAAGTACTCCTTCAATTTTTGAAAGTTTTCCTCACATACACCAGTTCGTCGGAACTCAACTTTCTTCTAGGTCAACCTAGTCAACGAAGATGCAATTTTTTAGAATCCTTCACAAAACATCAATAATAACCAACTAAACCAAGAAAACTCCGAATCTCCTTTATTGTGGTAGGTTTGGGCCAATTCTACACTGATGCCACCTTACTTGGATCAACACTTATTCCATTCTTAAAAACAACATGACCTAAGAATGCCACATTGTCCAACCAAAACTCACATTTAGAGAATTTGGCATATAATTGCTTATCTCTTAAAATTTGCAAAACCAATCTCAAATGTTGCTCGTGTTCTTCTTTACAGTTGGAATAAACAAGGATATCATTAATAAACACAATCACGAATAGATCCAAAATTGGTTTAAAAAATAGATTCTTCAAATCCATAAAAGATGTCGGGGAATCAGTAAGCCCAAATGACATAACTAGGAATTCATAAGTTCCATAACGTGTGCGGAAAACTGTTCTCGTTATACCACCCCCTCTTAATCTTCAATTGGTGATACCTTGATCGTAAATCGATCTTAGAAAAACATTGAGCTTCTTGAAGTTGATCAAACAACTCATCAATGTGTGGCAAAGGATATTTATTCTTTATAGTTACTTTATTCAACTTCCTACAGTCCACACACAACCACATGGATCCATTTTTTCTCTTTACAAATAATATCGGTGCTCCCCAAGGAGAAGAACTTGGGCGAATAAAACATTTATCAAGATCTTGAAGTTGCTCCCTTAACTCTTTAAGTTCTGCTTGGGCCATACGATAAAGAGGCATGGTTATAGGATGAGTGTTAGGAACTATGTCTATAGAGAATTTGATTTCCATATCAAATGGAAACCTAGGTAGTTCTTCGGGGAAAACATTTGGAAATTCACATGCTATTGGAATTTTTTCCAATTTCTCCTCAGCCACTTTCGTATTCCTTACCAAGGCTAAGTACGCTTGACAACCTCTTCTCATTAACTTGCTAGCTCTCAAGGCTGATATTTGGTTATGTTGTACCGAACAATGTTCTCCTTGAAACGAGAAGATTGATTGTCCCTGTAACACCCCAACCATTACCGTTACTGGAAGTGCTACCTCACAACCTTCTCACCCCTCTAACCACTCAGTGGAAATAGGAGTTTTGCCTTATGTGGGATTCGAGCCCGGTACCTGGGGGATAAGTATCGCCTCCACACAGTCCCATTACCAATTTGTAGTGGGACTGTGTGGAGGTGGTACTTATCCCCCAGGTACTGGGCTCGAATCCTACGGAAGGTCATTTTATGTAAAACTTCGGCCATTACCGTTACAGGCGGTGCTACCTCACAACCTTCTCACCTCCCCCTAACCACCCAGTGGAAATAGAGAGTTTTTGCCTTCCGTGGGATTCTAGCCCGATACTTGTGTGATAAGTACCGCCTCCACATAGTCACACTACCAATGTGAGAAGATCGTGAGGTAGCATTTTCGATAATGGTAATAGTCGGGGTGTTACAGGCCTGGTATCTCAAATTTCACCACTTTTTTATGACAATCCAAAGTGGCATGATGCAAAGCCAACCAATCCATACCCAAAATCACATTAAAATCTACCAAGTCAATAACTACTAATTTACTGACAACACTTTGCCCTCAATAGCTATATCACAAGAACGATACACTGACCTAGCAAGTAAATTTTCTCCAACAGGTGTAGCCACAATTAAAGATTCTTCTAAAAAAGATGAACATTTACCAAGTCGGGTAGCAAACCTCGAGGATACAAAAGAATGTGTAGCTCTGGGATCAAACAAAACATGACCATCTTTGGAACAAATAGAAAATATACATTGAATGTTTGAGCATCCTAACGAGTCAAAGCAAACACTCGAGTCTGACCTCTTCCTGCTGGTATCTTACCTCTACCACCAAATCCTCTACCTCACTGCTGCGATGTTCATGAACCTCTAACAAAAGAATTTCCACTTTTTCACACAAATGTTGAATGAGCCTAACAAGATGCCAAAGTTGTTGGTGTTGATGCATAACTAGAGGATGGATTTGTCGTATCTACAAGACAACCCCTCCTGATGTGACCTAGTTGACCACATTGATAGCACACCTTACGATTACCATCTCTGGAACAATTTCCAAAGAGAAACCTACCACAAATAGAACACCGTATAGCTAAAACACCGAGATGTCTTTAAGGGAAAGTGGATTGTGATACTGCTCCAGAATTTGATCTACGACTCTGCATTATCCTACAAGACTGCTCGCTATGACCACCTCTTTGTGACTTGAGTCTTTGTTTCCCCTGATAACCAAACATAGACCCACCACCGCAATTTGGATAGTTGTTGTAAGATCCTTCAACCCTTTATTTCTTCCGTGAATCTTGTTTATTGCCTCCTTCTTTCCTTTTATCATTGCTTAACCTGAAGTGCCAAACCCAAAACCTCAGCAAAAGTAGAACAATTTGAACCAACCACATATCTAAATAAGTAATCCCTCAATCCTCTGATAAACCTCTTGAAACGCATCTCCTCAGTGATAGGGTAAGGAGTGTGTCTAGAGAGTTATGTAAAACGAGCACTATACTCTGAAACTGTCACACCTTATGTTTGCTCCATTTCTGATTCGTCAAAGCCAATGTGATAACATCTAGGACTCTTTTCATGCCCCAACACACACAAAAATGATGTATATACCCACATTTTCTCCAATCAATGTTCGCATATTCAATTATATGTCCATTTCACTCACATTTTCTATTGACCGCTACTCTCTTTGCGTAAGTTGTTTATGAAATAACAACAAACAATAAACTTAAATCTTGCATTGAGAGAATCAAGATACCTGATAGCGCGAAATTATGCCACCCTTGATGCTTAGGAAACAAGTAGATGGTAGAATAAGGGACTGCATCCAAGTTAAACTGAATTTAATTAACAGAATGTTGTTTCTAGAACCTTAGCTGAGACAAAGATTAAATGAATGGAACTTACAACAATCATTGTGAACAAAGACCCACTTAATGACATTACCAAACCTAGAAAAAAGGTATATGTAGCTCATAATATAACATAATCCAACAATGCAACAATAAAATCATTTACCAAAGTATTGAAATTGGTTCAACAAATATACTTAAAGAGAATTAAAATTGAATCTTAAACCTGGCCATATTCCTTTGATTTATAAATAGTTCCAGAATCATTACACAAAATACTAAGGAGACAGTTAACTTTATCACGTAATATGTAGGAAGAAAGACTAACCGAAAAAGGGAACCAAAAGACCAACAAGTAGTGTAGAAACAACTAGTGTTGTTCTGATGCAGATGGAGTAGAACAGAAAGTTGGGATTGTTTGATGGTATCAATTCCTCAAGAGACATTGCTACCGGAGTTAGACTCAAAGCATATGTGGTGTTAATTAAGACAAAACATATTTTTTTCATCTTAATGTTCTTTCATTATTTCTCTAAACATTCAGAAATACTCATGTTTTGTCATTTGTTTCTCTTGTCTTCGTTTTCTTTCTTTAAAATTTCTTTCTATATTTCTATCACAATTAAAACTAGACCCAAAAAAAAAGTAAGGGGTTTAAGCTTCATGAGGTCTGGTAAAGTAACCTCAATACCTCTCGTTGCAGCAGTCGTCTAATGCTCAACTTGTCTAACCTCTTGTTGACCATTGAGATTTTCATGTCTTTGATCACCATCTTGTCATTGTTTGACGACAACCCCAACAAGTTGTTGCACAACCTATTGTAATCCCTGCAGAACACCAACAAACTCTTCCATGGCTGGATTTTCACGCCTCCTCCTAGTTACCTCAACATCGGCATCCAAGCCACGTCCGCCAACATTAGGTCTATGCCTATTTTGAGAACGAACTGAAAATTACCTTGTTGATGAGTGCCTTGGGCTTGGGAAATTGACTCATCAGCAATTTCCCTTATAGTAGGATTCCTAGTCTTGGGTGGCATTCTCACCTAATCAAAGAACATTGATCAAATATTGAACAAGACGACAAGAAAATGTGGAAAGATAGTGATGATGAATTTAAACACATATGAGACTCTCATAGAATGTTAATAGCCCTTGCAAGTAAGTTGTGCTCGAGTACATAATTTACTGACAAGAATCTATCACCACCTTATGTTTGTAGCTATTTTTGGACCTACAACCTAGCTTTGATACCAACTTTGTCACGACCCAAAAACTAAACTCGTGACCGGTGCACAAGCTATACTCATAGTCTGGCATGCCTACAAACTAACTTACCTATTAAGCGACTAATTAATCCTCAATAACCATTTCAAAACAATATATAATTTTTCTCAAAATTTCGACATAATAACCTCTATAACTTCAACGTTTCCAAATTTATAAAATTCATGTTTAAATTTCAATTGAGTCATAATCCAAGGAGCATAATCTAATTTTTTAATACATTTCCAAAAAAGACTTTATAGACTCAAAATAGCTGCAAATTACATCATGACTCAATAGACTTTACAAAAAAAAGGTCCTCGATCAAAGAGGCCTACAAAAACAAATATAATCGAAACTTGAATCTACAAATAAATTGCTACTCGGTTGCCTTTGAATCTAAAAAATAAACAACATGAAGGGGTAAATCACAAAGACTTAGTGAGGAGACAACATTAGGTCACTACAATTTAGGAAGCTAAAGACCTGAACAATCTACCTCTAGAAGAATTGATGAACTCCTTTCGATCTCATGAAATTGAACTAACAAAGGATAGACTAAGAAAAAGAAAAAAAAATATTTGGCTCTAAGAACCAGAGACAAGAAAACTCTGTAAGCAGATGAAGAATCAGACGATGATTCACAAAGTTAGAATGATGATTCAAAAGCAGAGGAATTGTCGTTCATCTAAAGGAGAACTCAACGCATATGGCATAAAAAGATATCATTTCCCCAAAAGGATTTCAAGAAGTACCAGAGTAAAGACAAAGGTACTAGCAAAAAGAAACGCACGTGTTTTGAATGCAAGGAACCTGAACATTTCAAAACATGTTGTAAAAAGCATGAGAAAAGGAACTAGAGAAAAGAATCCAACAATAGGAAGAAAGGTTTGATCACATTGGATGACTTTGATGATGAATAACTAGAAAACATGGCTTTGATGGCTGACATAGACAATGACTTTGCCTAATAATATGATGAGAAAATTGAGGTATTTTCTTATCTAACTCATAGTAAATTAATAACTGGCTTGAATGATTTTTTAAAAACAAATCAGTCTATAACTATAATACTGAAATTCCTAAAGAGAGCTGATAAGGAGTCAATTGATAAGTATAATTCTCTTCAAACTAATTTTGAAAAATTAAACACCACTCTAAGTGAAACCATTGTAAAAACATTAGAAGATAACGTGTGGAATTCAGATAAGTATGAATTAGCTTTCTATGAGTTCTTAACAAATGGCATAAACATAAGCAAGTAAGCCTAAATGATATATGGTGTTAGTAGAAATGGATATAGAGGAATAGGGTTTTTAGAACCAACAAAATCCTAGATTAGTTTCACCTGGTTCTATTTGTGCATATAGTCATAAAAAATGCCATACTAAATTAACATGTCCCATGCAAAAAACATGGAAAAACAAGAAGCCTTTTAAATATACTAAAGGAGGACCCAACCAGATTTGAGTACCTAAACACAATGATTTATCTTTCAGATATCTTTAGCAGTAGGATTAAAACTCCAATCATGGTACCTAGAAGTGGTTGCTCACGGCATATGACAGGAGAAAGGTTTGTAGGTGGAAAAATACACAAGAAAGAGGGGGGGGAGGGAGGAGTTAAATTGTACAAACCCGAGAGAGGAGGTTGAATTGTATTTGCCACAGTTGATAACTTTTCGCTAATTTGATATGAATGTTGGTTGGTTTTTATGAATTACTTAGATAAGAAGCAATCAAGTTCAAAGGCAACAAATAATGAAACATAAATAATTGGACACGTAGATTTATCATGGTTCACCACTAATTCAAATATCTTTAATTACAAAGAACTATACCCTCCAAACTAATCTTCCCAAACAGTCTGATGTTAATTGTTTTGTCTTTTGTGGATGTTATTGGCCTTAAGTAAAAGTTGTATATCTTAATGAAGTTTCATTCATTATTATAGTGCTATTTATTACTTGTAATTAGAGCTGTCAATTTGACAATCCCCCCTAATTATTGGCCCTAGCCCATATTTTGAAGGGGCCAAAAAAATTAATAATTTAAAAGGCCCCTAAAAACAAGGCCCCATAAACTAAAAGCCCCCTAAAAATTTGGGGGCCTATGAGGCCCATAGGTCAACTTTTTTAAAAAAAGAATCGATTTATTTTTTTTTCGATAAAAAATATTCGATTTTTTTTTTATAAAAATTTTTGATTTTCTTTCGATAAAAAATTTCTGACTTTTTTCGATAAAAAATTTCTGATTTTTTTTCTAAAAAAAATTTTCGATTTTTTTTCGATAAAAAATTTTCTATTTTTTTTCGATAAAAAATTTCCGAGTTTTTGTTTCAATAAAAAATGTCTATTTTTTTTTTCGATAAAAAATGTCCGATTTTTTTCAATAAAAAATTTCCAATTTTTTTCGATAAAAAATGTTCGATTTTTTTTGGATAAAAAATATTCGATTTTTTTTCAATAAAAAATTTCCCATTTTTTTTCGATAAAAAGTTTCTAATTTTTTTTCGATAAAAAGTTTCTAATTTTTTTTTCGATAAAAAAATCTTAAAATTAACAAAATATTGGGGGCCTATGGGCCCCTAGAGCCCCCTCACTTAGGCCCCATGAAATAATGGACCGAAATTAAGAGGCCCCGTAAAAAATTATTTTAATAGGGGGCCTAATAATAAAAGAAAAAAAATAAGGGGGCTTCGTAGTTTAGGGATTTTTTGACGGCTCTACTTATAATAGAAAGATCATGAATCTATTTGAAATTAATATTGATTTTGTCTTTTATTAAATTAATTTCCTACCTACAAATTTCCATGCCTATAAATCCACTTTCTTTTTGTGGATGAAAATTTGATTGCCACCTTTATGAATGATGTTAATTTTATTTGTAAAGTGTGTATGATGACGATGCCGTAAACATTCTTTTGGCTTCCTTTTACACATTTTGTCCTGTTGTGGTATTAATTGATCTTTCACTTGGTATTTGCTTGTATCTGCACGAAAGTAGTATATTATTTTACTTTAATGATTTTGAAGATGATTATGTTACAACTTGGATGGTTTTGAGAATAATTTCTTATTTTGTTTTGATGATAACAAAAAGTATTTTGTGGAACAATTTAATGTACTAATAATTTAATTGAATACATAGAAAATAAATTAGGAGAAAACGTCCAGAATTAGAGGATGCGCACACAATCAGAGGAAGCACGCCCATCAAAGGAAGCGCCTTGGATGAGAGAAAGTGTGCCTATCAGAGGAACCGAACCGCCTCGGATCAGAGGAAGCATGTCCATCAGTGGAAGCAAACAGATTAAGAGGAAACATAATAAAAAGACGGATCAGAGGAAAGGAACAATACGCACCCTCCAAAGGAGATCCCTCTAAGGATCTGTCTCTAAGTAACTGAGTCTAAGGATCTAACTCTGATGATCTATCTCCAAGGTTTTGCCTCTGAAGATGAGACTTTGAAGTTTTGGAGGGAGGAGTTAAATTGTGCAAACCCGAGAGAGGAGGTTGAATTGTGTTTGCCACAGTTGATAAGTTTTCGCTAATTTGATATGAATGTTGGTTGGTTTTTATGAATTACTTAGATAAGAAGCAATCGAGTTCAAAGGCAACAAATAATGAAACATAAATAATTGGACACGTAGATTTATCATGGTTCACCACTAATTCAAATATCTTTAATTACAAAGAACTATACCCTCCAAACTAATCTTCCCAAACAGTCTGATGTTAATTGTTTTGTCTTTTGTGGATGTTATTGGCCTTAAGTAAAAGTTGTATATCTTAATGAAGTTTCATTCATTATTATAGTGCTATTTATTACTTATAATAGAAAGATCATGAATCTATTTGAAATTAATATTGATTTTGTCTTTTGTTGAATTAATTTCCTACCTAGAAATTTCCATGCCTATAAATCCACTTTCTTTTTGTGGATGAAAATTTGATTGCCACCTTTATGAATGATGTTAATTTTATTTGTAAAGTGTGTATGATGACGATGCCGTAAACGTTCTTTTGGCTTCCTTTTACACATTTTGTCCTGATGTGGTATTAATTGATCTTTCACTTGGTATTTGCTTGTATCTGCACGAAAGTAGTATATTATTTTACTTTAATGATTTTGAAGATGATTATGTTACAACTTGGATGATTTTGAGAATAATTTCTTATTTTGTTTTGATGATAACAAAAAGTATTTTGTGGAACAATTTAATGTACTAATAATTTAATTGAATACATAGAAAATAAATTAGGAGAAAACGTCCAGAATTAGAGGATGCGCACACAATCAGAGGAAGCACGCCCATCAAAGGAAGCGCCTTGGATGAGAGAAAGTGTGCCTATCAGAGGAACCAAACCGCCTCGGATCAGAGGAAGCATGTCCATCAGTGGAAGCAAACAGATTAAGAGGAAACATAATAAAAAGACGGATCAGAGGAAAGGAACAATACGCACCCTCCAAAGGAGATCCCTCTAAGGATCTGTCTCTAAGTAACTGAGTCTAAGGATCTAACTCTGATGATCTATCTCCAAGGTTTTGCCTCTGAGGATGAGACTTTGAAGTTTTGGACGTCGTAAATATGGATTTCCCCATTGTACCATCTGATATCAGATTGCTACTACTTGTAGCAGAAGAAACAAAGACAAAAAGGTTTGATGATGACAAATCTATCAAATTCACAAATAGTGCACTATAGAGGGAGGGAGGATATGATGCAAGATGCTTATGGTAAAAAAAAAAAAAAAAGGCATTATCTTGATTAAGATTCTCTCCAACGGTTACACATTGCAAATATAGATATATTGTCATTTATTAAAAGTGATGTTTTTAATTCCTTTAAAATTTAAATGTTTTATTTAATTTGAAACTTCAATTTTGAATTCCTCAATAAATGTTCTAAAAGCACTCGTTATTGAGACCCTTTTACTAAATATACTATAAAAAATGGGCAAGAAGAGTAGGAAAAAAGCAAATCAAATAAAGTAAACTATATGTTGCACCTCTCAAGTGCAGCAACAAAGGTAATGCTAGCCAAGATAAGAATATATAGCATTGTTCTTCAAACAGGAGGTAGGAAAGAGTATAACATTGTTTAAACTGTGATCTTGAACAAAATTCCCATTCAAATGCACAAATGCATTTATCAATTTGTCATAGAGATCTTGATCGTTGTCCAATGATATATATAAAAAAATTCCCTTAATAAAATATTTGATTTCTAAGATCTCTGATTTGGTATTCTTCCACAATGTATGAGTAAATTTTTCATGCTTCCAAAGGGAGAAAAACTTCTTAGTGATATGCTAATAGAACCAGTATAACAAAATGTAGAAACCACTGAGTTAAAGTTGGCTCAAAATTGGAGAGGAGAAATTAAATTCTGTAAAACAGTTAGTTGTATGAATCGGATTTTGGCAACAAATTAGCAGAAAAATTTCATAATCCAAGATTCAAGCCGCAAACTTCATCCAAACAACTCCTCAATAATCTGTGAGATGGCTGAGTATGAACCAAAAGCAGATGATACAAGACCAACTATAATAACTGTAACACAAAGTGCTACCTGAAGAAATATCAAAAGGATAAATAAAAAAGGTAGTTAAATTAGAGTTGGTAATCATACTATAAAAATAGATCAACGATAATCAAAAGAATAGAATAACAAATGCTTGAAAAAAATTGATCTTCTAACAAAAAAATAGATATCAACACGGTATGATACAATTTAACAAATGTCTTTTTGATTTATTTTCGATGGCATTCTTTAAGTTGGATTGACGTAGACAGTGTGATTGTGTTCAATTGTTTACAAACACAAAGCCAAGATTAGTTCACCTTGATGGTGTTTCAAGTCTAGTTAAAAGTCTTACACTAGATGAAAAAGTAGATATTGCGTATCATATAAGTGAGATGACTTGACTCATATATCTAATGCCATAAAGATTTTGGTAAAAATGTGGTATCCAATCAACTTATATGGTTGTCTAAAATTTGATGTGATGAACTCTCAAACTCTCCTCATGATCCAACAACGATATTAGAGTTGTTGGTTTAACTAAGGTGATCAATTCCTTCTATGAAAAATCTTCATATCAAAAGGGTGGCTACGTAGTGTCCTGTTTATGTTGTGAGCCAATGGTAGTACAAGTATAAGTGGATGAAGTGTCTTCCACTTCAGGGGGAACATACCTTGATGAATGAATGAATGAATTCACACTTGAGGAAGTATAAGTGAGATAACTCATATACCTAATGTCTTAAGATTTTGGGTAAAGATGTGGCGTCAAATCCATTTCTGATTGCTCAAAGCCAATGTGATAACATCTAGGACTCTTTTTATGCCCCAACACACACAAAAATGATGTATATACCCACATTTTCTCCAATCAATGTTCGCATATTCAATTATATGTCCATTTCACTCACATTTTCTATTGACCACTACTCTCTTTGCGTAAGTTGTTTATGAAATAACAACAAACAATAAACTTAAATCTTGCATTGAGAGAATCAAGATACCTGATAGCGCGAAATTATGCCACCCTTGATGCTTAGGAAACAAGCAGATGGTAGAACAAGGGACTGCATGCAAGTTAAATTGAATTTAATTAACAGAATGTTGTTTCTAGAACCTTAGCTGAGACAAAAAGATTAAATGAATGGAACTTACAACAAACATTGTGAACAAAGACCCAGTTAATGACATTACCAAACCTGCAAAAAACGGTATATGTAGCTCATAATATAACATAATCCAACAATGCAACAATAAAATCATTTACCAAAGTATTGAAATTGGTTCAACAAATATACTTAAAGAGAATTAAAATTGAATCTTAAACCTGGCCATATTCCATTGATTTATAAATAGTTCCAGAATCATTACACAAAATACTAAGGAGACAGTTAACTTGATCACGTAATATATAGGAAGAAAGACTAACCGAAAAAGGGAACTGAAAGACCAACAAGTAGTGTAGAAACAACTAGTGCTGTTCTGATGCAGATGGAGTAGAACTGAAAGTTGGGATTGTTTGATGGTATCAATTCCTCAAGAGACATTGCTACTGGAGTTAGACTCAAAGCATATGTGGTGCTAATTAAGACAAAACATATTTTTTTCATCTTAATGTTCTTTCCTTATTTCTCTAAACATTCAAAAAAACTCATGTTTTGTCTTCTGTTTCTCTTGTCTTCGTTTTATTTCTTTAAAATTTATTTCTATATTTCTATCACAATTAAAACTAAGTATTTATTTTTAAGAGAGGAGGCATTGTGAAAACAGAGGAAACATGATTTTATATAGCACTTATAAAGGATATTTGGTAAATGGATTAACCACCTGCAAAACAAAATGTAATAAATAAAGTTAGCAATTTCTATGACTGATGGGATATCATCAACTATCAATAATATGAATATAATGATGATATAAATTAAGTTAACAACTGAAACTAAACAGAAGAATAAGTGTATTTTTGGGAAGGCCAAACTAAGACAAGGATCTTCTTTAAGGTGAAAATGTTTCTTTTTATTTCTCTAATATCTTCTCTTTCTCTGTCATCTTTTTCCCCTATTTTATATACTCCCTCTCCTTTTGATTTCTGAAGTTATCATAAGGAAGAGAATTCAAATTAAGTTAGAGGATTCAAACCGTCAAACTACTAGATTATAGCGAATAGTTTATATGATATAAGCTCGTATGAATATAGTTGTTTGATAATGATCATTTTCTAATAAGTTTATAATATTTGTTCTCTATGTAACATTTTAAAAAATGTTATTTTAAGTAGTGTTTAACTTTATAACTCACACGTTTTATATTTCTTTTCAATCTTATCTTCATTATTTTATTAAAAAATTTTAAACATTAACTAAACTATATATTATGTCATTTGATGTTTATAATTTAGTTCCAATGTTAATCTCATCGAACATTTTAAATTCAATTTCTTAGTTTATCTGTTATCCACTATGAGTTAAAAGTGAAGTTGAATTTACGACTTCCTTGCGACTTTTAACTCAACCAAATCATCTTATAACTACTTTTCATTGACCGCTATTAATAAGGTAATTTAGTAAAAGAGCTTATTTTATAATAAAAATTTATATATTCAACCGTTTTCTTTAAGAAGATTTTTTTCCAATCAAAAAATAAAAAGCATATAGTGTAGCAAAGTTTATTAAGAAAACATGTTCAATCTATTTCCTTAATTTCTTTCAATTGTCGTTTTAAATTATTTACATTTATTAAAAATTTAATAAATTGTTAATTTCTTTCAATTAAATTATTTACTTTTCTAATAATATTCTTAATTATTTATGATATCATCCTGCTTATCTTTCTCTCTATCATAAATAGTTACAAATAAATATAACCAAAAACAATAATTTTTTTAAGGGAACAAAAAAAAATAATTGATACTATTTTAAATTTTAAAAACGTCAAATAAAAGGTAAATGAACTAGAGTAATAGTAATGTAGAATGAGCGCATACCGTAGTCCACACAGCAATCTTGGAGGCAACCAAGCCTTTTGGCATGTTAAGAGTATACTGAGAGAGTGTAGTTTCTCCAAACATTGAGTATCCCACTACAGCTACACTAAAATACATAGCTGTACAAATAGCAAAACTACATGGAAAACAAATTTGCACATATTAGATTACATTACAATTTTGTAATTTTTATTTATTTCTTAAAAATATTTAACTTAATTATAGTTTTCATTCCCGTATTTTTGTCAATTCGTAAAATCGATTTCGTTATTTTAAAATTTAATTGTTTTAGTCCTTCTATCGAATATTTTAACTAAATAAATAATACGACATTTTTTAAATATGTGACATACGATACGATGATATTAAATTATTAATATCTATAAAATTGTAATAAAATTCTATAAAAACTACAATTTTAAATTCTGAAATTATTTATTTTTTATTTATTAATAATATTAAATAATTAATATATTTAGATGATTCGAAATAATGATATCATATATGTTAAATTATTATTTTATTTAGTTAAAAAATATGAAATAAAAACTAAAATATCAAATTTTAAAATAGAAAGACTAATTTTACGAATTAGTGAAAATAAAATATCAAAATTAAAATTAAATTAAATATTTACATAGGAAAAAGTAACATAAGATTATTTTCTCAAAATAAAAATTTCGTATTCTTTTGATTACCATGTCAAGAGCACCGCAGGGAATTGATTTCTATTTGCCATAGCTGTGTAAAGGTTAGGGAACACAGCATGTCCAGCGAAGCAGTAACCATAGAGACCCATCGCAACAGGAAAAGTTGAGAGGTTTAGTGTTGTTGTTCCTTTTGTATGAATGGGAACATCATCTACCACGCCAACCCAGAACAAGCAAAGAACCACTGCAACCGTTGCAATAACTCCACAAGCTACAATATATATAAATAAATGTCCATTCAGTGTTGTATTCATCTCTAAGAATATAAATTTTGAGACAGATAGAATATTTGATTATAAATTTTGTTGTCCCATATTGTAATGTTTGACATATATGATAGTTTTTAAAATTTGAATTATGTCTTATTAACTATGTAAAATCGATTTTGTAGGATGAAAATTTGTAAAATTTTATCTCATCCAATGTAATATATCATTTCACGTATAGGACCGAACCTCTAGACGCGATTTGAGTGATCTAGACTTAATAACAAATGACTCAATTGAAGGTTGGATATTCTGATTACATATTAGATTTTTTAGTTAAATCTAACACAACTTTACAAAATTAATCTTACTCACCACTCATAACTTAAATATCTTTACAAAATTTCACAAATATCCTATAATAGCGGATTATTTTCTAAAATAATATAATAAAGTATCAATTAGATATTAATTTGTGTGAAATTTTGAAAAATACGAATCTTATAATTGAATCGATTAATTGATCAAATAGTGTAACATAAGAATTTGACTACTAGATATAAATGAATTATTCCTATCTTTTGGACATTATACAAGATGAAAAACAAAATACGAACTAGAATTGACTTTGGCAAAAATGCATTTATACCTGATATGTAACTTAGAATGCGAAGGTCCCGAAGCCAAACAGTAGGAAGAATAGCCAAGGTGGTCAAGATTGCAAATAGAATGTGTGCGTTCAATTCAATTCCACCAAAACTTAAATGTGCATTTGGAAATAAGGAAGACAAGTTGTCGCTTTCTAGAATTATGTATTCAATGCAACAAGCCTGCATAAAAGAATAATTAAACTAATAGGCAAAGTAATTTCAAGAAATTTTTTAAAAGAACTCCTTAACAAGAATTCTAAACTTCAAGAAATGGTATTCACATTAGAACTTGACATGCAAACTGTTTACCTTCTCAAAATGAGATGAAAGTATGTAGTAAAAAGTTAGAATAATAGTGAAGTTGATAAATTTCATATTAGTGACAAAACATAATAGGAGTTGAAACAAAACATTTACCCTTGTAAACTTAATTATATATCTTTTTCAAATTACTTACAATACTTTTAAATATTATAAATTAAAAAATACTAAAAATTAAATAAATATGAAAATACTATTATATTTTAAAAATCCATTAACAATAATAAATAAACAATTTCAATATTTAATAAAAAAAATAATTAGTAATCAAACAAT
>JBBPBR010000003.1:38158609-38190310 GCA_037974775.1 Cicer pinnatifidum
ACAATTTTTTTAAATTAAAAAAACGGTTACTATATATATACACATACATTGTAAGATGATTGGCTATTATTGGAAGATAATTTAAAATTAGTTTTGTACTCTAAGAAATAATGCTTCTAAATTATGTTTTAATAATAATGTATTGTCGATAAAAGTCTTATAGTATAATTAACCATATACCATTGATTAAGTGGATATTTATTTATGATAGTTATAAATTATTAATGGATAATAAAATCAAGTCTTAATTATAGTTTTGAATTCTCTATTTTAACTAATTTACGAAAATGATTTTTATAATTTAAAAGTCAACAATTTTAGTCATTCTATATCATTATATCATATGTTATATTATTTAAAATATATTTATATAACTATTTTTTTTGAATCAGAATAAAAATATTAAAATTATCAAATTTTAAAATTAAAAGATTGATTTCATAAATTAATAAAAATAAATAAACTAAAAGTGTGTTCATGTTATCTTTCAATGTAAAGTTTGTTTGCACGGAAAAAATGTGTAGTCTATTTTCTATTTAAATTATCTATTGGTGGAAAATAAATAAATACAAAATACTATTCAAATGAGATTGAAGATATGCAAAAAGAACTTACTGAAATGACAAGACGTCCAGTAGTACCAAAAGCTGCTTGGCCAATGTCAGGGTAAGTCTCAAGCCCAGGTTCACTATCCAAACAATAACGCAAAAGCAAGCCAGTATAAAAGGAGAAAACTGCAAATATAATCAATACAGAAAGTGCAGCCCATCCACCTTCTTTAAGGGCATAAGGGGTTGAAAGGATTCCTACTCCACAAAGGGCATTTATGCCTGCAAATTCCAAAATTCAAACGTCAATTACATTTGTAAGAAAAAGAGAATAGTGATTATATTAAACTGTCTATATGAACTATTGGTTTATTTTTATTGTAAAAAATATAAAATCGAGAATAACAATTTGACAGTCATGCAAACAACATTAATTAGAAAGTTCAGTTGTAATAAAATAATTAAAGTTATATTAAAAATCAAAAGCAACAGTTAATCCGAGACAAATAATATTTTTGCAAATATGACAATTATTTTGGAAGGAAATAGGGAATACATGATATGAGAGTAAATGGTCAACAAATTGACCTTTGCTCCCCCTTCCGTTTTTCATTTCACAACATATGATTGGTCAATGCATTGCACGGTTAGTTCTCAAAATGGTAAGGCTCATTAAAATTTCAATCAATAACTCCAAATATAAACACCAACATTTTACCTTCACATAATAGAGGAAGATTTTAGGAGTTAGAGACTAAAACATGATAAATCTTTAATTAACCAGTGTAAAAAATGAACAAAATCTTTAATAGTTTGCAACATTCAAACGTGTATTGACTCACAATCGAAGTTAAATTCATATAGAAATAGCAGTTCAATACTTAATAGTCAATTAATTGTAGCATATATATTTGATTGGTTCTTGTGAATGTGATAGATTGCTGCAACTAAGATAAATATAATATGTAAAGTATAGTAAAAATTGTCTTATCAGATTTCAATGTAGTTTTATCTAAAAGCAACATCTTGATTCAAATTTAATTATAACGTATTCAAAAGTAAGCAAAAACCAGACTAAAGGCTAATTAGTGTTCAATGAATAAGGGGTTGATTTCTTCTTTAATTAGTAGTTTTATCTAAATAGCATTTCTTCTTTTTTAAAAAAGGGGTTGATTTCATTTTCTTAAAACAAATAAATATAACACAAGGTTCCACTACATAGAACTCACCATTAAGCACAGCTTGTCCAAAAGTGCATTGGCCAGGAATATGAACTTCATGAGAAATCTTTGAAACATCCTTCTTAATGGAAGACCTCCTAGTTGGGTGAGGAGGAAGCAATGTGTGAGAGCTACGACGTTGTTGTTCATCAACTGTCGGTTGCAACAGAGGTTTTTTCACTGATGGTATGATTTCAGGAGTTTGTCTCCTTGTCAAAGTTGAAGCAAGAAATGAACTTCCTAATCTTGACAATGATGGGGTGCCCAGAAATCCAATATTTGGCGATGGCACACTACCATATAGATCAATGGATTGCCTGAAATTTTAATTACTTCATCAGAAACAGATTTCAGGTTTGATGCACTTCATTTAAGGGAAAGATAATTGCCTCATAAAACAAAAATTAACTCAACTAGCAAGGGTGATAATTTTTTTAAAAAAAATTAGGCAATGATAATCAGGCAGATCTTGTTTTCATTATTAATTAATTGAATCTAATCACAACATTTCCATGTTAAATTCAACATCAGCTATTGTGGCATGTGCTTGGTTTGAAACACCTAACAATCAAAATTGATTTTGTATTTGTCAAATATGACTTTAACAAAACATATTGATGTTTGGTTGGTATGCTGGAAAATTGATTTGTTTTTTCTCTCTAAACTGTTATTTGACTGTGTGCTTGTTTAGATTGACGCCTAAATCAAATTATACTATTGTGATTTTGATCAAAATTATACTTCGAAACTTCAACAAAATTATATACTTATGTGATTTCCTCAAATTTACAGTAATTTAAGTGATAAAAATAGCTTTTTACATTATTACAAAAATTACAGATGTGAATGGAAAAATCATCTAAATATATATTATTTTATTTCAACTCAATTCTATTTAATTATAGTTTATTTTTAAAAATAATTACTTCTAGAAGTTTTCATTAATTTATTACAACTTTAAAAAAAATCTAAAAATTTACTTCAAATGAAAAGATGTTTTCACTAATTTCTCATAAAAATTATTTTTGATAACTTATTATATTTAAAAAAAAAAAAAAAAGAGATTTTCATTATGCTAAACAAACACAAAACCCATTTGTTTTTTTGTTTTTTTTTAAATCTCTATCAAATAATCTCTAAATTATGATCAATAACAAATCAATTTCATAAAATTAATTTCATTTACAATTATTTTCTTTTTTCAAAAACATTGTTTCATATTAGAGACAAGCAATTCACAAAAACAAAGCAACTGAATTTGGACAGCAGTAGTTGATTGACCTGTAACTTTGAGGCCATGCCATGCTGTAAGAACTGGGTTTTCTCTGTGCCTGATTGTCATCAGAGTCATTGGAATAGTCTGATTCATTGCCATCATTTTCTTCTTTTCCCAACTCATTATCTTCGTCGCTCTCAATGTAAAAACCTTGATCTGAAACAGAGTTCTTCATCCTCCTTCAAGCGTTTGTTAATCGCACCCTGTAAAAATTTCCAATTTGTCTGAATGGTTTAATAAATCCATCTTATAGAAATTGAATGACCAAGAATCACAAATCACAAACACAAAATACTTGCAAAAATTATTTTACACAATTATTCATTTGTTACAAATAATGACATTTAAAAATTTGAGTTTGGTCAGCGTATTATAAAACAAAAGAAAACCTTAATGCGGGTAAGACCCAATGAATAAAAAACTAAAATTCAAAATTTTGCCTCATAAAAATGACACAAAGATGACAAAAATGGTGTTCAGATCAGTCATTAAAACGGATATTTTTCACCATTTAAATTGTTTCCTTTGATATTTTCGTGTATTTTTTTTCCTTAGAAATTGATTATTGTAAAAGAAACAAAAGATAAAACACAGAAAGAAAAAGACCTTTGTTCAATCTTCTCTTTTAATGGTATATGCTTATGCTAGATCACTGTCGTCTCTGCTACCATCACAGTGTTTGTTCTCTGAACACCAAAAGAAATGTTGTTTTGTAGTGTAGTACTACTTATTCGGTTGCGAAATAACCATTGCATTAGAATTAATTATTTCACAAATGAATAGTCTATTTTATTGAATTAACTTTTTTGGTCTATTTTTTATTGAATTATCTTTTTTAATTATGATATATTCTATTTTTCATAAATGGGGACAATCATAATTCTATTGTGGTAAATATAATATTAATTAAAATATTAAATTTAAATAAGACAAAAAAATGTTAAGTTGAAAAAAATAAATAAAATTATATTAAAAACTAAAAATAACAAAATTGTATAATAATTTACATATATTACATGTGTCAAAATATTTACATATAATTCATTAAATTTAATTTAATTGACAAATTTCGATATTGTTAAATTATATATTTTCATGTAAATTTGAATTTAATAACTCACAATTAAATAGTAAATTATTTGATACTTAAAATTCGTCCATAATAAATAAATCATATATCTACATTATTATTATTATGTTGACCCTTTCTTAAAAAAAAAAAATATGTTCAACCATCGTTTATGTTATACAAAGTTGTGATATTATTCATGACTTTCTTTTTACCAAATCATTTCACGAGTAAAAAACTTATAATTTTAAATTAACCATTATCTTTAATTTAATTAATAAAAAGTTTCTTTCTTTTTCAATTAAAAAATAAAATGAACTATAAACAAACGATTTCTGATAATTTTCAAATTATGACCGACATATCATTAAATATGTGCACAACTTTGAATTTCATTATCGTGCATTATTTATGTAAAATAATTTTATCAAGGAATTAAATTTATATAGAGTGAATTAATTTCTTACCAATTAAAACAATCTTTTTATATTTCTTTTATACAACAATATATATAAATTTAGTTCTACAATTATTTTTTGAGTCATTAAGATTTTAATTTTTTTGTTAGTCAACATCTAGAAGTTAATCGGTTTTTTTTTTTTTGACAAAATCATTAAGTTAATCTTGTCAAAAGATAACATTAAAAACTTAATGTTGCAAAAAAAAATATAAATAATCTCACAACATTGGTGCCAACGAAGTTGTGGACACAGTTCATTTGCTCAACAACAGAAGACAAAGCTTCTATCAAATTATATGCAAAGAAATTTTAAAACAAAAATGATCAAAACTAAAGAGAGATGTAACAAAAACCTGAAGAAATCAAATTCAGACATCACTGGAGAGGACCATCAGATTCGTCAAGGTCGGATCAAGAAGCTCTTAAAATTGACTTCTTCTGTTCCTAAATCACTCAATAGGCGGTAACAATTCAGTTTTTCACTGATCAAAACAGATTGGTTTACTTAATAAAGATGACACTTGGTTGAAAAGATTGCATGGAAAGTTATAAAGATTGAAAAATCAACAGAGAGAAAGAGAATTATCAAAGTAGTAAGGGAAAAAAATAGATAAAATTCAGGGAAGGAACCATAGAATCGATGCAGTAATAAAGAAGATGAAATAAATCTTTTTTTTTTGTTTGTTTTTTAGATCAACAATCTGTTCCCATTTTAGACACCGTGAAATGTGGGACACGGTAAATCCACGTAGTAGCAAATACAAGTAACAAGACTGAGCAAGTGGTGTGTTTTGAATTTTAGGAGAGAGAAAGTAATAATAAAATGTTACAAAATATATCACAAACAGTACAAAACTACAAGAGAACAGGGATAATGCATTAAAAAAAAATCATGCACATGTAAAAATTTTACATTAACAATTTAATTTTTCTTTTTAATTTGATATGTTATTATATTAGGTAATTTTTAATATGAACTATGGTATATCATAATTAATTTTAGAAAATGTTTATTAATCATATATACTTAATAGTTGTTTTTATTTTTATAATTAAAATAATTATTTATATGATATCAGTCTTAATAAAAATAGAAAAAAAAATAAATATATATTTTGTATTGAATCGACATCAATCAAATATTGTTTTATTTATAAAGATAAAGAATATCACAAACTATTATTTTATAAAAATACATTCGCCTATCAATATAATTTTCAATAATTGTAAAATCCTTATCTATAGTGAACTTATCTATTATATTATTGTAATTGTTTGATTAAATGATTCTACAATCATTAACTGTGGTTAAATGTAAAATAGTTTTACATTTTTACCCTTCACAATAAACTGTTAGATGCAAATAACATTTCTGCAAATGACTTGATTATTCCTTGTGAAAGTGCAACAAATAAATAGAGAAAAGCTGTAATAAGCTACAGCCCACATTCTAACTAAAATTACAGAAACAAACTTGACTACAAACTTCACTAAATCAAGTAACAAACAATGCTAAAAACCAGGACACTTATTTGACTAACCCTTATCATTCTCTCCCTTAAACTAGACTGCATTTGCAATTAGTTAATTTATAGAACATCACAAACTCCAAGCTTCCTTCTCAGCTCCCGAAATGACTCCAATTTCAGCGATTTAGTGAGGATGTCTGCTAGTTGATGCCTTGTACCACAAAATTCAAGCTGCACAACTCCATCATTCACAAGCTCCTTTAAGAAATGGTAGTGTACATCAATGTGCTTGCTCCTGCCATGCATTACTGGGTTCCTCGATAACTTAATTGTTGAGCTATTGTCACAGAAGATGACAATACTTTTACTGCCCTTGTAGCCTATCTTCTTCAACACCCTTTGCATCCATATTGTCTGACAACTACTTCCTACAACTGCTACAAATTCAGTTTCCATCGTGCTCAACGTTACTATCGGTTGCTTTCGAGAAGACCAGGCTATTGCAGCTCCACTAAGCACAAAAACATAACCTGAAGTACTTTTTCTATCCTCCACCGATCCACCATAATCACTATCAGTAAAGCCAAACAATTCCCAAGTTCCTTCCTTTTTTTTTTTAAAGAATGCCAAACTTTGTCGTAGCTTGCAAGTAGCGCATAATTCTCTTCGCTGCCGAATAATGAACTTATGTAGGTCTTGACATATACCTGCTCAGTAAGCTAACTGCATACATTATGTCCGACCTTGTAGCAGCCAAGTATATCAAGCTTCCAATCAACTGCTTGAAAAATGATCCATCCATTTCAACACCATTTTCATCTTTGGAGATTTTAAATCCTGGAACCATTGGATTTTCCATAGAATTGCTATGCTCCATTCCAAATCTTCTCAACACTTCCATCACATACTTCGTTTGACTGATGAATATACCACCATCAAACCCGAGTCTGACATATCGAGTTCCAAGATAATACCTCATCTTACCTAGAAAATACATCATCTTACCTAGAAAATACATCATCTTACCCAAGTCTGACATATCGAATTCCTTCATCATGGACTATTTGAATTCAGACATCATTTTTTCATCATCTCCAGTATAAATTAAATCATCAACCTTCATTTACCTTGTTTGACTTTGGTAAACAAAGTTTTCTCATTATCCTCTTTCTCAAAACCTTCATTTATGAAGTATGATTCAATTTGGTTGAACCATGCTCACAGTATCTGCTTGAGTCCGTACAAAGCTTTGTTAAGCTTACATACCTTCTGCTCCTCATTCTTTATTTCATAACCCCTTGGTTGTTCCATATAAACATTCTTAGCTAGCTTCCCATGAAGAAAGATTGACTTCACGTCTAGCTGAAACACACACCAACCTCTTTGTGTAGCAAGTGCCAAAATCATTCAAATTGTGTCTTAACGAGCTACAAGAGCGTATATTTCTTCATAATCAACTCCGTATTCCTAAGCATATCCTTTGGCGACCAAGCGAGCCTTGTATTTTTCTACTTCTCCAAGTTCATTCAACTTTATTTTGTACACCCATTTGACTCCTATTTTTTCGCTCATTTCGACAGCTCCATGAGATCTCACGTTCCAGTCTTCTCAATTGATCTCATTTTTGCGTCCATGGATGTCGTCCATTTCTCCTCATTTACTGCTTCATCAAATGAAGCAGGATCAA
The DNA here is from genome assembly GCA_037974775.1 of Cicer pinnatifidum. Taxonomy (NCBI): domain Eukaryota; kingdom Viridiplantae; phylum Streptophyta; class Magnoliopsida; order Fabales; family Fabaceae; genus Cicer; species Cicer pinnatifidum. The sequence goes on from JBBPBR010000003.1 coordinate 38,166,339, forward strand.
AATGAACGGCATGAGAAAACAAGACTAAATGAGTTTGAACCTCTTCCTCTTTATCTGAAAGACCTTCACCAGAGACGTAGTCATTCATCTATCCTGGTGCTATTCTATTTCGGGTTTCTGTCACTGAAGAAGTTGCATTTTCTTCTTCATTACCATTAGTTGATTCCTCATTCTCTTCACTTTTCTCATCTTCCCATTCCAAATCAAATGTGTTATCTTCTTTAGAGCTCTTCTCCCAATTCCATCGTCCGTCTTCTTCAAAGACGACATCCCAACTGATAATAATCCTCTTGGAGTTAGGATTGTATAGTCAGTATGCCTTTGATTCTTCACTTACACCAAAAAGGATACAACAACGACTCTTATCTTCAAGCTTTGTTCGTCGAGCATCTGATACATGAGCATATGCTATACAACCAAAGACTCTCAATGCCCGATTAAAGGCTTCAACCCCACACCAAGCTTTATATGGCGTCGTTTCCTTCACTGATGATGTTTGACATCTATTAAGATCATAGAATGCTCAGTTCACCGCCTCTGCACAAAATTTTCTTGGAACATTTTTCTCAACCAATAACCTCCTCGCCATATTCATCACGATTTTATTCTTCCGCTCGACGACTCCGTTTTGCTGCGGTGTATATGCAGTAGTTAACTGCCTCTTGATACCATTCATTTCACAATATTCCTTGAACTCATCTGATGTGAATTCACCTCCCACGGTCTGTTCTTAGACATTTAATGGACAAACTTGTTTCTTTTTCAACAAGAGTTTTATATAGCTTCAAGATAGTGAATGCATCTGACTTATAAGTAAGAAAATACACCTACACCTTCCTACTATAGTTATTAATGAAACAAATGAAATATCTCTTGTTGCCTTTCAAAAATGGAGAAATTGGGCCACAAATATCAATGTGAACCAGCTCCAATTTTGCTGATGCTCTCCATGTACTTCTTCATAGGATTACATCTTGATGCTGCTTCCCTTTCAAGCAATCAATGCACACAATTTCACCCTCAGAAAAACTTGGCAAGCCACTCACCATGCCTTTTGTTTGCAAAGTCTTCAACTCTTTGTAGTCGAGATAACCAAATCTTCGGTGCCAAAGGCGAGCCACGTCTTTAGTGATTGCTTGGAAATATCCTTTCTTGCTTACCCTTTAGAGTGATTGAATGTTTAATAGCAATGCAAACATTCGATTTGCTGCCATGTCGGCTTGGAATACCAAACCCTTTGTGCGGTGATAGATCCGACACTCATTTGACTATATTAGTACAACCAAACCCCTTTCTTGCAGCTGCCCAACACTAAGAAGATTATTTTTCGAACCGAGCACATAATACACATCTCGTACAAGGTGATTCACTCATTTTATAGTCAATCGAACACTTCCTTTTCCAACAACGTTCACGCTTGCATAATTCCTCAATATAACCACCTTGTTGAACCCTTCTCTTAATTCACAAAAGAGTGATGAATTACCACACATGTGATTGTTGCACCTAAAGTCAATATACGACGCAACATCTCGATCGCCTCCAAGCGTGTCAACATACACCATTAGCACCATTTCTTATGATTCCTCCAAATCTGCATAATTTGCTTGGCACTCGTATTGGAAGTGTCCAAGCTTATGACACTTGTAACACTCAACTTTTTCCTTACTCCATGGTTGGCTACCCCTGCCTCTGCCTTATCCTCGACCTCCTCAAAAAGCAACTCTTCCTCATCCTCTTCTACCATAGCTCTCTTCATGAGTTACCTTCAAAGCATGTTCATCTTCTCCACTGGCTTTGAACTTTTGCTCATGAACGAGCATAGAACTTTGCAAGGCATCCAAAGATAGTTGATCTATGTCCTTGGCTTCTTCAATTGAACAAACAATATTGTTCCACTTATCACTGAGGCTTCTCAAACTCTTCTCAACAATCTTGACATCATTCATATCTTCCCCATAATTCCTCATGTCGTTTGCAACCGTCATTACTCGACCAAAGTAATAAGTGATTTATTCACCTTGTTTTATTGTTAAGAGCTCAAAGTCCCGGCGTAGACAATTGGGCTGAGCTCTTTTAACTCGAGCATTGCCTTGGTACTTCAACTTCATGGAATCTCAGAGCTGTTTAGCTGTCTCCTTCTGTGTAATCGTCTTTAGAATTGACTTGTCAAGCGTCTGAAACAAGTAATTCTTAGCCTTCAAATCCTTCAGCTTCATCTCCTCCATGTTCTTTATTTGTGTTGCCGTCATCACATCCATATGCTTTGGCTCTGTGTAGCCTGATTCGACAACAATCCAATACTCCTTGGATCAAAGTAGATTCTCCATGACCATGCTCCAATGATAGTAGTCGCCGTCGAACTTCGGAATGGAGGCTGTTGCAAAGTTTGCTTCCGAACCCATCTCTCAAGTCACTACTCTGATACTAGATTGTTAGATGCAAATAATAGTTCTGCAAACGACTTGTTTCTTCCTCGTGAAAGTGCAGCAAATAAATAGAGAAAAGCCGTAACAAGCTACAACCCACATTCTAACTAAAATTAAGAAAACAAAATTGACTACAAACTTAACTAAATCAACTAGCAAACAATGCTAAAAACCAGGACACTTATTTGACTAAGCCTTATCATAAACCTCCATTAAACTCACATTACAATGTAGTTGTCAAAAAATTATCAAAAAAACAACTAGTATGTGTTTTAATTTATATTTACTTCTCTCTAGCAGAAAATGCCAATGAGTGCAATGCGATTCCTCAGTCCTAACCGTATCTTATCTATTATTGGATCGATATACTCTAATTCTGTTTTTTTAGCTGTCCGATATTCTAATTCTAGTAATGTCACGTTGTTTGGCACATGATTTCAAGGCGGGGATCATGTGCATGTTCATAACGGTCTCATATGAGACAAGAACCAGCTGTGACAAATCTAGCCATATATTTAATTAATAAAAAATATCACAGTAACTTTTATTTGTATATAATGTAAATTAAAGCAGCACAAACAAAATAACAATTGATAATAATTATTTTAAAAAGTTGATATCAATGACAATTTAAATAGTCATATTCATACATAATCCATGTTGTACTAATAAGCCTATCAATGTTTTTTTTAATGTGAATAATTAAATCATTTGTAAAAAATTCATAGTGCATTTAATATATGAATTATTTCTACAATTTTCAATGTTGACAAACCTTTCTTTATAGTTGTTATTGAGATTAGAAAATTCAAAATAAGATAAATAATTTTTTGATTATTTTGATTTTACTAATTTTTTGAAAGTAAATTTATTCAGATGGGGCTAAATACAAAAATATATGAACTTTAAGATAAATGTCATTTAATTTATTTATTTTTTAGATAAAATGATAAACAAATTTACACAATAAGATTTCCAGATTCAAATCCAAAATATGTATTCAATTTAATAATATTGACATTTGTCAGTTGAGTTAAGTCATAATAATATAATTTTAATTATATTTTTTAAATTATATATTTCAAATATTTCTATATACACTATTTCTAAATAATTAAATTTACTTTACATTTATGATAGTATAAAATACACTAATAATTATGACAATTTTCATTTATTATTATCATTTTGAATCAGATTTCACTTTTATTTTAATCTATAACCAACGGACGGGCCTATATATTACCTAATATATACTCTCTATGGACTTATAATAAATAAATAAAACATTCAAAATGTATTTAGTATAAATTTGAAACAAATATATTATGGTTTTTTTTGTGTGTGTATAATAATACATAATGATTTTTGTTTATTTTTAATTTAGGAAGAACTGTATTTTCAATTTTTTAGATAAAAAAATGTAAACTATGTAATATTTGTCTTCGATGTCCAATAGGCGGTTGTGGACGATCTAGTAAATATATAACAAGGAAACGAGCGAGTGTGGTACTTATATAGTAGAATTTAAAAAGTAAATAGAAAAACTTACTTCTTTCGTGTATCATGTTTGATATGTTAAGTTTTTTATTTTATCCTAAAAGTTTTATTTTTTAAAAAAGTATAATTAATAGCATTTCTCTTTTTATATTCTTAAAAAAGTCACAAGTGTGCATTAAATAAACTCTACTTTTATTAAATAATTTAAAGATAAAAATAATCTAATTTTATCACACATTATTATTTTTTAATAAGGGTTTAGAGATAGAGAGAATATTCATTGGTAAGATAGTCATTAATTATTTAGCTAGTACTTGTATTGATTTTCTAGTATTTACCAAAGTTAAATTTTGGAGACTATTTTTTTAAATAAAATGCAATGAGTCAAAGAATATATATATACACGTTAAAGGGGAATATAGACCTCAGTTTAGCAGAATTTATGAAGAATAAAACCTATTCTAACGATATTGCTAAACAGTTTACAAAATTCAAATTTTATTAAACAAAAGATTAACCACAGTCCCAAGTATCAATCCTAAAAGAAGATTAACAATAACAAGTATTGTCTAATAGAGAGTGCAACAGATACAATAATTGTTCAAAAGATTGATCAAGATACAAGCATCCCAAATTAACAATTCAAGCAATGTCAATTAATACAGAAATTTCACTATTGCATGCAATCAAGATTAATCAAATAAGCAATGCAGAAATAAAAGAGATAAGGGTAGGAAATTGTACACCGCAATTTTTATACTGGTTCAACCGTCTGTTTGACGGCCTACGTCCAGTCCTAAGATCAAACCAATCTTAGCCTTTTCAATAGAATCTTGTAGAGTCGTTTTACAGATGTTCCAGCGCTCCCCGCCTATCAATCTTAAAACCACTCTCCATATTCTATCGTTATTCCACTGTATCCCAGAGTTCCTCTACAAACTCTTCCAAGATCACAACACAGTTTCTTCTTGATGAGACCTCTCAACACAGAAGATAACTACCAGTTTCACCACTGGATTTTTCAACGTTCTTTGTTTACAGAATCTTTGTTACAGAAAATCTAAAAAGAAATATACAAAATTTCTTTAGCAGTCTTCTTCTCTAGTTCTCTTTCTCAAGCAATCTTTTTCAGGTCTCTATTGATCACGAAGGATGGTTGGTTCAAGTCTGAAAAAGTAATATTCAAAGTTATTCCAAATGTGAGAAAGAGATGTCAGAAAGTTATATTTTTTTTCTATCTGTGTGTTATGAGAAGAAGTAATTGAAAAACGTTTATATAGTTTTGGAAAAAAACCAGATGAATCGATTTACCAATCGATTCATTAATGTAATAAAACAGGCTCAATCGATTTACCAATTCGATTTCGCGAATCTTGTTTTTCTTGAATCTTGAAACTACATAAACTAATCGATTTACCTAATCGATTATTTTAATCCACTTTTCAGAGCTTTAAAAGCAGTTCATAATGGAATCGATTGCCTAATCGATTGAAGATGTTTTGTTCCAACAACGAGATCAAAACAATCGATTACTCAGTCGATTCATTAATACAAATAATCGATTTATTAATACACATAATCGATTTGGCCATAGGCTAAGTTTCCTCTGTAGCTTAAAATATTGTTCCAATCGATTTTGCCAATCGATTATACTGGTCTCAGGGACTTAGTTGTTTTTGTCAAATTGATTAGCCAAATCGATTTCGATTATTACAGGGAGTTAGCTTATTTTATGCTAATCGATGTGTCAATCGATTACGTAATATGTTTCTGAAAAGAGATTTACCAGTTGGTTCGTCCAATCGATTTCTCAATCGATTGATGCCAAACTTGTTAAACAAGAAATTTGTTTCAATGGATTGTGCCAATCGATTGTGTTTATCACAGACCATGTTCATTTTGAAACCTTATTTTTGAAATCGATTTGCCTAATCGATTATTTAATGAATGGCTTGGCTCTGTAACTTGCACAATCGATTTTGTCAATCAATTTAAACAATCAGCTTAGTCTTTGTGATTTGAACAATCGATTACCTTGCTAAACGGCTTGCTTATGACTTGCACAATTGATTTTCAGTAAATGTGCCAGTCGATTTGCCTAATCGATTGCTTAATCACAGACTACACATTTTCATACAACCCTATTACAACATCGATTTGCCTAATTGATTTGCTTAGTGAATTTTCCAACTTTTGTTGATTCCTTGAGTTCCAAGCTATTGTCTCAAGTATGTAGGGTTAAGTTGTTGTTCCTAAAATTTTACTCAGTTTAAAATGTTAGATTTATCACATGATGTATGTTTGTCAATAATATAAAAAATGGACATATGTCTAACAATCTCCCCCTTTTTGATTAAGTGACAAACATGCAATTTTAACTTGGGATATATTTCAAGGAATGACATTAGAATTACAAAAACAGAGAAGCTCCCCCTAGATTTGAGCAGTCATGCTGTTCATACTTTGGAATTAGGGTTAGAGCCACAAAACAAAACAGATCTAAAATATCATGCATTATCAATGCCATGTAAATGCTATGTAACAGTATCAGATCGTATCAGAGCAGTTTGCAACAACACTATGTAGCAGTATCAGAGCAGTTTGTTTATCAATATCAGAGCAACTAATATTAGAGCAAATTGATCAATTGTAGCAGTATCAGAGCAAATGGATCAATTGTAGCAGTATCAGAGTGGATCAATTGTAGCAGTATCAAAGCAAATTTATCAGTTTTGTAGCAGCAGTGGAAGCAGTAAATTCAATTTAAGTGCATATCAACACTATGTAATAAGTAATACAAGTTAACAAGTTATAAATTTTCTCCCCCTTTGTCAGTTAATCCAAAAAGAAGTAAAGGAGAGAACATGAAAGGAGAAATCATCAACAGAAAATTTCTCCCCCTATGTCAGTAACAAAAAGAACACTGGTGATGATGGCTTCAGAGCAAAACAAAAAACAGATTAAAGCAGATTATGGCAGATTACAGAAAACAGCAATATAGATCAAACAATTAAACATAAACCCAGTTTGTCATATATTTCAACAGAATAGTACACGGAGCAAGAGCATTACACAGGAATAGCAGAGCATCTCAATACAACAGAGAACCTAAACACCTAAACCCCTAGACTGGGCTGTTCCTCACTATTAGCTAAGGGAGAGGCAGAAACCGCTGTATTACCCTCAGCATGTGTCTCCTCAACATGAGGTTCAACACTATCTAATGTCGCGGGATTTGGTTCTTCAACTGCTTGTCGGCCAATCTCAGCAACATCTCTAAAAGACAGTTTTATGCCTAGATGTTCCTGGATTGTTGCGACATCCTACGCAACCGAGTTCAGATCAGCTTGAAGCTTTCCGAGAGCAGCTTCCATCCTTGCATTTGATGCATCCACTTTGGCGTTGTGAGCTGCCTGCGCTGCCATAAACTCCAGCAATTTGGCTAAGATTTAAGAATTTGCTCCAGGTGTTTGGCTAACAAAAACTTCCTCTTGGATATCACCATTGAGAAAGGCACTTTTCACATCCATTTGATAAAGCTTAAAGTCCATTATACATGCATAAGCAAGTAATATTCTAATGGCTTCTAACCTAGCTACAGGGGCATAGGTTTCACCAAAATCTATTCCTTCTTCCTGATTGTAACCCTTGGCCACTAATCTAGCTTTGTTCCTAGTGACGACTCCATTCTCATCTAATTTGTTCCTAAAAACCCATCTTGTTCCTATGATGTGCTTATTTTCTGGTTTAGGTACTAGAATCCAGACCTTGTTTCTCTCAAATTGGTGTAACTCCTCTTGCATAGCAAGTATCCACTCACTATCTAGTAAAGCCTACTTAATGTTCTTGGGTTCAATCTGAGATACAAAGGCTGTAAAGTTACAGAAATGTCTAAGGTTCTTCCTAGTTGCAACTCCTTTAGAGATGTCCCCTATAATGTTGTCTATGGGGTGATTCTTATTGAACTTCCATTCCCTAGGCAAATCATCAGTCCTTAATGGTTCTACACAGTCAGTACTAGTTGGAGGTACAGGTTCAATTGGTTCTAATTGTTCAGATTCTACAACTTCATCCAAAGAAGCATCAACTATAGAAGGAGTGTTGTTCAAGTTTTCATTAAAAAGTTCATCAAACTTCACATGAACTGACTCTTCTATGGTTTTTGTTCTTTTGTTGTAGATTCTATAGGCTTTGCTAGTTTGGGAATAGCCTAGAAAGATACCCTCATCTGCCTTGGGGTCAAACTTACCTAGGTGTTCTTTGCCATTGTTTAAAACAAAGCACTTACAACCAAAGACTCTAAAGTAAGAAATACTTGGCTTTCTACCCTTGTACAACTCATAGGGAGTTTTCCTAAGAATTGGCCTAATTAAAACCCTGTTGACAAGATGTGTGGCAGTGTTAATTGCATCAGCCCAGAAATACTTAGGAATATTTGAGTATTTAAGCATAGTCCTAGCTAATTCCTCTAAAGACCTATTTTTCCTCTCCACTACACCATTTTGCTGTGGAGTCCTAGGGGCTGAATACATATGATGAATACCATTCTGTTCACAGTATGTATCAAAAGAATCATTTTGGAATTCACCTCCATGATCACTTTTGATGGACATTATTTTCTGACTAGTTTCATTTTGTACCAAGTTTGCAAACTTTTTGAAAACAGAAAAAGCGTCACTTTTATGAGTCAGAAAGAAAGTCCAGGTGAATCTAGAATAGTCATCAATTAACACGAAACCATACAGATTACCTCCAAAACTTCTCACTTGGGATGGGCCAAAAAGGTCCATGTGAATCAGCTGCAAAACCCTATTGGTTTTGACCATGTCTATTGGGGGAAACGAAGATTTGACTAGTTTACCTCTCTCACATGAATCACACAATCTATCCTTAGTAAACTTTCTGTTCGGAAGACCTATAACTAACTGTTTGCTAACAAGTTTATTCAAGTGATCTATATGAATATGCGCAACACGTTTATGCCATAACCAGTTTTCATCAGCATTTGATAATAAACAACAAACAGTACTAGCAGGCAAAGCATTTAAATCTAGCATGTAAATGTTGTTAACTCTATCACCAACCAATTTGATACCTTTATCATCCTTATTCTCAATTATGCAAGAATGTGGTGAAAAGCTTACTTGGAAACCATTGTCACAAAGCTGACTTATACTTAGAAGGTTGTGTTTTTGCCCTTCCACGTATAAGACGTTTTTGATGATTGCAGTTGATTCACTGCCTATGTCACCAACACCACAGATCTTACCCTTATTATTGTCACCATATTTGAAAAATCCTCCATCTTTTAGGCTTAGGGACAAGAACATTGACTTGTCCCTTGTCATATGCTTTGAGCACCCACTATCAAGGTACCATTGGTGCCTTGTGGATCTCAAGCATACCTGCAACAAAATCAGAATTTCGTTTTAGGTACCCAATATAAATTGGGTCCTGGGGGGTCAGTTTCAAACTTTGGTGTCTTGACCTTCCAAATTTGTTTACACCCTCTGTTGGCAAGTTTTTTAAATTTGCAATTGTAAACAAAATGTCCTTTTCTACAACAGAAATGACATGTGACAGCAGAGGACGCATATTGTTTTGGTTTAATAAAGACACTATGCATATGACTAGATCTACCATACTTCTGGTTATGTTTAACATTCCTATATCCAATTCCATGTTTATTGTGATTTTGTTTAACATGCATATTTGGTTTATAGCCTAGTCCAGATTTCTCATTGAAATTCCTTTGATTACCAAGAAGCATGTCTAACTGGTTTTTACTACTGTTAAACTTCTCTAGATCACTATGCAATGCATGAGTTTCCTTTTTCAGATTTTCGTTTATATCCTTAAGGGACTCATGCTCAAGTTTAATCTCATCATACAACATGCATTTCTCTTCTAATAACTTCTTAGTACTAATCAACTGTTTAATAGTACTAACATACTCATCATGTAATTCACTAAATGCATTTTGTAACTCATCATATGAAGGATTAGATGAACTTACCTCACTTTCCGAATCTGAGTCTGTTTTAGCCATAAGACATAGGTTTGCTTGTTCTTCTTCGGAAGATGAAGAGGATTCGTTGTCATTGTCGTTCCATGCAACATAAGCTTTTCTGGATTTAGGAGCTGGTTCCTTGCCTTTGTTCTTTGCAGTTCTATTTTTGTTTTGCAACTTGTAACACTCAGACTTTATGTGGCCTGTTTTTCCACACTCATAACAGGTTATTGTCTTGGTGTCATTTGTCTTAGAACTTGATGGTTTTCTGAACTTGTTGTCTTTCTTTTTCAGAAACTTTTTGAACTTTTTGACAAGTAACCCAATCTCTGATTCTTCATCAGTTTCACTGATTGACTCATCCGAGCAGCTTTCTTGTTCAGCTTTTGATTGGTGTGCTTGGACTTTCAAAGACAGCCATTTCCTTTTCCTGTCAGTTTTTTCAGCCTCATTGAGTATGTGCAATTCCATTTCATGCTCCCTCAGTTTACCAAACAGTGTAGCTATCGCCATACTTCCAAGATCCTTTGATTCTGCAATGGTAGTAATTTTTTGTTGCCATTCTCTAGTTTGGCATCACATGACTTTGCTGATTTGTTGTTCATTGTCAATTTCCTTTCCTAGTGCATTCAAGTTATTGACAATGTGTGTGAATCTGGTTTGCATGTCATTGACTGATTCCTCTTTCTTCATGCTGAATAGCTCGTACTCATGCATCAATGTATTTACTCGAGCCCTTTTCACGTCAGTGGTTCCTTCATGTGTCTGTTGAAGAGTGTCCCACATCTCCTATGCAGTCTTGCAGTTTGAGACCCTGAAAAACTCATCAGCAGATAATGCAGAGGTTATTATATTCTTAGCCTTAGCATTATAACCTACCTTCTTCTTATCATCCTCAGACCAGTCAGCTCTGGGTTTAGGGATGAAAGAATTATCAGTTCCTGCAATTTTTGGCACATAAGGTCCTTCTAAAACAGCATCTAATATGTCTATGCTAGTTGCTTCTAGGAAAATCAAGATCCTATGTTTCAAGTACATATAGGCGGCCCCATTAAAGGCTGGGGGCCTAGCCAATGAAGCACCCTCTCCTAGGAATTCTGAGGTCATTATCTTTTTATGAGAGTTACTCTAAAAAAAGTAGGCTCTTAATGCCAATTGAAGGGGAATATAGACCTCAGTTTAGCAGAATTTATGAAGAATAAAACCTATTCTAACGATATTGCTAAACAGTTTACAAAATTCAAATTTTATTAAACAAAAGATTAACCACAGTCCCAAATATCAATCCTAAAAGAAGATTAACAATAACAAGTATTGTCTAATAGAGAGTGCAACAGATACAATAATTGTTCAACAGATTGATCAAGATATAAGCATGTCAAATTAACAATTCAAGCAATGTCAATTAATACAGAAATTTCACTATTGCATGCAATCAAGATTAATCAAATAAGCAATGCAAAAATAAAAGAGATAAGGGTAGGAAATTGTACACCGCAATTTTTATACTGGTTCAGCCGTCTGTTTGACGGCCTACGTCCAGTCCTAAGATCAAACCAATCTTAGCCTTTCCAATAGAATCTTGTAGAGTGGTTTTACAGATGTTCCAGCGCTCCCCGCCTATCAATCTTAAAACCACTCTCCCTATTCTATCTTTATCCCACTGTATCCCAGAGTTCCTCAACAAACTCTTCCAAAATCACAACACAGTTTCTTCTTGATGAGACCTCTCAACACAGAAGATAACTACCAGTTTCACCGCTGGATTTTTCAACGTTCTTTGTTTACAGAATCTTTGTTACAGAAAATCTAAAAAGAAATATACATAATTTCTTAAGCAGTCTTCTTCTCTAGTTCTCTTTCTCAAGCAATCTTTTTCAGGTCTCTATTGATCACGAAGGATGGTTGGTTCAAGTCTGAAAAAGTAATATTCAAAGTTATTCCAAATGTGAGAAAGAGATGTCAGAAAGTTATATTTTTTTCTATCTGTGTGTTATGAGAAGAAGTAATTGAAAAACGTTTATATAGTTTCTGAAAAACAACAGATGAATCGATTTACCAATCGAATCATTAATGTAATAAAACAGGCTCAATCGATTTACCAATTCGATTTCGCGAATCTTGTTTTTCTTGAATCTTGAAACTACATAAACTAATCGATTTACCTAATCGATTATTTTAATCGACTTTTCAGAGCTTTAAAAGCAGTTCATAATGGAATCGATTGCCTAATCGATTGAAGATGTTTTGTTCCAACAACGAGATCAAAACAATCAATTACTCAGTCGATTCATTAATACAAATAATCGATTCATTAATACACATAATCGATTTGGCCATAGGCTAAGTTTCCTCTGTAGCTTAAAATATTGTTCCAATCGATTTTTCCAATCGATTGTAGTGGTCTTAGGGACTCAGTTGTTTTTGTCAAATCGATTAGCCAAATCGATTTGGATTATTACAGGGAGTTAGCTTATTTTATGCTAATCGATGTGTCAATCAATTACGTAATATGTTTCTGAAAAGAGATTTACTAGTTGGTTCATCCAATCGATTTCTCAATCGATTGATGCCAAACTTGTTAAACAAGAAATTTGTTTCAATGGATTGTGCCAATCGATTGTGTTTATCACAGACCATGTTCATTTTGAAAACTTACTTTTGAAATCGATTTGCCTAATCGATTATTTAATGAATGGCTTGGCTCTGTAACTTGCACAATCGATTTTGTCAATCGATTTAAACAATCAGCTTAGTCTTTGTGATTTGAACAATCGATTTGCCAATCGATTAGCTTGCTAAACGGCATGCTTTTGACTTGCACAATTGATTTTCAGTAAATGTGCCAGTCGATTTGCCTAATCGATTGCTTAATCACAGACTACACATTTTCATACAACCCTATTACAACATCGATTTGCCTAATTGATTTGCTTAGTGAATTTTCCAACTTTTGTTGATTCCTTGAGTTCCAAGCTATTTTCTCAAGTATGTAGGGTTGAGTTGTTGTTCCTGAAATTTTACTCAGTTTAAAATGTTAGATTTATCACATGATGTATGTTTGTCAATAATATCAAAAATGGACATATGTCTAACACACGTGTGTGTTCTTTTCTATTTAAATAAGCTTACCTTGTATAATTAAATTAAATTAAAAAATTTAAATTCCTCATATGAGTAACACATACTAAATATTTATGAGTAACTAAATATTAAAATGTTAAATTAAAAATAATATCTTTGACTTTGATGACGAAATTAGATTTATGAGTAACACATACTAAATATTTATATATTATTAAATTTTTTTAAAAATATTTTAACGACTTGAGTCACACATCTTAATATATAGAAGTGGAAAATTTCAAATTTAACTCAAACTTTTATATATTAATATATATACACCTATCAATTAAAGTGTGTTTGTATTTGTGAGACTGTATCATCATCAATGTGTATCTATATAATATAAATATGAATCCATTAACGAAAAACATTTACACACATGATATTCTATTTTAATTTAATTGATATTATTTACATTATCGAAAAAAATGTTTGCGACATATCATTTTATAGTTTATTCTTCAAAATAATATGGTGGGAACAAACCTATTTTAATACAAATGTCATGTCTTTTAATATTTTTTTAACCAATTTTTAAGTAAATATTATTACATTTGTCACATCAAGTTTATCCGCGAAAAAGGAGTCGCCACCAATTTTATTTTTTATTAATGAAAAATTAGATAAAACCTAAATTAATGATTTTTTTTTTTATCAAAAATTTAGATTCGAGAGTCGATTACAAGTAGGGAAGTATTACCGCTCTACAACGTTCGTTAAAACGGTTACCTTATAATTTAATTATACACAAACAATTTATTTATTTCTTTTTACCCAAAAAAATAATAAAAAAAAATTAAATTATTTACATTAATAAAAGAAGAAAAAAAAATATTTTTTTATTAATTTGGTTTGACAAGGGAAAAACCTTTCTCGTACGTATCTCGAGGTGCAATAGGAAAATCAAAACACACGTAGTTCTTAGATAAAATATTATTAGATAAAATATATTTGTGTGTTACTGATTTTATTATTATTTTTTATTATTTTTTATTTTATCTACGTATAAAAAAATATATAATAATAATAATAATAATAATAATAATAATGATAATAATAATAATAATATTTGTTCATGGATTATATCTTTTATTTTTGTCTTAAATTAAAGAAAAAAAATTGATTTTTTTTTTAAAAAAACAACGTAACGTGGCGGTATGTGAACGAGACAGATGGACACGACGGTGAAATAATTTGTAAAATTGTGTCTAACTCTTATAAACACGCCTTTGATGAATCTGATATTACAAACTCGCTTTGATAATTTTCGTTTGATACACTACAAAAAACACTCATTTTGTGGCCAACTTATAAAATATTTTGTGGCTGAAAAAAATCCTCACAAATTACTGACCGAAAAAGCCCTCACAAAAACTAAAATTCAAAATTGTTGTTATTTGTGGTGGAAAAAGCCCTCACAATGGATTTGAATTTCAGCAGGATTTGGTAAAGGCAAAAGCTCTCACAAAATTACAACATTGGACTTTTATGAGGGCTTAGGCCGCCACAAAATCACACATTTATAAGAGCAAAAGTCACCACAAAGTCACTCTTTTGTGACTGCAAATGCCGCCACAAAGTCAGTTATTTTCTGGCTACAAAGGCCACCACAAAAGCCACCACAAAAGTCCACATTACCGTTGGCACTTATGGCCGCTTATGCCGCCACAAAGGCCTAATTTTGTGGCTACTTTGGCCGCAACAAAGTCTCATTGTTCTCCTATAAATATAACTCTTCCTCGCATTTTTTATTTCTACCTTCTCATTAAATTTTCTATCTACCTTGTCTCTAAATTTTATCTCCACCTTCTCTCTACAAATATTTTTTCTCCAACTTGTCTCTCTATGTTATTTGTTAAATTTCGGTATGTTTTATTTATTTGAAGTTTTTTTTTTTAAAGAATATTATTTAATTTTTATTTTGACAATGCTGCTATTGTGGTTATTGCGACGAAATGTTACTTGTTTGTAAACTTCAAGTCATACACTACTCAGCATCAAGTATGTAATACATTTTAAATATAGATTAGTAATTATATAATTATTATTGTTATATGATTTTAAAATATTTTTAGACTAAATATTTTATTTTAAGATGTAGATTAATATATTATTTTTAAATTTTAATATTAGTTAAATTTGTTAAAAAAAAGTACTAATAAAATATTTAAATTGTAAATTTTATACTCAAATAAAAATGTAATTATTTTTTAAATTTTTGTTGAAGTGTTATTTTTTTTTATTATAGTTATTATTGGTATTGTGATTTATTATGCTAGTATAATATAATTTTATTAAGAAATTGTAATTTTTTAAGCAACAAAATAATACTTATGAAAAACAAGATTTTTACTAATGATCTAATCATAACATATGTAATATCATAAATATAAAATATTTTTACATTATATTTAAAATACATAAAAAGTTCTTCATTCAAAATGTTGGTAGATTTGTCCAAAATAAATAAAAATTATGTTGCTTACATAATATATGATAAATAAAAATTTGAAACATAGTAAAAACATTATTAAAATTAATGATATTAATATTTGTTGTTAGTTATTACAAAGATTTGTAGTTGAGTTCGTACAAAAAATTTATATACTTTTAGGGTCTCTATATTTATTTTTAAGGACTTATTTTATGAAAAAGTTCATTGCACATATTTTAAAATATTATTTTAATTTATATATATGTAGTCTCAATTATGATTTAACATATTATTTGTAAATGTTCACTTAATTGATATATAAAGTATGTCATAATTTATTATTTAGTAATTTGTAGATGTTAATAACAATATATATAATGCTTTTGAAAAATAAAGCAATTTATATATAAAAACATCGATCTTATTAATGATCGTGTAAAATTTATATATAGTTGGATGTATGATATAAATTTTCATGGAAGGAATGATTTTAAACAACATTTTGCTAACAAGGTTGAAGAGTTTCTCAATTTTGCGAGAGTGCAAAAAATTGTCGAAGATGAAGGGGGATGAGATGTCCATATTTTTATGTCGATGTAGACGGTTTAAGAGTGAAGATGAAATAAGAGGGCATTTATATGTAAATGGATTTCAACCTAATTATTGGATTTGGACTAATCATGGGGAAGAGTCTCTGACAACGCCTTGTGTGAAAAATTACATAGTTCCTTCAAGTAGAACTAACATGCTATGTGTAGATTGTAACACCCTAAATTTTATATTAAACTATTTTATTAGTTAAGTACGATTTTAAATAATTAGTTAAATATTAAAATTATTTTAGAATATATGATAATAAATTTTTGGACTAATTTTTGTTATATAGGGGATTTCTATGATGTGTTAGTTTTATAAATCTTAGATTTTATAAGCGATATAAATAATAAATATTATATTTTATTATTTGATATATTTTTAAAAAGTAATAGAATTTTAGTGTAAAATATATATTTTAAAGAAAAATATTTTATACGATTTTATGTGTATACACGTGTATCCAATTAATGTAATACCTTTAGGTGCGCTTGTCTGATGTTAAGTATGCATGTAGTTATATTTCAATTATTTATAACTATTTTCTATTTTTAGTTATTTTTTTTATAAATAATAATCTTGAGATAGTAGTGATATTGTGTTTGATTTACTTTATTTTTATATACTTGTTATGACATTGTGATTTTATATATATTTATTAAGATTTAGTAATTCATATAAAGTGTTGATATTATATTTATTTATTTTATAATTTCGACTATTCTATAATGATGGTAATATTTTAATTTTAGTATTTGAAAAAAAAATAATAAATATTATTATAGGGATTATTGTAAATATGAGATTTTTTATTATTAATGTATTTTAAAAGATTAATTATTTTTATTTATAAATTATTAGTTTTGAAATAGTAATAATACTTTATTAATGAAATTGTGTTTTAAAAAATAAAATAAAATAAAACTAGTAAAACCTAAAAGGAGACCAATGAGTTTGATTCATGAATCCTAATTGTTAATAAAATAAAACAAATAAAAAAAGGAAGGGAGTTGAAAGGGCTGCCGTAAAACCAAGGAGGAAACACAACAATAACCCTATCGTTTGACATCGATGATCGATAACTATTCCAGAAAACTTTCTCCATTTTCGCCCAAATTTGAGTATGCTATTTCATTCATTTAACTTGTCAATTAAACATAATTTTCCAGATTTTTAACAACCCCAATTTCTCTCTAAAATACCCGACTTCTTCGTTTGTAGAATTCGTTGTTTTGCACCGTTCTCCTTCACTGTAAGTCCGATTTGGGTGAAACCAACGCCAAAACGACCGTGTGAAAAGTGGCTATATTATCCAGTAATTGGGTTTCTGATTTATGGTAATCTTCCTTGACAGAATTTCGATTTTTTTTTAGAGTATCTTCTCATAATTTATTTTTAACGTTTACCCATAAACTGTCGAGTTAGATCGATTGAAGGACAAATAGTCAATGCACAAAGGTCGTTTGCTTGTGGAATCATATTCGTGTGTGAAAGCGTCAAAATAAGGTAAGGGGTGAGAGAGCGTTTAAATTCATAAGTATAATATAATTAGAGATGAACGGGAAAACTGTATTTCCCAACGATTCATTCGGGGCTCGCTACGTACGGCAGTAGCCTTTTGAGTTATAAATTAATTAATGTTAAAATATGAGAATTGTGAGATTAAAATATGAATAGAGATATTTATAAGGTGTTGATTGATTTAACTTCGTTAAATGTGTGGTATTGGATATTATTGTGATGTTTGATTTATTTTTATTAAATGTGTGATATTTGATATTATTGTGATATTAGATGTTGAATGAATTTTATGTATATGTTTGATTAGACGTGTTTATGTGATGATGTATGCTTGATGATAGTGATGCTATAAATTTGTGATGAGTTTATGTGATGAAATATGATTAATGATATTGATGTTGTGAATTTGTGATGAGAATATTGAAGTAACCCCATAGTTGGTGAAATAATTGTGATTTCAATTTATGTATTAGATGACGGTTCTTAATGGAGTATCATAGACCAACGAGGGGAGAAAATAAATATTGAGAAATTGTGAAGTGAAGATTATTTTGTCATCATATAGGTAGGGCCTGACAAGCCTAATGATTTTGGAGAAGTACAACTGAATGAGCCTGATCGTGGCGGTCTGCTGTCGAGTCTTAAGGCAAGATTGTTAGACCTTGGAGGTATTCGGGTGGGGAATTCCTAGGTGACTTGGAGGTAGCACTCCAAATGTCGGGAGCTACCACGCAACACACGTTTACCTCGATTGTAACGTATATGTGTCTCGGGTTGAGTTAAGGGGATCTATGAGGACAGGGCCAATTTGAATTATCCGTCCACCGGGATGGTGGCATAGTATCAAGCCTCCTAACCAAGTACTTCAGAGTTAGAATGGTACCACATTGTGAAGTAGAGTCTAAGCCCATGCGTAGCATTGCATTTTATTGTAATTGTTTTGTTGTTATTAATATGTATCGTGTGTGGTGATAATTTCTCTTAGACAATTTGATGTTACAGTGAAATCTATTGATTTTCCTTGAGTGGTTTTGACATTTGAATGTGATATTTTCTTGATGGAATATTTGTGTAATGATACGGTCCTATTATGATTGTTTGCTTGTTCTTCTTACTTGTATTATATTGTCATCATGATTTCGAAACTCACCTCCTTCGTTATTTGTGTTTGACTGGCTGGGCCCTGCGTAAGCGAAATCGCAGATATTACAGGTTAATGAGTCTTGAAGTTCAAGTTTGAGAGGAACCCCGCTCTGATAGGTGATACCGGGAATAAGGGTTTTAATTTGTATTTTACTTATTTAATTTGAATCGAATTTTTGTATGAAAACCTTAGAAGTACTAGTAAGTTTTTAGAATTAAATCAAGTAATTATACTTAAATCAAGCTTATCGAGATTGCACTATTTTAATGGATGAAATAAGTTTAAAGTGTTTTTATTTTTATTTTTATTTTTGAGGAACGTGATATCCTAAATTAAATAATAAAGTTTTTATTTTCTTGAAAATATATTTTTATTTATCCGCTGCAAATTTTATAGGAATATGATATAAATTATTATATATATTATTTTGGGATTTAGGGTGTCACATAGATTACTATAACTATCAGCACTTTAAGGTGATGAATGATATGATTTCGGATGTTGTTTGGGTTAATTTATCATTAAATGAAGATCAATATGAAGATACTGATGAACTTCCAAATGAAGAAGCTCATATATTTTATGGTCTTTTGAAATAGACAAATAAACTGTTATTTGAAGGATCTCCAAACTCAAAGTTATCAATGTGTATTAGACTTTTAGGTCAAAAGTCTCAGTTTCATGTTCCTGATTTAGCTTTAGATTTGATTACTAAAATGATGCTCGATGCAACACCTATTAAAGATGGTTTGCCGCAAAGTTATTACGACACGAAATGGTTAGTGTCAAAGTTAGGATTGGGTGTAAAGAAGATTGATTGTTGTGTTAAAGGTTGCATGTTGTATTTGAAGTAGCAATGTCAATTTATAAGAAAAAGGTGTGTGAATTGTAAATGCACGCTTTTACAATTCCTATTAAAACTTGAAGAAAATAACTCAAGATTGATCTTGGTTGTAAAAATAGAAAATGAAGAACGTTCTTGGTTTTAACAAGAAAATAGAGAACGTTCTTGATTAGTTAAAACTAACAATTTAATTTATCTAGTTAACTAGATAATCAAACAGACTGAAAGTAAGTAGATAAGGGATGAGATACCACACAAGGATATATCCTGGTTCACCCAACTCAGGCTACGTCCAGTCCTCACAACTGTGAGATTTTCCCTAAGTGCTAAAATAGAGAACGATCTTGGTTTTACACACTGTGTTTCAGATCAACCTTGATCTGTTACAAAAAAAAAAAAAAAACCTTTCCACC
This sequence comes from Cicer pinnatifidum, assembly GCA_037974775.1. Classification (NCBI taxonomy): domain Eukaryota; kingdom Viridiplantae; phylum Streptophyta; class Magnoliopsida; order Fabales; family Fabaceae; genus Cicer; species Cicer pinnatifidum. Next base: position 38,186,354 of record JBBPBR010000003.1, read on the forward strand.
CATAAAGTAGTTCAATCAAATCACCTATCAATCTTTAGATAGGATTTTATAGTTCACCTTTTAATCATAAAAGGATTTCCTACAAGCTTACTCAAAACTATACTTCACACTATAGCCTTGAGTTTACAATGATATGATTTAAAGTGTTTTGTTAGAATTTGAGAAGGCTCAACACTTGTTTGAGTTCAGATTCTTTGACAGAGAAATACACAAGAATGGTTCTAAGAATTGAATGGGAAAAATCAAAACAGATTCAATGTATGTGAGTGAGAGAAATTCAATTATAATTGAAATGAGTAATGAATTGCTTAGTACTTGAAGCTTTGCGTTTTCCTTGAGCTTGAGGTTCCTTTTATAGGCATCAAGGAGGTTGATGACACCTATTTTGACCGTTGAAAAGGTGTCTACTGTCATGTGTTGGACTTGACCAAAGACCAGACTTTCGGAACTTTGAATGTTACTATTTTCAATATATGCATTTTTGCTTATGTGTTAACAATGTCTTATATGTAGCTTCTCATTTTGGACTGTGATTATCCTTTGTTTATGCACACAAACATCTCATAGATGTGCTTAATTGATTTATATTAAGACTGCCTTTTGAATCATGCAACACAGGTTGGAGAATGAGGAAAAAAGGTCGGAGAATGATGTAATAAAGGTGGAGAATGATGGTCAGTAAACTGGATAATGTCCGTATCATTCTGGATTGATGTCATCATACTTGGAGAATGATATTGATCATTCTGGAGATAGTTATTAATCATTCTAGAGGAATATGTTTGCTGTTGAAGATCAAGTGTAATAGATTGGAGAATGTTTATCAATCTAGAGACTGATGTTACACTATTGGAGAATGATCATTTGAATCTTTTGCTTCGAGTTGTGCCTTTAATCAAATTGAGTGATTCTTTTGCCCATATGAGAGTTCTACATTCCTAGTATATGAACTGAGAATCCATTCACGGTTTGCAAAAGCTTTCCTTGCATTAAAATTTGATTTGATCTTGCTTGTAAGTTCTTGATGCTTAGCTTTTTCATTTGTTACTCTTTTGGAGTAGATCTTTTCGGTATGATCTTTTTGTACCTATTTATGGTACCTCCTTAATAGGGACTGGTTTATCAACAAACCAGAAGTGTTTTTGTCGATTGCAAGCCATCAACTTTGGAGATTAATCTTGCTTTTCATTCTTGATGCATTGTTTTGCTATTATTGATCATTTTCTCTTTGAATCTGTCCAAAATTATCTTGAGTATATATTATGTTCCTTTGTAGTAAATATTTGGGATTCGCAATGTAGATTGATGTATTTTTATTGCCCAGATTGATCTTAAACTAAAGAAGACTTTTTTCTTTGTAAACCAGAATGTTCTTGGATTAATGCTGTCAAAACCAGAACGTTCTTGGATTTAAAGCTCTGAAAATGAGAACATTCTCCATTTTTCCAAACTTCTGTTTTAATAACCAGAACATTTTTTATTTTTCAAACTCCTGTCCAGAATTATCAAAATGCTATCAAGAATGTTCTTCGTTCTTGACAGTCAAGTTGGAGAATGATCAGTCTTGCTTGAACTTGTTTGATTTATCATAATCCGTAGCTTTTCTACTCTTTATGTTGAATTGATTATTTACTGAGATAAATCCTTTATATTCCTTGAAGAGTATAAATCACATGATTGTGAAATATAGAAATAATGATTGCGAAATCCAGGGGCAACTTCTTCTTCAACAGAGGAGATCATTTGTTCTTTAAATCTCTTAATTGTGGAGAACGTTCTCTGTTTTCCAGACTTATGTCAAGAACATCCTCCGTTTTGTCTTTTTATTTTTGCTTTTTATTTTTTAAATGATCTTGCTTCTGATTTATAACATAGTGTGATCATTGAGTGTTGTATTTGATCATATTTTTCATGAAGATGCTATCTTGAAGATGAAATAATAATTCTCTTGAATGATTGATATATAATACATTCCTTTTGAGATTATGTTATTATTGAGTGGATACTTATGTACTTTGATGAAGTGAATGGCTTCTTGCTTGTTCACTTATGCAATTCATGTTCCTTAAACAAAACTCAAGTGCAATCATTATTAGACCACCATTCATAAAACTTAATGTTTTATTTCATAAGGTTTGTTGTCATTAAAACACACATCAAAAAGGTTTTTGCCTTAACAGTATTATGACAACAAATTTGGTATAAATGATGTCAGCTTAGTTGAATGCAAGTTTTGTCAACAACCAAGATATCGCCAAAGAAATAATTCTAGGGTAAGTAGGGGAAACTCAATTCTAAGGAAATCAATGTTTTATCTTCCTATTGTATCAAGATTGCAGAGAATGTTTGCATCAATGCAAACTGCAGGAAAGATGACGTGGCATTATGAGAGTAGAAGAAATCCATGTGAGTTGCGACATCCGTCTAATGGTCTGGCATGGAAACACTTTGATAAAATGCATCTTGATTTTGTGTCAGATCCATGCAATGTAAGACTTGGATTATCCTCATATTGATTTAAACCTTATATACAAGCATCGTCTACTCCTTATTCTTGTTGGCCTGTTATCCTTACTCCTTAAAATCATCCTCCTGATATGTGTATGTCTAAACCTTACATGTTCTTAGATGTTGTGATACCAGGTCCTTCAAATCCAACAATTGGTATTGATATTTTTTTACAACCTTTGATCGACGGTTTGAAGAGGTTGTGAAGTGGTGTCTTGACATATGAGATTGTTCAGACACAAAATTTTATGATGAGAGCTGCTTTGATGTAGACCATTAATGATTTCCCCGCTTATGGGATGTTGTCAAGATGGGGGACCCATGGTAAATTGGCATGTCCTATTTTTATGGAAGACACAAAAGCATTTACTTTAAAATTTGGCAGGAAGGCACCAAGGTTTGACTCGCACCTAAGGTTATTACCTGTTGATCGTGCATTTAGAAGAAACAAAGCTAAATTTATCAAGGGCTATGCAGAAAATCTAGAACCACCGCTTAAATTGACATTGGAATAAATTTGGAAAAAAATAAAGATATGCCAAAGGTACAAGTTGTTAATGGTGTGGCTTGTAAACCACAAGGTTACGAACCATGGCACAATTGTACAAGTATATTTTGGGATCTACCGTATTGAAAAGATAACCTTTTGAGACGCAATCTTGATGTCATGCATATCGAGAAAAATTTACTTGACAACATATTTAATATTGTGATGAATGTGAAAGGGAAAACAAAAGATAATTACAAAGTTAGAAAATAAATAGCTATATATTGTAGACGACCAAATTTGTTGTTGTTGGAGCACAATGGTAAGACTCTAAAACCTCGTGCGAATTACACTTTATCTGCTGAAGAAGCCAAATTTGTTTATCGTTGGATCAAAGAGTTGAAGACGCCTAACGATTATTGTTCTAATTTGGCAAGATGAAGAAAATAGAAGGATACATGGGATAGAAAGTCATGATTGTCATATATTTTAAGAGTGTTTACTTCCTATTGCCTTTAATGCTTTACCGACACATGTATTAATCCCCCTTGTTGAAGTGAGTCAATATTTCAAGAATATGTGTCTGCAACACTCATCGATGAAGATCTCATCAAGATGGAAAATGACATTCCGGTGACTCTATGTAAGTTGAAGAAAGTATTCCCTCTTGGGTTTTTTGATTCCATGGAGCATCTATCGGTGCATCTTATAAGTGAAGCTAGGCTTGGTGGACCAGTTAAGTATAGATGGATGTATCCATTTGAAATGTAATATATATTTATATTTAAACCACGCGAAAAATTGCTGTATCGCTGGAGGGTCGGGGTGTTATAGAAAAAGCTCAATTGGTAATGGGATTGCGATGAGGCGGTATTTATCCTCTAGGTACCGGGCTCGAATCCCACGGAAGGCAAAAACTCACAAGGATTTCCAATTTGAGGAAAGGGGGGGGGGGAGAGAAG
>JBBPBR010000003.1:38190750-38218215 GCA_037974775.1 Cicer pinnatifidum
GGGGGGGGGCGAGAAGCTCGTGAGGTAACATTGCCGGTATCGCTGGAGGGTCGGGGTGTTATACTAAACCCCAAAATAACATTTATAATAATATATACTAAATTATTTGAAGAAAACTTGCAGCGGATAAAGAAAATATGTTAAAGAGAATAAAAAATTTAATATCTAATTTAGGATATCACGTTTCTCCAAATACACATGAAACAATTCAACTTTGTTCCTCAATTAAAATAATACAATATCAATGAATTTGATTTAACTAGACTTTCTTGATTTAATTCCCAAGACTTACTCGTACTAAGTTTTTATATAAAAGGTCATTTGTAATAACATAAGTAAAATACACATTACAACTCTTAATTCTCGGTATCACCTATCAGAGCAGGGTTTCTCTGAAACTTGAACTTCGAGACTCATTAACTTGTAATATTTGCGATTTTGCAAACGCAAGGCCAAGCCAGTCAAACACAAACAAAGAAGAAGGTGAGTTTTGAAATCATGTTGATAGTATAATATAAATCAGAGGAACATGCAATTAATCATCAATAATACGTATCATTACACAAACATTCTTCAAGGAAAAACATCACGTTATATAGTCAAAATCTAAGAAAATCAATACACTTCACTGTAACATCAAATCATCACTTAAATTATTATCACACATAATACATATTAATCACAACAAAACAATCACAAGAAAAGGCAATGTTATGCATGAGCTTAGACTCTACTTGACAATGTGGTACCATTCTAACTCTGAAGTACTTGGTTAGGAGGCTTGATACTATGCCACCATCTCGGTGGACGGACAATTCAAATTGGCCTTGTCCTCATAGATTCCCTCAACTCAACCCGAGACACATATACGTTGCGTGGTAGCTCCCGACATTTGTGTTGCGTGGTAAACATGTGTTGCGTGGTAGCTCCCGACATTTGGAGTTCTACCTCCAAGTCACCTAGAAATTCCCCACCCAAATACCCCCAAGGTCTAACAATCTTGCCTTAAGGCTCGACAGCAGACCGCCACGATCAGGCTCATTCAGTTGTACTTTCCCAGAATCACTAGGCTTGTCAGGCCCTACCATGACAAAATAATCTCCACTTCACAAATTCACAATATTTATTTTCTCCCCTTGTTGATATATGATACTCCATTAAAACCGTCATATCGAACACTAATTGAAATCACCATTATTTCATCAACTATAGGATTAATTCAATATTCTCATCACGGTTTAGAACATGACTTTCATTAATCGTACATCATCATCACATACACTCATCACAAATTTATAGCATCACTATCATCAATAAAAAATTACTACATAAACTTATCATAAATTTATAATATCATAATTATTAATCGTACATCATCGTCATCACATAAAATTATCACAACACATCCATCTTTTGTTATCACATCACATAAACTCATCTAATCACACATATATATAAATTTAATTCGACATCCAATATCACAATAATCTCAATATCACACATTCAAAGAAATTAAATCAATCAACACCCTACAAATATTTCTATTCTATATTTTAATCTCACAATTTTCATGTTTGCACATTAATCAATTTATCCCTCAAAGGGATACTGCCATAAGTAGCGACCCCCTGACGAATCGTTGGGAAATACGGTGTTCTTGTTCATCTCACAATATATTATACTCATGAATTCAAACGCTCTCTCACCCCTTACCTTATTTAGACGCTTTCTTAAACACAAAAATCAATGATAATTTTTCATCAGCAACTACAGATCGACAACGTATAGCGAGCGTATCCGAATAAACGATGAGTTCACAAAATCGTTGATACGTGACTGATAAATTATGCGGAGCATAAAAATAAATGTTAAATAATTAGTATTAATTTTTGGAACAAAATTGGAATCAAAACGATGAAAGAAACGCGGTTGTTTCTGATTAAACGGAGTTGCAATTGATTAAATTGATGTCATAAATGGATTCAGTAGCCGATTTTGTGTGGGATAGAGGTTGGTATCGTTTCAAAATGGCAAGGAATTGATGGAGCGAATTTGAGAGGAAGAGGGTGTTGTGCGTGCTGTTGATTGCGCTGCTGCTGTTTGTTCTTTCTGTTTTTACTTGCAGATTGAGGGGTGTAGATGACATATGTACAAGTGCAGTTGTGAGTCCAGTCTGAAGCAGAATGGGGGTGAAATGAACAACTTGCACGTGTAGAAAAGAAAATGCCTAGCCAGTAATAGCCCAAATTAATATGCAGAAGTAGAAAATAGGGGTGTAAATAGTCGTCTGATCTAAAACTCATATTTTTTATTTATTTCTAAAAGCCCTTCATAAATAAATAGTTTATTTTACTTTCCTAGAAACTTTTCTCCAAAATACTCATTTTAACATAATATCATCTATCCTAAATATAGATAAGTATAATTTTAACCAAAACTCTCATATTCAAAATAATAACTATGATTATTACTATAACATCTTTCAAAATAATCACATAAAAATACATCATCTTTATAGAATAGTCGAAATGGTAAAATAAATAAAAATAACATCAACAATTTATATTACTTAATAATTAAAAATAAATATGTGCAACTATATAAAAATAAAGAAAATCAATATTAAAATTACTAATATTTCAAGATAATTATTTGTAAAATAAATAATTAAAAATGAAATATGTTTATAAATATTAAATATAATTGTGTGTACACTTAAAGTCGGTCAAACATACCAAAAAATATCACATTAACTGCAAACACACATATACATGTAGAGTCACCTAAAATCTTGTTCTTTAAAATATTTACACTAAAATACTATTATTTATAAAAAAAAATATATAAAATAATAAAATATAATATTTTTTATTTATATCACTTATTTAGTCAAATCTATACAAAATTAGCGTATCATAGAAAACTTCCATACAACGAAAGTTAGTCACAAGATTTATCTCCATATATTTTAAAATAATTTTAAAATCAAATTAATTATCTAAAATCATATTTCATTAAGAAATATTTATTATAAAATTTGTGGTGTTACAATAAATATAAATATAAATATAAATATAAATATAAATATATATATATATATATATATATATATATATATATATATATATATATATGAAAGAAAGGAAGAAAGAAAACACAAAAGCTGAAAAGCGTTCTCCTGCATTCGCGATTTCTTTATTTCTCTGTTTCAAGTTTATGTTGGTGATTTCAAAACCCAACAAACACAAATCATCATTATTCTTCTAGATCTAAGCTTCCATTCGAGAAGTGATAGAAGAGAAAGTTGCTCATTGCCACGCTGCGGTGCTAGTGAGCTAGTTTTCGAAGCAACGACGCGAACTAAAATTTTACCATACTTAATTGTGGTGCCGTAATCGGTTGTTAAAGCTACAACGCAAGTAAGGGCTCCTTCCAAACTTTTAGTTTGCATTTAGTATATTATTTGTGATTTTGTAGAAAAGAAATTTGATGTATTTGATGTGTGAATTTGTTGAAAATGAATTTAATTTGTTTATGTGTGAATTAGTGGGATTTGTTTTTGGTGTGTTTTGAGGTGTGGTTTGTGGTGATCCATATTTGGTGTGATTTATATGTTCATAATTATTATTATGAATTTTTGAGATGTGATGTATTTGTGGATTTTGTAGAAAATGAATTGATGAAATTTGTTGGTTTATGTGTAAAAATGTGGTGTTTTGAAATTGGGTGAGTTATGTTTGAATTGTTGAAATTTAATTGAGGTGCTATATGTGTGTTGTGGAATTGAATTGATTGAATTTGGTGTGAATTGGCGGTAATTAAATTTGATGTGTTTGAGTTACGTATATTTTCAAATAAATGTGTTTGAACTGAAGTTGAAATTTTATAAAAAAAATTAGAGTTGTTAAAGTTGTGAAAAGTTCAAATGTTAACTGTGTTAAAGAGTTTGAGCAAAAAGATAGATTGAAATTAAAAATGGTTAAAGTTTAAAATGTTAATCTTTTAATTACTCTTGGACTGAGTTTAAAAAGAAAAAAAAAACGTTTAGAGTATCACCCGAGTTGTGTAGTTTTTGTAGCATGATCAAATTAGGTGGTTGTATAAGGACAAAGTGTCTTTCTTTTGTGATTGTATTTATTTCATTTTTGAAGATTGTATCTATGCTTAAACTTTCTGATGATTTTTCTTTTGATGGGTCCATGTTCCACTTTTTGATGTGACGTGGGGAAAGTAGAGATTCTTGGGGCAGTGCTTTTATGCAGGTGTCTGTTGAGAATACCCCAAGGGTGTGAGCTATGTCTGATAGGTCTCATAGCCCCGTTGTATTTTGATATTTAAATACTTTATATTTTGTTTCAAAAACTAACATCAATCTTCCTTTATTTCAATTAGATCACTTTCAGATTATGTTGAATTGGAGTTATCAAAGTACTATGTGATATAATATTTGATCATAATATGTTAGAATCATATATATATATATATATATATATATATATATATATGAAAATCAAAATATAATGAAAATAATGTACCATTTCTTAAATTATATTTTGATTCATATCAACAATCTCCTTCATGAATCACAATATATAGTATCTGCAATCTATGTTGTTAGTTTGACGAGGACACTATAAAATAAAACATACACGCCAATAAATATTAATGCATTAATTGTTAATGAAATTTTAAAGGCATATAATTAAGTTCTATAACAAAACTTTCAAACCTCTATTGGAATCCATGTGATGTTGTTTGACTTATGCTTCAACACTACAGCACCCATTTGAGCGCATAAAACTTGTAAAACACTATCAAAATAAATGTTATTATTATTTAATTATCAAACATATTATTTATATATGTAACAAATAAATGAATATTACTTACGTATTGAAGATATTCTTTATATCCGAGTTATTGTTATAATGATCGTGCAATAGATCTAAATAGTATATAATTTCATATGTGGCATTGATGGCAAAAAACACCCAATTTTGCCTACAACAACAAAAATTTGGTTGGTAACTTTGTTTACACAACTGATAAAGTATCATAAATTAAAAAAGATATAGATAAAGAATATATAATTACCCTCAATTATATGATGCAAGAAACAATTTATCCTTCTCTTTATTTTCCAAAAGTATATTAACGACATATTTTTTACGTTAACTGGATCAAGTTTAAACATGGACAACTTATGGGGAGATAAGAATAAAAATCTATTTGACAATTTACGCATATACACCTTCCCTAGGGTTTGTGCTTTAAGGAAGGAGAATGCTACTCATCCATTGAAAGTTGTTTATTGAGACTCTTTGCGGTAAATACACAACTCTAATGTTAAGAATGAATCGATAAAAAATGTAGTTTTGTTTAAAAAACTTATTTTTTGTGCTTATAGTAGATTTAAAAGATTTTTATGGTTTCCTAGAGTTAGCTAAACTTTAGAATAATTTTTGTAAAGTCTTGGGAATATATTTGATACATCAAATTTGTTAGCAGAGGTTCTGCCTGTTACTTTGGGAGTTGTTGGAGAATAAACTTAGTCGATTCTCCATAGTAGTGAGTAGATGACAATCATTGTCACATATTTTTATTTTACTATACTTATTATTTTATTCTTTTTTTATGTTAAAGTATTTATTTAAAACTTGGGAAACATAACCTTTGAATTTATTTTGATTTGGTCCTTTAAATATTTTCATGGTTTTTGTTATATAATATGTTTGTAGTTTGATTTATTTATTAGTTATAAAACATTTAAATATCGAATTGATGTATAGTTAAATGTGTTTTCCATGAGTTATGATAGAGATGATTTTTAAATATGTGTTTTGGAAATCGTTGTTATAATTATGAAATCGTTAGCGAATGTAGGTGCACCTAGTTACATTGTTTTGATTGAGGAGAGTTATTCGTTAAATAAAGCCGCGTCTATAAGATATGTCATCTTTAGGATGAGAGGGATATCAACGAGAAGTAAGCTCCTTAATTGATGTGTTATGATGTGTTGTGGGATTGAGAGGAGAAGGTTATCTGTTAGATGGAGCCCAAAAAACCTAATAGCTTTTCAGCAAGTGTACTGAATTGTTGCAAGTAATGATTAAAACGATAGTACCGAGTGTTGAACTCAAGGATTGCGTTTTACTATCGAATTATATTTAATTACTTAGATTGACCAAAAAGTTTCCAAATTGATTGAAAATATTTAAAATTAACAACAGTAATAGAATTGAACTTTTATAATAAGAAAAACGCCAGGGATGAGTTTCACTCCAAGTCCAACCTTGGTTTCTAATTTGGTCCTAGTTACTAAATTCCTTTATTGAATTATTACAGAATCCTTTTTATTAGTCTTGTCCTAATTTCTTAGTGACAGAACCTTTAATTCCAAAGTAAATCCTAATTCCTTAGTGGATTTAAGATTTGAATTAAGCCTTACAGGAATTCTCTTATTAAACTAGTGCCTTTACAACTAATTTAATTGGTTTCATGACTTGCATCTATCCCTAGACTACAAAATCATGAATTGCTCATCTCAAACAATCATAAAGTCCATTTCCATTTCAAAATACGAATCTTAGAGCATTTTAAAGTTGATCAAGCAATAAAAAATATTAAGCACGAAGATGAGAAAAATAATTCAATAAACTCATTCATATAACTAGAAATGAAATAAAAAATTAAGGGTTTCATCTTGTTTCACTCATCCATAACAATTAAGGTTTAGTTACTCATGAAAAAGATACAAAAGATAGAGATTAAAGCAGAGTTACAAGAAACATTCCTGAATGCTTCTTAATAAAACTCCTCCAATGGTGTTAGAAACAACCATCTCTGAGTTCCTCTGCTAGGGCACAAGTCTCTAAACTTCTCAATAGTCAAAAGATCCCTAGAAAGTCAGAAAAATGTGTTTTACATATTTAGCAGTGCGCGACGCGCCTCAGAAACGGGATTGCACTCCAGACGTGCCTGGGCAGAATCAAGATGTGAAATTATTATGGAAATATGCATTGGGTACAGGGTTCGCGCTTCAAGTGAACAACATCTTATGTCTGGTGTTTAGTGCATTTTCACCACTTTTGAGTCTGAATTGTGTTTCGGTGTCTTCATGAAAGTTGTAGCTATGGGTCCTAGCTTTCATTGGTAGTTGGTTTGACTCCAATTGTACCTCTAAAACTCCAGATATAGATGAAATACTCCAAATAGATCAAGTTGATTTCTCACCAAAATTCAGCACTGTACTAAAACCAAGAAACGACGCAAAATTACAAAAAATCTCTACTTAATCAAGGAAATAAGAACATAAACACTTTATTAAATCCAAGAACTAAAATTAGCAAAAATATATCAAATAACTCCTTAAATTAACCAATGATTGAAGATAAATAAGACTGAAAGTAGTAAAAATTATGCATATTATGAAGAATCATCACCACCCCTAAGGGAAAGGCCACCCTTAGGAGGAGATGGCTATCAATGAGGTGAAGCCATCTCTTGGGTCCCAAAAATTTACATTTTTAGTTGTTTGATTTTCTATGATATTTTCAGGTTGCTCATTTTGATTTCACTTCTGTATGAATTGGATTTTAAATATTTCTACCTGAACGACTAAATTATAAGTTTAATGATTTTATCATGTGTATATTTTTTTTTCTTGAGTTATACTCTAAAGATTTTAACAAGAAATTTTAAATAGGTGAATTTACAATTAAAAGCCTCTTCCTTAAAAATTGACATTGCTACTTCGGTATTGATATTCTATTTTTGTGTTGATGGATGATAATAATCCTAATGTTAATACTTTTATATATTGGTAAATATGAATTCATAAGAAAAAAATGATGTGATGCTATATGATAGTGAGTCATTCTTCAATGTGGTTTTATGAAAATCATAGCATTAGAAATCGACTAATGTCTAGAGAGAGATTAAGGAGGGAAAGTTTTATAGAGTTTGATCAATCGTGATGATGTCACATGTGTTAATCAAATTGGCTCGGATATTAGATCATTTTAGAGGTTGTGTATTTTCTTGCGAATTGAAGGTAGGTTGAAAGAAGATGGACTAGTAACTATTGAAGAACAAGTGTTTATATTCTTACACATATTGGCTCATCATTCTAAAAATTGTGTTATTAAGTTCCTATTTAAACGATCAGGACAAACAATTAGTAGTTATTTTAATTCAACGTTGAATTGGATTTTATGGTTACATGAAATTCTTCTTAGAGCACTTGATCCTATCTCAGAATATTGTTTGCATGAAAGATAGAAACGGTTTTAGGTACTTTTCTAGAATAAATTTATATCTTTATATTTTTTCAAGTCTTAATTTGGATGAAACATTCATGATTTTTGTGTGGCTACTGCTTATAGAATTCCCTTAGGGCACTAGATGGAACACATATCCAAGTTAACGTGCCAGCTATTGACAAACTAAGATATCGTAATAGAAAAAGGGATATATCTACCAATGTCCTAGGTGCATGTTCTACGGATTTTAAATTTATTTATGTGTTTTCTGCATGGAAAGGATCTCTGTCAAACTCGACGATGTTGCGGGATGCCATTTCTAGGAGGAATGGCTTACACGTTCCCACCAGTTAGAATAATTATAATATCATAAAAAATTTAATAGTAACAAAATAGTAATAGTTATTTTTTTTTATTTGAACTATCTATTTTACTACAGGTTATTAGTATCTTGTGGATGTTGAGTATACAAATAGTTAAGGATTAATTGCTCCATATATAGGGTGTCTCTATCATCGAAGTGAATGAAGACATGGGTATACACCATCGAATAAACAAGAGCTCTTTAATATGGGACCCTCTATGGCAAGAAATGTGATAGAAAGAACTTTTGGATTGCTAAAAATGTGACGGGCTATACTTAGGAGTTGGTCTTTCTATCCAATCAAGATTCAAATTTGCATTATAAATGCTTGTTGTCCTTTACACAATTTTATTCAAAGAGAAATGTCCACCAACCGAGTGGAAGAGCAGTTAGACATAGGTATTAAAGCACAACTACCAAATGAAGATATTTTACATATATTAACACAATTGAAGCAACTGATGCATGGTCTACTTTGTGGGAAAACTTAGCAATAGAAACATGGAATAAGAGGCTTGCTAATAGACATATTAATTGATTGTTTATTATTCTTTTACTTACCATTGATATTATGTTGCAGTGAATGACTTTCTTTTATTTTATATTTATTTTTTTCTATTTGGGAACCTCTGCTCATTATGTGGGAAACTTGCATATTGGAACAAATGACTTTCTGATTTATTTTATATTTTGAAGCATTTGCTCTTTATATATGTTCCAATCCTATATGTGATTACTTTTCTATGATCAACTATTGAAATACTATATTATTTATAATTTGGTTGTACAATAGGAATATAATATGAGTTTAGCACACAATCAAGCAATAAGAGGAAGATAGATCATAAAAAATGGTCTGAAAGTGAGGATGAAATCCTTCTCGATATACTGATTGAAGCTATGAAAATTGATCTAAGAGATGATAATGGACAGTTCAAAGCAAACACCTGAATAGTTGTCGACGAAAAATTTGAGGAAAACTTTCATGGATGTGGAATTAAGGTAAAGCCACACATTGAATCTGCAATCAAGAGGCTAAAGTTATTTTATTTAATAATTTATGTTATGTTAAATCAAAGTAGATTGTTGGATCTTTTTTGCTGGGGTATGCTGCAGATCTTGAACAAGAAGAAGATGAAACTAATGATGATGAAGGTTGCACAAATAAATTTCAAAAAGTGTGTATCACACTAATCTATGTATAGTAGATGTAAACGGGTTAACTAGTGAATCTCATTCAAGAAACTTTGGAATCCTTGAAGTGATTGCACATTCACATCAAACATATCGATCAATGATAGTATAAAGAATAAAGTCTCTTCTTTTACGCTCGTGCACTAGAGAAAAGAAGAAATGACTCATGAACATTTCTGACAGAAATTTGACTCATGTAACATGAACTTTGTCTTCTCCTTTCTGCCTCTAAATTTTATCTATTTATAAAGAAACTCATATCAATTGATGAAAGAAAAAAACACTCTTGAAAAAGTTGTAACCTTTCGTAACTTAACAGATGCATTGGTTTGAAGGCTAACAGATGTATTAAATCCAAGCATTGCAACCACTTGACCAAGTGATATATTAAGTTATTCAAATTTTCTACATTAATATAGCTATTAGAGAATTCGAAATATATTTTTAAAATTCACCTCATAATCTCCACTATTTTCAAAATATATGTAAATCTGTTATTCTAAAAATTTCATGGTTTCGGATAAAGATATTTTATGATTTGAACCATTATTTAGTAAATTATGTTTTCACTCATCCCTGAATAGATTGGTAGGCAAACTTTGAATCAACCATTCATTAGAACAAGTGTGCATAACTCACACATGATATCTCGGTACCATTAATCAATTTATAAAATGACACATTTGAAAAGCCCTTGTGACTAATATCCTTTTCATGACAATTTAAGAGTCAAGCCCTTGAACTCTATGAAGTTTCCCACTTCATTCTCATATATGTGTGCTATATTAGAAATGCACCTATAATTATGTATTCCAACAAATATATGTTATATGTCTATTAAGAGGAGACCACATCCTACCATTTTTATTTTATGGTCCAAGTACTTTTATCCTTTGAGATGTATTGTCAAGTACTTCAATCACTCTAGAAGTGTACTTTCATCATTGAACTCAATACTTGATATTACTTAAGTGTGAGTTGATCGTTTCCATCATTGGTGATTATTTAAATATCAACTTGTATCACATCTCTAATGATGTCTTCAACACAATGTCCTTTGTCAGACCTTTCGTCAAAAATCTGAAAGATTATTTTCAGTTCTTACAAGCACTATGGATATCACTCCATTAAATCCTTTTATTAGATATGTCTTAAACCAATATGTCTAGATTTTTTATCATATACTTAGCTATATGTTTTTTGTAGTGTGGATTGACTATCACAATGTATGGATATTGGTGCCATTGGCTTTGGCCAAATTGGTATCTCATACAATAAATCTCTTAGCCATTCAACCTCTTTACTATTTGCAACTAGAACAATAAATTATGCAGCCATGGTTGTGCCGGTAATGCAAGTTTGTTTCTTTAAACCTCAAGTAACTACACCTTCACCAAGGTTGAAAATCTATCCACATGTAAAAGCATGATCCTCAACATACTTTACCCAACTAGCATTTGTATATTCTTCCAAAACTAAAGGATATCTACTATAGATTAAACTATAGTTAATTGTTCCTTTCAAATATTTTGATACGTTATTAATATCATGTCAATGTTCTTTACTTGGATTGCTTGTATACCAACTTAATATTCCAACAACATATGCTATATCAGGTTGTGCCACAAGACATCGTTTATGCGGTTGTAAACTAACATTTTGATCAAATGGGGTAGAAACATATTTACAGTCAAAATGGTCAAATTTATTTAGCACTTTCTCAATATAGTGAGATTGGGTAAATCAATATTTACATTATCTCATTTTAAAATTATAATTCCCTTTTTAATATATTCAAGTCTAAGATATAATACATTTAATGCATTAAATATATATTATCACAAGTTAACATAGCATGATCATAAAAAAAATTTATAATCAAATATCATAAGGTGAGTCCAAACATGTAAGTCATCTACTCCTTAACAAATAAGAATTCATTTTATTTCTATTAAAGAAACGATTTCTTCATAGTTATATTATAATTAATACATGCATCATGAATTCTATTTGTTAAATTTCATATTTAAATATATTATCACAAGCTAACAAAGCATGATCATAAAAAAATTCATAATCAAATATCATAAGGTGAGTCCAAACATGTAAGTCATTTACTCCTTAACAAATAAGAATTCATTTTATTTCTATTAAAGAAACCATTTCTTCATAGTTATATTATAACTAGTACATGCATCATGAATTCTATTTGTTAAATTTCATATTTAAATATATTATATGGAAAATTCAAATAAGTATCACAATAGACAATAAACAATGAATAAAATCATTAAGATTTTCTATTAGTTTATTCCATGAACATTTGTCAACTTACAATAATTTAAAATAGATCCAAATCATATCAATATCAACGCAAGCAAGAAGCAATTACTTTCATACTATCTTTCACATATACTATGAGATCACCCATTCTAAATAAAAATCAAACTTCTTGCATGAACCAATTAAAACCCCACTTGATATTTATGAAAGTTACTTGAACTACTTTTATCATAAACTAATACACGAGCATGCATCATAAGTAAAATATATGAATGTTAATAAAATCACATACTAGTTAGTATTGAAACATGAACTCATTGTAGCATTACAATTATGAGTATTTCATAAAATCATATAAACTTAGAACCATATAAACTTTATGATCTACGACTATGGTAATTAACATCTACGCCACTTTTGTTTCCAAAATTAAGAGGTTCAATATGATTTTTAAAATATATTTCAATTCCAATTTTTGTGTTTCGTTTTTTCAACAGAATAAGATTTGAAACCAAAGTATTAGACAAAGTCAAACCTATAAATTCCACTAATAAAAATCAATACATAAATTGATTTTCAGAATCCAAACAAATAAAATTCATGCATTTATAAACCAAAATAAAATTGTCATCAATTATATATGTTAGCAAGTCGACAACAAGACATGAAATCATGCATATATACTATATTTAACTTAATATATATGAATATCAAACATATCATATATTAGTATAAATTAACTATGTACCTTTCACAGTAGTCATAAATATGCTATCGGTCATCTTCTTTTTTCGATGCAACCACTGTTCAAAAATAAATTAAAACCAAAATTGAAACTAAAGAATGTTGAATCTTTTGTTGTTGGGGTATGCTGAAAATATTGAACAAGAAGAAGATGAAACTAATGATGATGAAGGTTGCTCAAATAAATTTGAAAGTGTGTGTATCACACTCAGCTTTAGGTTTGATTTGTCCCACTAATCTAAGTAAATTGGATGCAAACGGGTTAATCGGCAAATCTCCTTCAAGATACTTTAGAATCCTCGAAGTGAGTTGCACATTCAAATCAAGTCTATCAATCAATGATATTTTACAGAATAAAGTTCCTTCATTTACTTTCGTGCACTTGAGAAAAGAATAAATGTCTCATAAATATTTTTGACAGAAATTTGACTCATGTAATATGAATTTTTCCTTCTCATTTGTGCCTCTAAATTATCTTTATTTATATAGAAACTCATACCAATTGGTGAAAGAAAACAACTCTTGAAAAAGATTGTAACTTTTGGTAACTTAACAGATGCATTGGTTCGATGCCTAACAGATGTGTTGAACCCAAACATTGCAACCACTTGACTAAGTGATACATTAAATTATTTAATTTTGCTACATTAATATAGCTATTGGAGAATTCCAAATATATTTTGGAAATTCCCCTCAAATGGATTTTATTGTGATGAAGAGAAAACAAAAATTATTAAGATGGATAGTGATGAAACGTGGAAGGAATATGTGAAAGTTATTGTTTATTAATTTATTTCACATTCGTATATTTTAGTGAGTTTCTTTTTATTTAAGTTTAGAGTCATCTAAATGCAAAAGATTATAGGTATGCTCCATTTCCGCTCTTTGATAAGCTTGATCGTGTTTTTGGAAAAGATCGTACTATTGGTAAATGAGGTGCTCCCCCTGTTGATAATGTTGAGGAGATAGATTAAGAAGAGGATGAACATATTAATGATGAGGAGCTTGAAGTAGAAATTACTCAATCACCATCCCTTTGTCAATCACAATCGAGGAGAAAGAATGACCAAGAGGAAATTAAATCAAAAAGAAGAAACAGAGGAGCACATATTATTGCAACTAGTTCTATTATTGTACTTGATTTTACTTATCTAACTTTAATATATTTTACTTTTGTTGGTTTATTTTGTATAATTTAATTAAACATGTAAGACAACAGATTGTCTTTTATGATACTTTATTTCTACTACATAGTCGATTGTTTTAATTTGATACAGTGTGTTGGAAATTTTAATAATATATGTTTTTTAATATT
This sequence comes from Cicer pinnatifidum, assembly GCA_037974775.1. Lineage (NCBI taxonomy): Eukaryota > Viridiplantae > Streptophyta > Magnoliopsida > Fabales > Fabaceae > Cicer > Cicer pinnatifidum. The sequence goes on from JBBPBR010000003.1 coordinate 38,204,912, forward strand.
ATATGTTTTTTTAGTAGCATTAAAATTTTTTAAAGTATATAAAATTACTTCATAAATTATTTACAGTTTTTAGTATTTTTATTGTTTATTTATAAATAAATAAATAAATTAAATAGATTACTATGACAAATTTGTCATTTTATCACAATCTAAATCATATCATTTGGCTATCTGTTGTGTATCAAAAACTAGATATGATAAACTAATCTTATTTGGTTTGTTATCATGTTCACATCAAACACATGACATGATAACTACTTATCATGTACATATCATATTTTTTCTCTATTGTGCTCCTTATCATATCATGTCTTTATCATATCTTGTCCATTGAACGAGCTCTAAAACTATCAAATTTGAAGTCTACAAGCCTTGTAAGTCGATTAACATATCAGGTGAATCGATTTACACAAGTTGAAAAAACCAAATATGATGTATGAAGTTGTGTTCACACATTTGTGAGTCGACTTACAAAACCCATGTGTTGATTTTGAGTCAATTCACACACTAGGTGAGTCGATTCATAGTCTTGGTACTTGAAAATATTTGTTGTTGAAGTTCATATGTTGATTCATAAGTTGGTAAGTCGATTCACAAAGTTTAAAACGCTAAGAAAACGATTTTAAATGAGTTTCAAATTATGTCAATGCTATATGATCATGTTTCAATCTTAATGTATGCTAAAACAACATCTAATTAAGCTTATGCATGATAAAACTTCTTTTTTATGCATTCTTTTTTGATCAAGTAGTATGTGCAAGAGCTAGAAAATGAACAAAACGCATAAAACGATGGGGAGTTATAAGCTAAGCACATTGACATTATTCACTAAGTCTAAAACTAAAAAATAACTAAGGAGACACCTTACAATTATATATTTGGGGAGATATTTTGCATATTTTGAAAATCATTTTATGTCTCACAAGTTGTAACGTTTGATGTTGATATTCTTCAATTTTACGTTAAATGATAATGGTGCTATTTTCTAGTATGTCTATTTTTGGAAGAAAAAAATATAAGCAGGTTATTTGAGATTGTACTAGTTTTAAGAGTCCTAGTCCAAATGAGGTGAATTTCGGTATTGTGAAAAAGTTTTAAGAGTCCTAAGTCATTCTTGGATCAGAGGCAGCAATAAAACAATCAATTTAGTAGTAACAATGTAATTAGTTTTCGAAACTAAAAAGAAGTTCTTACACAACAAAAACAACAACAATAACAAAAACAACAACAACAGCAACAACAACAACAACAACAACAACGACAACAACGACAACAACGACAACACAACAACAACAACAAGAGTTTGTGAAGCGTAATTCAAGAATCAATTTGGCAACGGTAAGTGAAGTAAAAATGTCGATTTACAAGAAAGGGGGGTTTGAATTGTAAATGCACCTTTTAAAAATTCCAGCTAAAACTGAAGAAAATAACTCAAGATTGATCTTGGTTATGAAAACATAAAATGGAGAACGTTCTTGGTTTTAGTTGTAAAACGGAGAACGTTCCTTGATTAGCTTTAAACAGAAAATCAGTTTATATCTTATCTTAGTTAATCAATTCAGTATGACAAATAAAGAGATAGGGAAGAGAATACCACACAAAGATTTATCCTGGTTCACCCAATGTGGGTTACGTCCAGTCCTCATGCTGTGAGATTTTCCACTAAGTGTTTAAAACAAAGAACCTTCTTGATCTTACAACACCTAGTATAGATCAACCTTGATCTATTTCCACCTCTATTGCTTTCCACCCAGAAAGCAATAACAACACCTATCTAACCTTGATAGGATGTAATCTTAAACAAACTATAAAGAAACTCTTATAGTTTGAGTTTTTACAATTGGATTGTTTTTTACAGAATCTGATATTGCTCAACTCTTGTTTGAGAATAGATTCTTTACAAAGGATCTAATGATAATTTCGCAATCTGATATATGAATATACAACAGCAGCTGTTTGGCGAATGCAGAAAGTAAGATTGCCTCTGTTTTGCAGAATTTCAAGTTTAAGTGTGATTGATTTATGGATTTCTCTCCACTTGAATTTCTTGCTTTCATACTTGATTAAGGCGTTCTATTTATAGGCTGAAGATGCACTGGATAGGAGTACGAAAGAGCTGTTGGAGAGGCTCTGCTTTTTCTGGCTTAAGGCAATATTTCAGAATAAATTAATCATGATATGACATAGCCTTTTTTAATTTTTGGGTTTAGCATTTAAAGCAGTCCTGTACTTTTCTGACAGAGTCTTTGACGTTTTTTCATTGATCTTGGATGATACATTCTCCATCTTGAGTCTTGAGTGCAGCTAGACAAGATTGGAGAGGAATTGCAAGCTGAAATAGAGCAGATTGCAGGTCTGCTGCTGCTGTGCAGAAAACGGAGAACGATAAACGTTCTTGGTTTTTAGAATGAACGTTCTTGAGCTTAAATAATCATTCTGGAGTTCCCGTTTTAATTATTCTGGATTTCCTTTGTAATTGTCTTGTCATATGTCGAGATTGATTGAGCTTTCTTGACATTTGAATTTTTGGAGTTCTTCAAGCTGTCATGACTTTTGTCCATCTTTGAGTCCTTTTAATTTTGAGATCCAATAGCCTTTTTGAGCTTGGATGAATCCTACTTGTTCCTTGCCATGTACTGATTAGATATGAGTAAATTTCCAAGACAGATTCTTTGTTAACGAGATAGAAAAAGTCTGAACAACATGCTGTGATGAACTTTTTTGAAGCTGGAGATCATTCTCTGTTTTGATGTTCTTGTTGTTGTTTTCTTTGCTTTGCTTGATTAAATTCACTCAAAAGCACAAGTTAAATTAACATAACATTTAGAATCATAATTAATATTCTTAATTAACTTTTTGTTTATTTTCATCAAAACATTAAATTGAGATTTTGTCTCAACAGTAACGGCATCACTCCATTCCCTTCCCTACTTGAATTATATGTGATATAAATATACTACAATGTTATGTATTGGTTTTGTTTGTATTATCTTCAAAATATGTGTCATGTGAATTACGTGTTTATGAATGATATTATGAGATTAAATAATTTGCGTATTTTGATTGGTATTGGGTGATTATTCAAGGTGATGACTTTGTGTATAAACTAGGCTAGCTTAGGACAATATTGAATGGTTTTGAATGCTCTGGTTGAGTGATCTATTTTGTTACTAACTAAGGTGATGACATTCATTGTAAAGGTGGAGAACTAACATTAAATCCTGAAGAGGATTTGTCCAACGGTGGGACATTGTCCAATGGTGGAACGTCACACATACATTGTATGTTTATTTGCTCCGTGTATTGTTGAGACAAAATCTCAATTTAATTAAGAATGTTAATTATGATTCTAAATGTTATGCTAATTTAACATGTGCTTTTGAGTGTATTAATTCAAAGACAGGATTTAAAAAAAAAAAAAAAAGCAAAGAAATAAGCATAAAAAGGAAAGAAACTGAACAGACAAGAATTGAGAACATTCATAACAAAATTTGGAAAACGGAGAATGATCTCCAGTTTCAGAATGGTCATCACAGTTCAAAAACCAGTCAATCTCCACTAGTTAAAAGAAGTTTTAGCCTTTGGATTTTACATCTATATCATCAGCACTTGACAAGGAACAAACTGAGATGATTAGATTCAAAGAAACTACTCGAATCAGAAAGAGAGATGATCACGAATTAGCAAGATCAGACAGATCTGAACATTCTTGACAACATTCTGATCAATCTGGACAGCATTGCAACATCAGCCTCCAGTCTGATAAATATTCTCCAACTTGTTATACTTGATCTTCAACAGCAAACATCTTTCTCCAGAATGACCACACCAGTCTCCAAATTGATCAACAATCTCCGTTTCTACAGAATTTCAGCATTGATCTCCTTATGTCTATAGAAGTGAATAATCATTTACCAAAATGTTTTAATTACATATGAAGCTGTAACATCAATAATTACATATGAAGCTTCAAGGAGCATTAAACAGAAGATAAATCTGATTAAGAACAAAGAAACCAACCCAGTTAACAAAGTTCAAATTACGTTCAAAGGCTGGAATATTTTTATTCAAGTAAATTGGTTTTGGTCAAATTTGACAGAGCACTACCAACAGCTGTTTTGACCATTATTAAATGTCCTAAAAGCTATAAAAGGAAGGCCAATGCTCAAGAAAAAATCAGAGCTTCAAGTACTAAGAAAATTCATTACTCATTTCAATCATACTTGAATTTCTCACACACACAAACATTGAATCAATTCTGATTTTTCCCATTCGATTCCTTGAATCATTCTCGTGTAATTTTCTATCAAAGAATCAGAACTCAAACAAGTTTTGAGCCTTCTCAGATTCTAACAAAGCAATCTCATCATTATTGTAAAACTCAAAATATAAGAGTTTAATATAGTTTGGGTAGATTGTAAGAAATCCTAGCAAGGTTGATAGGTGACTTGATTGAACTCCTTTCTGGGTGGAGAGGTTTTAACTTTGTAGAAGATCAAGGTTGATCTGAACTAGGTGCTGTAAAACCAAGAAGGTTCTTTGTTTGAAAACACTTAGTGGAAAACCTCCCAGTTGTGAGGACTTGACGTAACCCGAGTTGGGTGAACCAGGATATATCGTTGTGTGGTATCTCTTCCCTTATCTATTTATGTTCAATTTGATTGATTATCAAGTTAAATACATAAAATGAATTACTGATTTTAACTAACCAAGAACATTTTTCGTTTTCTGTTTAAAACCAAGAACGTTCTCCATTTTCTTTTTTCACAACCAAGATCAATCTTGAGTTATTTTCTTAAGTTTTTAAACAGGAATTTTTAAAAGGTGCATTTACAATTCAAACCCCTCTTTCTTGTAAATTGACATTGTTACTTCATTTGGCATCAGAGCTTGGTCTCTAAAATTTGGACACCTAACAAGTGTTAGAGAAAAAGATCTAGAAGAAAAATGTCAAAAAAGATGTACATTGCTGAAGAAGGGTCATTATACAGACCACCTTACTTTGATGGCACAAACTACTATATTTGGAAAAGCAAAATGCAGTTGTTCTTGAAATCTCAAGATACAGGAATGTGGCGCATCATCACAGATGGAAATTTCATACCAAGAGTCGACCAAAATGATGCAACCTCTACTGAAAAGAAAGAAGTAGATTGGACAGCAGAAGAAAAATCTAAGGTACTCCTAAACTCAAAAGCTCAATTATTCTTATCGTGTGCTTTGAGTAGGGAAGAAAGCAAAAGAGTTGATGAATGCAAAACTACTAAAGAATTATGGGACACATTATAAACTCATCATGAAGGAACAAGCCATATGAAAGAAACAAGGATTGATATAGGCATAAGAAAGTTTGAACTCTTTGAAATGAATGAAGGAGAAACCATTGATGAGATGTACTTAAGATTCACAACCATTGTAAATGAAATGTGCTCCTTAGGGAAAGCATACTCAGTACAAGATAGAGTTAGAAAGATCATGAGATGTCTTCCAATAATATGTAGACCGATGTTGACAGCCATAAGCTAGGCAAAGAATCTTGATGTATTCGGACTGGAGGAACTGATTGGAACATTACGAGCACATGAAGTGCTGCTACAAGAAGACAGACCAATCAAAAAAGGCAAATCAATAGCTTTGAAAACATCTCAAGAAAGTCCAGATGAGGACTCAGAAGAAATCAAACAAGAAGATGTTGAAAAAGAAATAGTTCGTCTTACAAAAAAGATATTCAGAATGTTGAGAAGAAGGGATCATATAAAAAAGGGATTTTCAAATCAAAAAGAAAAGTTCAAAATAGAGGTAGACAAAAGTCAAATCACATGCTTTGGATGCAATAAACAAGGACATTATAAAACTGAATGTCCCTTGAACAAAAGAGCCCCAAAGAAGTTCCCTTTTAAGAAAAACTCCATGATGGTGACCTGGGATGATTATGATGAATCAGAAATAGAGCAACCTGAAGAAGCTAGCTTATGTTTAATGGCAGACACTAAAGACAAGGAGGTAATAAATTCTGAACCATGTCTTTTATGTGAACAAATTGAAAAAGATTTAATAGCTTACTTAATGATTCAAATTTGCTTGTTAAAAATTGTTGCTCTTTAAAGGATCAAGTTTTAAAAGAAAAAAAGGAAAAAGAGAAAGCTCAGGTTATGATTGATGAACTAAAAAACATCATTCAGAACATGCAGGAATCTCATTTTAACGAAAATAATGAATCTGAAAATCAAGAACGTTCTGCAACGAAAACGAAGAACGTTCTCCTTAAAACTGAAAATGAACTTCTTAAAAATGACCTGTCAAATTTTATTAAAGCTACTAAAACCTTTCAAAATATCAAGGGATCTCAAGTGGGAATATTTGATAAATCTGGTCTTGGTTTTGGTAAAACTCAAAAAACAAAAATAAATGAAAACTTTTTTGTTTCGGAAAGAAAAGAGGATAAATGCAAAACTAAATGCTCATATTGTAAGAAACTTACACATCTGGAATTTGCTTGTCACTTTAAGAAAAGAGATGAAAAGATTAAAAGCAAAAGGTTTTTTTAAGAGGGAAGATCGCTCTGCAAATAAAGTTGAACTAGTTTTGAAAAATCTGCATAAAGAAGAATGTTCTCCAGGTTGTTCTAAAAACGGAGAATGTTGTGGAACAAAAACAAAACTTTATCTAGAAAGTTTGAAAAAGGGAGAACGATGTGAAATTTCAGCAAAATCAATTTCAAATCCGTTAAAAACTCAGATTTTGAAACCTTATCGAAGATCAACAACAAAGTGTTCCTATTATTTCAAAAATGGTCACTTTGAATCAACTTGCTATTTTAAAAAGAGATCAAGTTTCAAAAAATCTTCTAAAAGAAGATATACTAACCATCAAGGACCCAAACAAATATGGGTACCAAAATCATTACTAACTTGTGATGTAGGAACACCATCCAACAATCAAGAAAGAACATTGATACATGGACAAGGTATGCTCAATACACATGAATGTAAAAGTATGGTGCCTCCTCTCATTAGAAAAATTTGGAGTATTTATAACCTTTGGAAACATTAAAGCTAAGGAGATGAAGAAGAAGAACATTATGGACAGTAGCAACAAAGTGCTTTCCAGGAAACCGAGATTGATAAACAGACTCCATTTTATTCTCCTCCTAAAAGCTGGAGAATGATAAAGGCAAAATCTAAGAGAATGATCAATTTAAGGAAAAAGGTTCATTCTGGAAGCCATACCAGAACATTCTGTAGAAGACAGAAACATTCTCTAGAAAAGTAGAACATTGTGCAGAAGAGCAGAACATTGTGCAGAAGAGTAGAACATTCTGCAGAAGAGCAAAACATTATGCAGAAAAGCAGAACATTCTCCAAAACGTTCTTGACAGTTTATATGCAACATTCAATCAAATCTAATGTTTTCTATTAAGATGATATGGTTGAAAAAACATCAACAACTTCTAAATGAGTTTGAACCATTTAGTTTTGGCGCTTCTACACATATCTCACTATTGACCTTTCCTCCCAAAACCTCTCATAATCAAATTATTGGAAGAACTAAATTGGAAGGATATGGTGCCAAAGTTGCTGTTACTGGAGTCTTGATGAAAGTCAGCCATCAGATCAAAGGAATAGTAACAAATTTGAATGGTGGTCCTTTAGAAGAAGCACAAATTCACATTGTCCTCTTGTCTAATTCAAGTGCTTCTTTGGATCTTATCAAGGTATATTCTGATCATGATTACTATTTAATTCATTCATGGAACTCAAATCATTTTCTACAAAATCTCTTTTTTATGTCCTTAAAATCATTTTTTATGTGAACAAATCTCTTTGATTGTTTTTGATAAATACAAGCTTTTTTTAGCATAAAAATGTTTTGTAAAGAGAGAAATTATACTTGAAAATGTTGTTGGTTGTGAAAGAAGGCAAAAGAGCAAAGAGACATCTTGCTTGTGTTTTGGAATTTTGAAATTTTAAAGGATATCAATTTCAAAATATTAAGGGGGAGTTTTTTACAAAATGTTAGTTTTCTTAAAACTGGACTCTACTCATTGTTTTCTATGTGTAGTATAAATTTCCATTGTATTTCCCAATCTTTGTGTTGACAAAGGGGGAGAATTGTTTTAGATTTTATGTTAGTTCAAAAATCTTAAGCATATTATGAGGGGGAGTTTTTAAGCTCTCTTTGATTAAAATTAGAATCAGAATTAAAATCTAAATTAACATGGTTGTCATCATCAAAAAGGGGGAGATTGTTGAGACAAAATCTCAATTTAATGTTTTGATGAAAACAAAAAAAAAGTTAATTAAGAATGTTAATTATGATTCTAAATGTTATGCTAATTTAACTTGTGCTTTTGAGTGTATTAATTCAAAGATAAGAATTAAACAAAGCAAAGAAATCAGCATAAAAAGGCAAGAAACTGAGCAGACAAGAATTGAGATTATTCTTAACAAAATATGGAAAACGGAGAATGATCTCCAGTTTCAAAATGATCATCATAGTTCCAAAACCAATCAATCTCCACTAGTTAAAAGAAGTTTTAGCCTCTGGATTTTACATCTATATCATCAGCACATGGCAAGGAACAATCTGAGATGATTAGATTCAAAGAAACTACTCGAATCAGAAAGAGAGATGATCACGAATTAGCAAGATCAGATAGATCTGAACATTCTTGATAGCATTTTGAGCAATCTGGACAGCACTGCAACATCAGCCTCCAGACTGATAAACATTCTACAGCTTGTTATACTTGTTATTCAACAGCAAACATCTTTCTCCAGAATGACCAGACCAGTCTCTAGATTGATCATCAATCTCTGTTTCTGCAGAATTTCAGCATTGATCTCCTTATTTCTATAGAAGTGTATAATCATTCACCAAACTATTTTGGACAAAATCAAAGCTCCAGATCGAAGCTGTAACATCAATAATTACATATGAAGCTTCAAAAATCATTAAACACAAGATAAATTTGATCAAGAACAAAGAAACCATCCCAGTCAACAAAGTTCAAATTATGTTCAAAGGCTGGAATATTTTTATTCAAATATATTGGTTTTGGTCAAATCTGACAGAGCACTACCAACATCAGATCTTCAAGTACTAAGAAAATTAATTACTCATTTCAGTCATACTTGAATTTCTCTCACACACATACATCGAATCAATTCTAATTTTTCCCATTCGATTCCTAGAATCATTCTCGTGTATTTTTCTATCAAAGAATCAGAACTCAAACAAGTGTTGAGCCTTATGAGATTCTAACAAAGCCATCTCATCATTATTGTAAAACTCAAACTATAAGAGTTTAGTATAGTTTGGGTAGATTGTAAGAAATCCTAGCAAGGTTGATAGGTGACTTGATTGAACTCCTTTCTGGGTGGAAAGGTTTTAACTTTGTAGCAGATCAAGGTTGATCTGAACTAGGTGTTGTAAAACCAAGAAGGTTCTTTGTTTTAAGACACTTAGTGAAAAATCTCACGGTTGTGAGGACTGGACGTAACCCGAGTTGTGTGGTATCTCTTTCCTTATCTATTTACTTTCAATTTGATTGATTATCAAGTTAAATATATAAATTGAATTACTGATTTTAACTAACCAAGAACGTTCTCGATTTTCTGGTTAAAATGAAGAACGTTCTTCGTTTTCTATTTTCATAACCAAGATCAATCTTGAATTATTTTCTTAAGTTTTTAAACAGGAATTTTTAAAAGGTGCATTTACAATTCAAACCTCCCTTTCTTGTAAATTGACATTGTTACTTCATGTATGTTATTTGGAGATGACCCTTACATTTGACAAGACATCACATAAAGTTTGGGTAGTAAAACCTCAAGAGTTTTGACATTAGGAGTTTCTTTTGTTTAAAGTGTTAAATTTACTTTTAGTAATTGTAAATACTCTCATTCATTATTTTTGAAAATATAATTAAAAAATTTATTAATTGATTTTAAAGTAAATGAGTATTTAAGATAATCATAAATAAATAATAATAAATTTGTATTTTTACGTTTAGAATTTCGTTAATTAATGTCTCATAAAAGTGGGATGTTGCAACTGGTATTAGAGTCATACTTGGATTAGAGGCAAGTCAGTGTTATTAAAAATTTATTAATTGTTGATGCTGTTTTTTTTTTTAGTAACATCAATTTATGATCAATGATAGTATAGAAAAGTGGTAGTTTTGACAATTACAAGTGGCAAATAGAGACTTGTCACCTTTATTTATTTTTCTCTTTTTCTCCTTCATTCCCTCATCTTCCACATTCATTCCTCTCATACTCCAATTACACACTTCAAAAAATAACATACTGAAAGGAAAAAAAATCAAGATATATTGTTGTTCACCATCTTCTCCATTCTTCCTTTTTCCCTTTCTCTCCAAAATCTTCTAAACACAGGCAAAACCGCCCCTGTTGTCTCCTTCACACATGAAAAAGAATAATGAAATTCAACATAAGCTTTGTTAGATTTTGAAAAATTTGGAAACATAAATGAGATTAGTCTTAAGTATGGGAAGTGCAGAGGAGCCAATATGAGATTTTTAAACCTATACCATCACCAATTTGTACTTCTTTGGGACCATGATACTCTAAATGAATGTGCATGTTGTCTAGGTTGTTTGCAACGTGGTGACTATCCCCTATGTCAAATACCCAATTGGGATTTTTGGAGTTGGTAGATGCATAGTGAGCCATTGGATTTTGGGGATTTGAGGACAATACCGAGCTATATGTCTTGTGGTTGAGGTAAAATGGCAATATGGTGGTGGTCTGTTGCACGAAAATTAGAGCCTTTAGATTTTCCTCGACAATAGCTGCGACCAAAGTTTGAGCCGCGTGGAGAGTAGGACGAGTAGCCACTACCATATGACGATGTTGGTAAGAGACCAAAGTTTGTGGCTTGAACTTGAATTTCCATTTGGGGTTCACAAAGAATGCATTCATCATGAGTAAGGAGGTGGTAATGAAGTTATTCAAAGGTGAAGGGATGCTCTCGAGTACGGATGGAGGCAACAAAGTCACGATATTCAAATCCAAATCCATTGAGGATATAAAGGATAAGATCGTCATCGAGGATATTTCTATAAATTACAACAAGTTCACCGACAAGGCTTTTCACATATAAGAGATAGTCGGGGATAGATTTGTCTCGTTTAGTGCAATGTTGAATTTGATATTTTATTGACATTACATGGGAGGGAGAGGTATTCACATATTGGACTTTAATGGCAACCCATAATGTGCAAGCATTGTTAAAGAAGGAAAAGAAGAGGCTATTAGCTTAAGTCATAGATGAGATGAAGAGATTGATGATGAGTTGGTCAATAGTTAACCACTTTGTGTAGTTGAGGTTGGGGTTTTGCGCACCATTTGTAACAATGGTGGCAATTTGTGGTGATGTAGTGCCATCAATGTGGCCTAATATTTGGATGCTAGAGGGGAGGGTAGTAGAGCCGTAAAAAATGTTCCCAACTATGATGTTTCCTTAATTTTTTTATTTATTAAACCTCTATTATTAGATTCCTGTTAAAATAAATTTTTTTAAATTTTGGGCAATTATTTCATGGGGCTTAAGGGAGGGGGCTCTGGGGGCATATAGGCTCTATTATTTTGTTAATTTTGAGATTTTTTTCTTGAAAAAAAATTTATCCAAAAAAAAAATGAAAATTTTTTATCAAAAAAAAAATCAGAAATTTTTTATAAAAAAAAAAAATCCGACATTTTTTATCGAAAAAAAATTCGACATTTTTTATCGAAAACAAAATCAGAAATTTTTTATCAAAAAAAAAAATCGAACATTTTTTATTAGAAAAAAAAAATCAGACATTTTTTATCGAAAAAAATCGGAAATTTTTATAGAAAAAAATCGAAAATTTTTTATAGTAAAAAATCAAAAAAGTTTATAGAAAAAATTCAAAAAAAAAAATTATCGATGAAAAACTTTATTTCTCAAAATAGAAAATAAATTCCTTTTAAAAAAAGTGGACCTATAAGCCTACTAAGCAATTGTTTTAGGGGGCTTTTAGTTTATGGGGCCTTGTGTTTTATGGCCTTTTAAATTATTAAATTTTTTACCCCTCCAAAATGTGAGCTAGGGCCAATAATTATGGAGCTTGTCAAATTGACAACTTTAGAGAGTAGTAACATGATGTTTCCACACAGTTTTCGGTACGACATAGTTTCAAGGTAATTGTAGCATTGAGAAGAATGGAGGATGTGGAGGGAGTTGTTACTATTACGACTATGATAGAGGTTTAGGGGTCGATAAATATGTTGTTAAGCTTAAGGCTATACTGATACCATGTAAAAGAGTGTAACAATTGATTTTTTTAATTTGATTTACAAGAAGTATATATATATATACAACTAGTAATGAATGTTACAAGAATTGCTAATGAATACAATTGTGATTTTTATTTGCTAATGAATGTAGTAACAATTTATATTTGCTAATGAATACAACGACGATTTTTATTTGCTAATGATATATAATGAATACAATCATGAATAACTTCATTATCATATAAAAAGAGTGTAATAATCAATGTTTTCATTTGATTTATAGGAGGTATATTTATTTACAACTAGTAATGAATGCTATAATAATTGCTAATGAATACAATAGTAGTTTCTATTTGTTAATGAATGTAATATCAGTTTCAATTTGCTAATGATACAATGATAGTTTTTATTTCCTAATGGTTAGTAATGAATGCAATGGTGGTTTTTATTTGCTACTTGAAATGCAATAATTTTTATTTTCTAATGATTGCTAATGAGTGCTTTGTCTAAGAGTTCTCTGTGTGTCTATCTTGCATAAATTGAAGTTCAAGTGTGATATACAACTTGAAGATATGTATGTTTAAAATTTAGAGGATTTTTCAAAGATTGTATGCCAAAGAGCATTTAGGAAGAATGGTTTGTATCAAAGAGTTTTTTAACATTCGTATAAGGATCTTGTAAAAGTTCAAAATTAATATTAAATGCAAAAACTCTCATTCAGATGAATAAAGACATAATATACTCTATATGTAAGGATAAAGTATAAGTATTTATATAAATCGTCTTATGATTCTCTTTCCCTTACTCTTTAATTTATGCAACTTTACATTGTTCTTTGATTTTTATTATAATTAGTGTTTGGTCGCATTTTTCTATTTTAGTAAAAAATTGATAGAAATATTATTATTATTTTTTGATTTAGAACCTTGTCTTGATTTTACGTGTTGAATTATTTTTTATTTTTAACATTGAATTCTTAGACTTTGTTTTAATTTGAACATTATGATATCATAATGTTTT